>CM041788.1:46498623-46518474 GCA_023375725.1 Nephotettix cincticeps
ATTAATAGATTTTTATTGAACAGTGCAGATGTTAATCCATACAAGGGAATGTTGCAACCACAGGCCTATAACTATTTAAAATTAATTTGTGACCTCCAAGTAGCTGGATTACAGGACATGCCACCGCCTCAGTCTACGTGCTATATACTTTTATCAGTCTTTTAGAATTTATAACACTCTTTTAGAATTTTCTCTTTGAAAAAGTGGCTTATAAAAATTTCCCCTTATTCTTTAAGTGATATAAAGGCTTTTAAGTTTTGTTATATATCTGTACTTCATAGTTTAATTTTTATGGTACCTTTTACTGTACCTTTGATTCCATAGTATTCTGATTTTAAACTGTTTGTCCTTTATTTTTAACAACATGACCAACTAGATATATAATTTTTGTACCTATTACTATTATTGGTCCATGCCTGTTGTAAAACATGTTTGGATGATAAAGAATTTCATTTCATTTGGAGACATCATTTATACAGATAATAGTAAAATAGTTGAATGTATATGAATAGGTAAGTTCTTGAATTCATGATTTTAAGATTTACTAAATAAAAATTCACCTTTAATCAAAGTAACATCAGGATAACATACCTTTTGCATTTCTCGTTGCACCTGTAAAAGCTGTGATCACAATCAATAATATGGCAAACTTTAGGACAAATGTGACCGCAATTTAGTTCGGTCTTGCACATCAGAGAGCACCCTCCTTTGGGAATTTGTTTTATGTCCGCCATTTTGGAAACATTTGTGATTTGATCTGGATGTCTTTCACACCGTAACAACAACTTGTGACCTAGATAAAAAAAATCAGAATTTCTCCAGTGAAGATGTAAATAGACAGGATTCTAAATTTATAAAACAATAGTAACACAAGGGATGTTTTTAATTATGTAGAGTTTTTCATAGTTTATTATTAACCCTTTCCAGGCGGCTGATGACTTTTCTTGCAGCACAGAAGGGTCGCACGGCACGGTAAACGAGTTTATTTGAGATCAATTATTTTTTCACATCTATTGAGCTGTAAAATAATTCGCGAAACAACCGATAGAGTGCATGGTTATGTTGCTTTAGTCTCTATCTACTATCAAAACCAATATGGCGTCTTTGAATATTTAATGACTGAAATTAGTTGCTAGGCGACTTTAGCCCGTATTTGTGTGCTCCCGTACTGTTTTTAACGAGAAAACTCACCAGTCACTATGGCCAGCTGTCTTCACTTTTGCTAACCTTGTTTGTTGACATTTTTGCCGATGTGTGTTTGTTTTCATTGTGTTTTAGCAGTAAATAGTGTATATTGTGTGAATGTTTTTATTGAATAGGATTTATTAACTAATTATTATTAACTGAAATGGCTCATCAGACAGGAAAAAATATATTTTTTTAATAGCTAATAGTCCTAAAATCTTCAATAATTAAAAATGTATCAAATTTCTGTTTTATACTTTATTCAAACTACCTAAATTCAAAAAGAACATTGGGAAAATAATATTTTGATTTTTTTAAGCTAAATGAGCAGAGACAATGATTTTCAGTAGCGCTTTAAGGGTTAATTTTTAGTCAATTTTTTCTGTTGTTTGTTCTTGACTGTTTATTTTTGTACATGTTTTAATTTTAATTTCCCTATTACTTTTAAATGTTTTAATGACCATCTATAAGTATTAAGGTTTTTCCCATTATTGAGTTAGGGTATCACTACCTCAGTCACTTTGACCATGAGAGTCTGTTGTGTCACCCTTTTCCAATCATCGAGCTTAAGACTTTTGGTAAATCCAAAAAGCTTTGCTAAACATAGCTCCTTGAACTTGCCTGCCCTCATAGAGTGAAGCCTTTAATAGGTCCATACTAGGCATTGCCATATTCATTGTCTAATGTTGTTTCAGTTTCATTCCTGTAAAACCTGCAAAGGTCCAACCAGCAAAGAGGAAAGAATAGGAAAGCAAGAATGAAAGAATTCGGAATGAATTAGGAGTGAATGATGGTGAATGGAATAGGCTAGTAGAGTTAGGATATGTCAAAAACACGAAAAGAAGAAATTCTACAAACAAACAGAGACAGGAATAAAAGAGACAAATTGCCGGTCATAATTGTATAATTGTCATAATTAACAGAATTGTCGAATGGCATTAGTTGTAAACTACTGACCAAAGGCATTGATGTTCTCCAGCTGTGCTTTTATCCGGGGCCAGATGGTGCTGCTGTTGGTCAAGTTGTCCATGTTACCGACGATGTAGAGGCCCTCCTTGGCTCGGGACAGGGCCACACACACCCGGTTCTCCGTGCTGAGGAAGCCGATCTTGTTTTCTTTGTTGCTGCGGACCAGTGACAACAGAATGATGCGGTTCTCCTCTCCTTGGAAGTTGTCCACAGGCGTGATTCTAACGGCTTTCATTTCAGGAAAAGAAGCACCCATCTCCCTTTTTTTCTACAGTACAAATATGAACTTAAAATACACACATTGTCACAGCAGACTTGCATCTAAGAGAAATTGGTTAAATTTCTTTAGTAATAAACAGTGTCGGCTTGTGGGTAAAAGTCATGAAGGACTCATATCTATTATGAATATGTCATAAAACAATATTTTGGGATTTCCAGTTTTAAACCTTTATAAATATAGTAAATTTTAGTACATTGACACTCAAGATTTTACCCTGTAATGATGCTACACAACGTAGCAAAATGTACATCGGGAGAATAAAGACCTTTTAGATCTACAGGCAAATAAAGGTAAAAAAATTTACTATATCAAACGATCGTCAAAAATCATAATAGCTGACTAGCAAATTATTATACATTGCAGTAGTACTTAAATGTACTACTTAGTTAAATGAAATGATACTTCAATGAATCTACTTCATTGCAGTAGGCCTACTGTACCTACAATTTTGATCAGTTACACGTACTTCGTTTGACAAATGCAAGTAACCGTCCTTACAATTACAATAATTATAAAACAATATGAATGTAATCACTGGTTTTTGACTTGGAGGTAAACATAACCTCTTAACCGACATCTAAGGAGACCATACGGAATATTCAATAGTTTAATTTTCTTAACATCGCTGCGGCGCTCTCATGCGGAGTCCTCGTGTATATTGTTTTGCCACTACTGCCAAATTCTGAGTTGTGATTGGTTGGTTAGTCTCATAAGAAATACGCTGGGTTATGGACTCAGGATTGCTGCGTCCTACATACTAATATAGGTAATTCTTTTAAATTTTAGATTAGTTAAGCTAAATGGCTGTAGATAATTTTTAGTTTACAATTCGGTACAAATTTAGAGGAATAGTATTTGCAAATATATTCCATCTCACTTCACTTGACTTCCTTCCCTAAACACCGTAAGACTTTACTCACAGTATTTGACCGTCTTAGGTTTTTTTCTGAACCAACATATTTTATTTTTGTAAGAAAGCTAATATCTCTAAGCTGATAGTACCTTTCTCATGTACCAAACTTGGCCTATATAAGTAGCAAGTATTGTGATTTCTTCTGGTTTGTATTCATTGAGTAGCAGATATTTGCATAATTCCATGAGAATATCAGCTTCGTGAGTGTTCTGTTTGCTTGTTGAATCCGGCAACTGCAAAAACCAAGCAAAGTAAACCAATACCCACTAGTCATGAAAGAAATATAATATGTAATACTACACCATGTAATTTTAAGAAATTTTAAACACTATGGTGAAGAAACTAGGTTCTGATACTTGTCTGGTTATAAAATAAATTGAACCTATGATTTTGAAATTTTTTTAATTGTACTTCATTCAGGCTATTTATTTATTTGTAACATTATAAAAGTATCGTAATTTTATTACTCAAGTAACCCAAATTAGTATTATATCACACAAATCTACAACAAATATACCGTATGTACATATCAGAATACTCCTAATAAACAGGTGTAACTACTTATGGTATATATAGGTACTTTTATCGAACATGATTTATAAAGCTGTGGTTTGTTTATTAGTAATATCATTAGCATTTAGTCAGAACATTGGCTGCCAATGTGAAGCGTCTGTTGAAGTTTTTATTTTTTTCTTCGCTACTTGAGGATATAATTCAATGAAACTTTGTATACCAGTTTAGTTTAAGGTATACTAATAAAAAATTATTCGGTTTGAACATGAAATTTGTTCACACAAACTGTAAAACACAATTGGAATGAGAAATTGAAAAAAAAGTTTCTGGTAACTAACTGGGACAGTGGCGACGTCTTGTAATCCAGCTACTTGGAGGTCACAAATGTGGATAGTTGTGAGTGATGGTCAGTGGGTGTAGTTCTCTTGTGTTGATTAACGTCCGCACAATTGAATACTACATTAATCCACAAAGAACATCCTCATAATTAGACCAACTCGTAATTCAGAGGCTGTGGTTCGGATTCCACGTTTAACTGTAGGTCCCTTAGTTGCCATCAGCTGTTGGGCTATTAATTAACAGTCCTGTCTTGTCAGCCTTAGTCAGTAATAAGATTACAAAATCGTGCCACAATCACCCTACACTCATTCCTCATCCATACTTGGCTTAAAATACCTACCTTGTGGTATGGTTGCCAATTCAATTATCTAATCTAATCTAACATTAACTATTGTTTTTAATTGCTGCATGATTAGAAAGATTTAATTAAATTTATTCTCTTTTCAACTAGAACTAATTTAATTCTTAGAGCTAATTTAAAAAGAGAATAATAAAACTATATCTATAAATAATAAAGTAGAATATCGCAAGAGACGACTGAGATTTTATGGTCATGGTATGAGGCTGTCTGACAACCGACTGACGAAGAAAATCTTGATGTACCTACAGAAAATAAAAACAGCAACAGTTTGGTTTGCACAAGTCCAGACAGATCTCAGAAATGCCGGGCATCACGCCCACAGACATTGCTGATCGGAAAATTTTCAGACACAAAATCCACAGCTGGGAAGTTACACCGGAAGACACACCGAAAAAACCTAGGGGAAAATGGACAGAAGAGCGTCGCACCAAACACAGCGAGATGATGAAAGATTTCTGGAGGAAAAAGAAAAACAACAGCAACAGATCATAATTTGTTTTATGTGATCCTCTATGGGTCTAAACAAATGAAATAAATAAATAAATAAAGTAGAATAATAAAATTATATAATTAAATAATAAAGTTATTTAACTAAGCAAACTACATTTTTAATCAAACACATTTGGTACTGAGGCAGATACCAGTTAGAAAATGCAGGGATTGAAAGGGGTTAATATATACTCGTATATATAATACTATAATTTCAATAAAGAACTATAACAAGTACGGCAAACATTTGTGCAACTCACACTGTTATCGCATGTTGAGTCATTTGCTGATACATCAATTTCTAACTTTTATCTAACAATTTGACAGTTTTCAGATTGATAGTACCGGTAGACTTTGTTTGTATTTTGAGGTTTTGAAAAATCATAATTAATTCACTATCAAATAAATCAAAGGGCCTTCTACTTATATTTTGATATTTTTGAGAAGGTTTCATTTACATTCTAAAAACTATGTTTAATTACTTAAACATACTTAAACACATTCTTAAACTTATTTACATAAGTTTAAGAATGTGTTGACAATTAGTTGATCAAATATATTATCATAATCAACTTCCACTAAATACAAAGCTGATTCTTTAGAGTCTTCTTGTCTGAAACAATGTTGTGCTTTCTTTGTCAGGTTTAGATTAGATTAGATTATTGAAATGGCGACCATACCACAAGGTAGGTATTTTAAGCCAGGTATAAACGAGGATTGAGTTTATGATGACCGTGGCGCGATCTTGTAGTCTTGTTACTAATGCTGACATGTTCCTTAGACAGGACTGTTAATTAATAGCCTGACAGCCGATGGCTTTTAAGGGACCTACAGTTTAATGTGGAATCTGAACCACAGCCTCTGAATTACGAGCTGGTCTAATTATGAGGATGGTTTATGCGGATTAACGTAGTATTCAAGCACACATATTAATGTATAAAGCACATGTTCATGTATTTTTGTATATACAACACTGGCAATAAGTGTTATTGATCCAAGCAATACAACATTATGAAGTGTTGATTATCTGGTTATTATAATTTAATTCTTTGAAAACAACCTAGAGAATTATAAGCATAACAATTCTCAAGAATCATATATTTGGAATAAAACGTAAAGTAAATAAATTGTTAGAAAAGTAAACAACGGAACAAAAAAATTGGTCATTATCTTATAATTGACAACACTAAGTTATATAGCTTATCAACAGTAATTTTGTGAAAGCAATATTGAAGGTAGTACCTTACTTCGAAATAATAAAGACCAAAGGAATAGAAGTGAAGAAGTAAATTATTTTTATTGCATATCTTATCAAAAAATTGTTTACTGAATTATGGTAAGTAGGTTAGAGTTGCTATTTAATTGCATTTACTTCATTCATCTTGGTTTATATTGCTGCAAATGTTGCTTTCATGGAATAACTAACAACTCATGTTGACAATATAAAGTAGAAATTATGATTAAGTTCGGTATGACTGTTACCTGATCTTCCGGTTGGTTATGTGAAAGGAAGAAGACAAATTTGTCGATCCCTCTGACCTTGGGCCTGTCGAAGGTGGATGGATGGTTGGCCAGGTGGTCGTAGATGGTTGGAGTGATGAGGGATGCGATCTCGGGTCGCATACGATGTTGTTCGTTCAACACCGAACAGCCCAGTCCGTTGTTGATCATCCTCTCAAACAGTGAACAGTCCATGTTGTACTTCTTTGCCAACTTGAATACTGCTGGATTTGGCTTCAACTGTTTGTGGTCCCCTAAAAATATATTATACAATAATTTATGCTAAAGTAGACTATTAAGATTTAGAAGACGTTAAAAAAATGTAGGTTTAACTCAAATTTTACTTCTTTAATAGGTTCAATAAATGTTTTTTTCTCTTAAATCTACTTTTTTAACAAATACAGTAAGAATTTTGAATGAAAAATATACACTTTTGGGACAGTTAAGGTAAAAAAACCATTAAGGGGGTAAGCAGCTACCATTGTCAATTCTTACCGATGAGTATGACCTGTTGAACAGTGGGAGCCAGAGAGGTGGCAATGTGAGCTTCCAACACTTCCGCTGCCTCTTCCACGATCACTGAGCAGAAAAAAAAACAGTTAAAATTTGTTTAGTAAATTACAGAATAATCAAAGTATGAAACTGTTATTAGTCTGGCGGTTTGTTCATTTCATTGAAATAAATCGTTGCAATAATAGTACTAATATTATGTAAAACTGGAGGTTTGTTTTAAAAAATTACAAAATTTTTTAGCATCTTTACGGTGTTATACAATGGTAATATACAAACGCTTTGTGGGATAGCTGTCAAAACCCAAATGAGTATCTAGAGATTTGAACCTGTGATCTGTTGCACCAAAGTCAATGACGCTTACCATTAGGCTAGCAAGACAACAAAAATGTCATTACAAAAAATATTTTAAATTGAATAACGATTTTTCAAAATGTATTGAAACTGTTTTGGTGAGGATAAGTTGCATTACTGAAATAATATAGTATATTTTTGGCAACACACATCATCTTTGTATCACAGTGAAACCATTGATACAAAAATACATTTACAGGACGCATCTTAATACAACATTAACCCATTAGCATACAATGACGGCATCCCTCCGCTGCAGTTCCGCCCACCATAACGTAAAATGACAGCGAATCGCCGACCGTAAATATAAATAGGTCGCATATGCTTCTTTTTCTGTAAGCTTTAGGCTTTATTTTGGTTATAATTTCATCCTCTATGGCCAGCCCTATTGCTAAAAACAGCTGATTGAAAACAACAATTAATCAGCTCACATTGTCTGCTTTGTTGTGTTTATGTTGTTGTAAACGTTTTTCAAAGAGTTAATATGTTTATGCATTTTTTATCATAAATTAGTTGTAGAGGCCATGTTTTGTGGGTTTTTGTGTACTGTAGAGAAGTGTTGTCAGAATTTGCATGTCCTAATTTAAGAATAACGAAAAATGAAATGCTTTTTCGGTGCTTAGTGGTCTGATTAGTGGAGAACATAATTAATATTGGCATACAGATTGATCCTACAGTTCATTCTGAATATGAAGATAATACAGTTAAACCTCGATATATCGAATCTGAACGGGAATTAAGAAACTTCGATATATCAAGGATTTCGATATACCAAGGTTCGATATATCGAGGTGATTTCTGCCCGACTTCGATATATAGAGGTGCACAGGAATTAAAGAAAACCTGTACAAATTGTGTTAATGACTTTTTATTGAAATACATTATACAATACATGTTGAAAAGTCTACAAAAAAGGAAGTTATGGCTGGAAGTTAAGTTATGGCAGGAATGGCTTAATAAAAATAATATAATTAATTAAAAAAGTATAAAATTAATAAAAATGGAAGAAAGAATAAAAAAAACAGCTGTTTGTTAAGAACAGTGGGTATATTGTAAGTAGTCGTTTTGGAACGTAAGGTTATGGCAGGACTGTAGAACCAAAAATTGTTCATTAAATATTATTATACTTTATTAAATATGTAATAAAGTACAGACATATAGTTTTACACACACATCGCCATTGTACAAACACATGCACTTTAACACACCACTAAACACTCGCACCAACTAAACTTTAGTTCCACTTAAAATTAAGTTGCTTATTCGTTAAAAGTTACTTGTTATAGCGCGAAACTAACTGTCAACAATACCCGTCGAAGTTAAACGTGTGACTAGAAACACGCAGGTGCAGACCTCCAGTAGATAGGTTTTAACACGAATAACAGATGCCGTTGTTTTGAATAACTTCGATATATAGAGGTTTCTCAACACATACTTCGATATATTGAGGGTGACTTCGATATGTAGAGGTTTTTAAATCGTAACTTCGATATATAAAGGTGAAAATTACACAGAAAAATCGGCGAAAATTCCTTATATCAAGGTTATAAAAACTTTTTCTTCGATATATAGAGGTGAAAATAACATTATAGGAATAGGGAAGTTCAAGGGGAACTATAAAAATTCGATATATCGAGGAATTCGATATATTGAGGTTCGATATATCGAGGTCCAACTGTAATACATTTCTCAAAATTCCTATAGGCAGCTATATCAAGAAATTGAGGTTTTTTGAAATTCCCCCCAAAAAATAGACATTTTTGGCCTGACAAATGTCAAAAAAAGGTAATTGTAAGGGCTAATGAACATATCGAGCATTTTGGTGTCTCGGTCTTATTTGTGAGTCTCAGACCCAACTCCTGGGTGCGTGTTGTAAACAGGTATCTCAATCAATCAAAACTGGTGTTTTCTTTTGACCTGTGTTCATTACTGACCATCCCATTTCGCAAACAATAACATTTTGTTTTTGACAATCGATCAATTGTTTAGCAAAATGTTGTGTACTTGAAGTCTGCTTAAGTTTGTCTAAATTTACTGCAAATATGTGTTTTTCTATCTATGGCTTCAATGTTAATAATAGTTTAAATGTATTAAATAAAGAAATAAATTGAAATAAATTGAATTATAGATTTCTCAAGGGAACAAATATTGATGTTATGAAAAAGTAGCCTGAATTTCTAATTTTCAATTGAACAGTAAAATCATATAATCAGAAAATACCAGTCAACCCACACACATCAAACAACAACAACAATCTCAAACAACCAAATCAAACAAGTCCTGAATCAAACAAGTGGGTTTTGACATGATGTCTGTCTATCCATGTGTGCGTCTGGATATGTACAGAGCCACAGCCTCCCCCTTGGTCTGATTTAGATAAAATTTTGTATGTATGTATATATTCACAATATCTCCAGGCATTTTTTATTTTTCAGGCTAGTTCACCATTTAAAATGTTATCTTGCTGGTTAACATATATGCACCAGAAAAGTTGTAGATGTGGTGAAAACCCCTTTTCCAATTTAACATTTAGTGTCATTTTTCATAATTTCACTTAAAAAAAGATCAACTATCTACAATAAAACTATTATTATATTATTGAAATATATGATAAAATTGCATTACTTTATTCTAAACAAAATATGTGATCAATCACATTAGGCTAATTGTATTTAATATACAAACTATTTCCCAATGTTGATCTTACCCCTGCGTTACCCGCGCTTAGTATATTACACCAATACACGCCCAAACTCAGATACCATATTTCATTTTTACCGATGAAATTGGAGTTGTGTAATAAAACTAAACTATACTAGTACAAAAACCTTTAATAAGACAATAGATAAAAGGTATTTCATAACTGTTTACACAATATATCTTTTCATGTCGTCTACCTACAAATTATGAACATAAAAGAGTCTAAAGCCATTGTAAATTAAGAACCTTGTTTTTCATAGTTTTTAATTCATTACATGGATAAACTTATTAATTATAATGACTGGAATCATTACATAATGTTACAGTGAAAAAATATGAAATGGAAAAAAATATAGAATTGATAGCCCAGTCTGTTGTTCTGTGTGACAGACCGGGTTAAGAAAGCTATCATTGAAAACACTTCCTTCTACCTAAAGGTCATGCGTCAAAATGGGGGTTGTCTCTTCTATCATTAAAATCTGTTAAACGATAACAAATGAGATGCATTCATAAGAAACATACTTCATATTATGAATACTATGGATTTAACGTAAAACTTACCAATTTTTGTACCCAAGTTTTCTAGGAGCACCCTGCGTTTTGCTGCCCCACTGGTGGTTAGGCCTACGACATCAGCTGTTTGCACAAATCGCAAATCCTCCAGCTGCCGTAACTCATGCAATTTCATCAGCAGATCTTGGTACCTGTGGCATTTCGATTTTAATAAATAGATCAGAGACGGATTTACACATGTTTTGCCCCTAGCAGCCATCACATTAAAACATGCCACATCCGTGACAAATTCATTACCGATATGTAGATGTAAAACTGCTTTGTGAGATTTTAAAATAGATAAAAATCGTGAGAGACAGACTGACAGACTTGTTGTTACCTTGGGGGTCAAGGTTTGTCCCCCCCTATACAATTTTAATAATTAATTTAACCTTGATTCCCTTGTTATTTTCAGAAATTGGATGATTAATATTTAAATGATAAATTGAATAATATTTAGATAAACTTTAAAGAATATTATAGTTTTTTAAAGATTGTCGTTTTAAAATTTACTTAAGGGATAATGTGTCAGTCTACTGATATTATTTTCTCCCACTTGCACGATAATGGAAAAATGATTGTTTTCGTCAAAATTTTCAAATTTGAGTTGAGAGTGGATATATCCGTTTTGTAGTCCCCTGAATCAAACAAGTGTGTTTTGACATGATGTCTGTCTATCCATGTGTGCGTCTGGATATGTACAGAGCCAGAGCCTACCCCATTGCTCTGATTCAGATAAAATGTTGTATGTATGTATATATTTACCGTATTTCCAGGCATATTTTATTTTTCAGGCTAGTTCATCATTAAAAATGTTATCTTGATGGTTAACATTTTAAGACACAACTGTTTTTAAATGGTTGTTCAGTCAATTAATAAATTTTGCTATATCCTAAGTTCAGTTTCATGATAAAATGAACTTCTAGGCTTCTGAACTTCTATGCATTGACAAATTTCCCAGTGTGGGAATATAAATAAATATATTTGTCAATTATAAAGAAATTTGTAAACTTGCGGAGTAGCGTCAAACTACTGGCCAGCCGCCGCGCTGCCACCGTTATCTCAGTAAAACTCTCCCGCATCTCTATCACAGTACAGAATGTGCTGTGCATGTCTTGTCATTGTACAAAGAGCAGGCAAGCCTGTATTTAAATCTATTTACAATTCAAATTCACATCATTATTTAAGGTAAACATCAGTAAAGTTTACAAATACTTCTTAAATAATATTTTATAATACGCTGTACAACAATTATTTCATATTAAATCAGAATTAATTATCAATAAATTTTTTACAGTGAAAAACCAGTGTGGGAAAGCTGTTCCCATACCACTAGACCACTGATAAGTATAAAATTGATTTGAGGTTAATTTTGTTTACATATGAGTGTTATCAACTTCAGAAAAACTTTCGTTATCACTTAATAAAAAATGGTATAGGCCTACTTACATTTTGGTGAGATGTTGAACTATCTGCTTCAGTTGACAGGTATACAGGTAAACCCAGGTTGTGTAATATTCCCATCGGTCATTTACCCTTATTTCCCAAACACTGCTTACATTTTGAAACCTATGATATCTGGCTGGATCAAACACAAAGGATTTAAATTGTTCAAAATGTCTTTGCAAGAATTGTTGTTGCCACCTCAATTTCATAATCTGTTCACTGCACTGTTTGTCAAAAAAATACTTAAAATTTTTATTACGGTGCTTAGTACATTTCATGGCATGATGAATAGCATTTATTTTCATGTCAATGTCTTCAATTTTGAGGCTGTAAAAAATTTTTTTATCATGAGTAACTCCTTGAATGAAGTCATCTTCAAAAAAATCATCTTCAGTCATGTCTGCTAAGCGCCTAGCATTTTCTTCATCATCAAGTTCTTCAATCTCCTCTTCCAGAGGATCAGTTGACTCTTCAACTTGAGGATGTGAATTTTCTGGTGGCAACTCATCCAAGTTTTGTGCAACAGGCAATTCAAATAAGCTCACGCCAGACCCTTCAATGGTTTTCATCTGATGAAACTCATTATCATCATACCAAAACAGCCAATTAAGCAATTGGTTTGGATCTGACAGTTCATTAAATTGATGAGGAGTAACAACAGATCTTAACACTATTAAATCTAAAACTCCTTCAGGATTGCTTAGTTCATCAAATTTTTCCTCGACCATTTGAAGTTTTGATTGAATATCAAATTTAGACTGCATTGTGTCCCTGTAAATAGCAGATAAATTAATATTTCTTGCCTGTTTCATCTTCTTTCTCACCTCCTCTAAGTTAAACTTTTTCAATGCTTCATTTTGACTCTGCATACCAATTCTTATTAGATTATCTGTGTTTTTTAAAATTCCTTCTAGAAACTGATCCAAAGCATGATTAGTATAACAGATAACGATTATTGGTGTGTTGCTGGAGACTGCATTCTTCAGCAGAATTTCTGTGATTTTAAGAGCCAGAAAGGTTTTTCCAGTTCCTGGTGGGCCTTGTATTACAACAAATTCATTTGTCAGCGCTGATTTCAGGGCTCGATGCTGGGAAGGATTTAGATTTAGCTCCTCAGGGCATGGCCAACTATTATCATCCAAAAGATTAATGTTGAATTTTGATATCTTATAGTTTGAGTTATCAGTCAAATAAGCAGGTGGGAAACTTACTGTATCTACGTCCACAATGTATCGCTTCATTGGGAAATTATCGGCATTCATTCGTTGTAGTGCTGACAAAACATGTTTATAAGCCTCATAATAGACTTCAGATTCCGCCATAACAAAAAAAACTTCAGGTTCAAAGAGATACTCGGGGACATCTGTTCCTGGGACAAAAGTGACAAACAACAACCCATTTTTTAGCTTTTCAATATTTCGTTCGGCAACAGTAGCTAAATAGAATGTCTGAAAGTTGTCATCACTAAATAGAAGCAAAGAACCATTCATGAATCTCTTGTTATACTCCCAATTAATATGTTTGGGTAGCTTTTTGTCACAATCAAATTTTATGTAAAATCCAAACACATCTCTTGTTTTATAACAGTTTACAAATTTAACCTTGGGGTATATTCGTACATTTGAATACCTACGCTTCGAAAATGGATTTGACAAGCTCTCAACATACTCAAAAATTCCATCACGCAATGGAGCGATGAAATCTTCTCTCAACAACCTGAATTGCACATCTAGATAATGATCTACATTACTATAAGAGCCTTTGACAATGTTTTGCCGCAAATAACCCCCATCAGTCATGAAGTCTTTTTTAGTAGGGATCAGGGGTATATCTCTGTAGCTATTAGGAGGTGGAATTTCTTTTTTTCTAACATGAGTTTTTTCTTTATTTACCTTTTCATGCTCAATGTAAGAGGTAACCTGATCAGTCAGTTCTTTAAGTTGTTCAAAGAGTTGCTCTTTTACTTCTATTCTGTGTTCATCCCTTAAGCTTTTCATTGACAAGTTCAATGCATTTAGAGTACTTTTCATCTTTTCATTCATGGTAGAAGGAAGTAAATTTACCACATTATCCAAGACATTAAGAATGTTGACGAAAAAAGTGTTCATTCTTAAAAGCCTTTCACGATTTTCTTCAACACAAACTATAGAAACAAATTTTTTAATCTCTCCAATGAATTCGGGTTTAAAAGTACTTGACAGTATTTGTACTTTTAACTGGTTGGCTTCAGATTTAATGATTTTGTCTAAAACTTTAATAATCAACATCAGTAGATCTGGTCTGATAGGCAAATCATTCACTAATTCTTGAAAACCTGATCTTGGACTTGCTAGAGTTGTTAAGACGAAACTGACTTCTTTATCTAATAAACCTTCAAGAAATTTATACCCCATCGGTTTAAAACTTTTTTTTACAGAGTTTTCAGATTCTCTATTGAAATTTCTTTCATCTCCTTTATTTTTTTCACTATCACCTGCTCTAATTCTCCTCTTTGAATTCACTCCCCTTTCAACATCTTTGGTATGATTTATACCTGAATTATATATGCACCCATTTGTGCCAGGTGAGCAATTCTCTGAAGTATTTTGGACTTCCTGTTTAGATATTGTATCTTCATTGCAAATTAGTTTCTTATCAAAACCATCAAGCACAGAACAAAAATTATCTGACAGATATTCTGCTTTTCTTTTCACAGATTTGACAATTTTTTCCTGATCCAAATTATTACTACCCTCAGATTGCCTTCTTTTATGTTGCAACCATTTGTTAAAAGCTCTTCTATCAGACTTTTCCTTACTTAAATTCTGCTCTCTCTTGAATCTGTTTTCTTGATTTCTGGATTCCCCTTGCCTTGAATATCGTTGCTTTCCTCTGTCTCGTCTAATGACTCCTCCCCTACATTCACCATCGTTATCACTTTTTGGCAAGTTATCATTCTGTTTAGAACTTTCTTCATTCTTAAAATTATTTTTTTCAATAGGTTTTTTAGCTTGGAATTGATCAAGCAATGAAAAGAAATTACCGGCAAAAGTGTTTGGATCCACCATATTTAATCTGAAACAATAAAAACATAGTGATTCAAATTGGATAATTGTCTCAAAAGGAAGACACTGCTTCAATATACTTCTATGATTCTATAATATTTTATTTTCCTTCCAATTGATGTTGAGGTCATTGGCTGTGCATTTTTAATTTCATAGTAAAACTGTGTAAATACCAATATCAAAGTTATCAACTATATGTCAAAAGTGGTAATTAATTATTATCGATTTTAATTAATTTTTTATTCTTTACGATCATGGGTGGAGTTAAGGGAGGGAGCATGGGGCAAAGCCTTTGAATTTTTATTACCAATCCAGTTCCATTATGATTTTTTATTTGACACAGGTAGTTTGATGAGTTTTTACTGTGGTTTGATATTAGTTTTAAGTAAATGTTTCTTTTTCTCTATATGTAGGCTACATTGTGACAAATTAACACCGTGCCCCTGCAACGTGTAACCTCTAACTCCACCCATGTTTACGATTGATAGTACACTACATTAGATAAATCAATCATTAAGTTCATGACATCACTCAAACTAAACACAAGTGCAATAGATAATAAATAACAAACAGTGATTAATGGTAAGATTAGATTGACTCTTTACAAATAGTATTTTAAAGATACACAAAATTACAGAATTTTGTTTTGTAAAATACCGTACATATTTAAATATAATGAGATGCATACATTACATCACATGGATCTAGCAAATTTTACGTAAAAATGTTAAGTTCCTTTTAAACTCCTTAACAGTTTTTTCCTTATCCCGCCAAAAGTGTATTTCTATTTTATTCAAAATTCTTATTGTATATGTTAAGAAAAGTAGATTAAAGAGAAAAAAACATTTATCAAACCTATTTTAAGTGGTAAAATTTGAGATATACTTATATTTTTTGCATTTTTAAACCAAGAAATTTACCATACCAGCCTACTTTTGAGATAAATTATAAAGAAAAATAAACTATATTGTACTTATAAAACTAATTATTAGCAGTTCATAAAAGTCTAACTGTAAAAAAAAACTAACAACACATCATAAAACCAATAAACAAAGCTAAGCACAATAAATTTCATTGAAAAATATATGATAATAAGTGAAATATTAACTTTTCTTTATCCTCCATATAAGATTAACATTGGAGCCCCAAAATACATTGTACTGTGTTTAGACTTTTACTATCTCGGTAACCAATGGAGATGGAGCAAAACTTCAATATAGTAAATTCTGTAATTTTTTAGCGTATTCTAATGTTAGGCTATAGTATAAGATTTAAAGTTGTTTTTAAAATTAGACAGGCAAAAAAACTCAATTTTAGTGTACAAACCCACCCCCAATTATATTTAGATTTTTATTGTGGACATCACGATTTTATATAAAACAACCGCCCCCAAAATATATTTTCCTATTTATCGATATATCAGGATTACGAACTTGTCCCAATAAATATAGGAATAGCCTATACATCTCAATAGTGACGGCTCGTAGGTTTAAATAATACGAAGACTCATATACAATAAATAGATAATAAACCAATCATCAAATCAACTTGTGAATAGGGCCGAAATAAAACTTCTTTGTAGTAGGTGGTGCGTGCGCAATATACGTACACTAAATTAAGTAAATAAGCCTACACGAAAATACCGCACATGGGTCGTAATGTATACATAACCTCTTTCACAACTTACGAAGCAGCCCAGCCGCAACAACTTGACAGCTTGATTAATTGTGGCGCTTTCCCGGCCATGCAGCGAATTTTGAAGCTACTCTGCATTACATTGCCATTACAGCTCAATGCTGTGTTGTGATTGGCTGGTTAGCTCCATAAGAAATACCCAGGAGTTTGGACTCAACAGCAACATACTATCCCTACATACTAACTATCTTGGATACATTTTCTCTGTAGCTAATATAAATCAATAATAAATAAATCATTTTCTAGAAAATAAATCTATCACATTTTTTGATAATCCTCATTTGATTTTAATTCTAACTGAATGGTTTCTTATGTAATATGTGTTTTTATTTTATCTACGGGAGGACTCCGTCCTTGAGTCCTTATGGACCGGCCGCCACTGCATCTCAACCAAATTTGGGTCTTCATCGGACCATTTTTATGAGAGTTATCATGTTCACGGACATATAAATACATGCAGTACATAAGTACACCAGAGTCCCTGTAATCCGAACTCTCGTAATCTGAACGTCCTGCTAATCAGAACTACCTGATGGGAAAAAGGTTACCGAGATTAAATTAAAAACAAAGAGACGTATCTGAATTATAACACTTTATTCTACAGCACAGTATCTAAATATTATGAGATAGCATCACTAATTATTTATACAGTACTTCGTACACAATTTTGATTAAACACAATAATTTACTTTATGCAACATAAGAATTCGGTAATAATCTTTTAATGTAACAAAGAAATCCTGTTAGCCAATGAAATCTTTAATATAGGTACGGAATCTTTAATATAAGCATACATAGGTTGATATATACATTCAAAATATTTTTGTAGCAGAGTGGAATGCTGAAACTCCGACTTCAAATGGATGATTAAGTTCACACGGCCATTCAAGATGGCTTGAATTTGAAATTTTTAGGCGCTAGGGCCTTAAATTTTTTGAATTCATGCTAGACCTAAGTATTAGAACAGTTGTGTTCATCGTGGATTTAAACTTGAGGAAGGAAACAGGCCAATCTCACACATCAAAGTGAGCGTGTGATTGTTGTCTTCAGTTTTTAATTGACAGTTAAAAATGAATACATCGATGTGACTTGTGGCCCCCTATAGTTGTTAAAAAACTGAAACACCTATGGAAAAAAATTTCCAATGGAATGACTACTTTTTTGACATTTTATGTACAGTGGGTACTCCTAACAAAAACTCAACTTTTCAACAAATGAAATAATATAATTTTAAGATATAGAAAATAAAGCCGGGTTTACATTATGCTACATATAGCAAAACTATACGAGGGGGTACCAAAAGTAACCGGAATTTGTCTGCCGAGGTTGGAGCTTTGGTAGTACGGATGAGCGCCACTAGGGCATGTATAGAGTAACTCTTTGCTAGTTCAGCCCCGTGTGGGTCGTTGAGCAAGCACATTCTGTTCGTCTGTAGCGTCATTTTTTGCTGTAGCTGTTTCACTGTTGCTTCGTTTTTTATGGTGGCAAGTTTAAGTGAACAACACGCCGCTGTGAAATGTTTTTTCCATGATTCATCACCATTAACCTTTGAAATATAATCTGGATCGATTCTGAGCTGTTCTTTCAGTTCATGACATGTTTCGACTCGACGTGATTTTTGATTGTCAGTTAGAGCCCAAGGAACTATTTTGGTAGCAATGCGTCTCATTCCTAAATCTTCAGTTAAAATTCGCTGAACCGAGCTCCAAGTTATTGCACTAATTTCTGACAGTTGATTAATTGTCTGTCGACGGTTTGTGAGCACAAGCTCTCACATTTTTTCGATATTTTCATCAATTCGAGCAGTTGATGGATGTCCGAAACGAGGTTTGTCATCAATCGAAAGGTCGCCATTTTTAAATTGAGAAAACCAGTCATACACTTGAGTTTTCCCCAAAGCATCATCTTTGTAAGCAGTTTTCAACATTAAAACAGTTTCAGCAGCGCTTTTACCAAGTAAAAAACAAAATTTCACAGTTGTTCTTGCCATCATAAAAAACGAAGCAACAGTGAAACAGCTACAGCAAAAAATGACGCTACAGACGAACAGAATGTGCTAGCTCAACGACCTGCACGAGACTGAACTGCCAAAGAGTTACTCTAGACACACCCTAGTAGTGCTCACTGGTACTACCCAAGCTCCAACCTCGGCAGACAAATTCCGGTTACTTTTGGGTACCCCCTCGTATACCTCTGCTACAAGCACAAAAAAGTGACACTGGAGATCTGCTATATAGTCCAGCTAAATGGAAAATTTAAGCCTATTTTGTCTGCTATTTAGCAGAAATCGAGCTATCCAAAATTTTCAATACATCAAAGGGAATCTGAGCTATACCGTATCTAGCTCTGCTACAGTACACGTGCATTTTTGTAGGTAGCAGAGCTCGATGTAGCTGCCCCCTCCCTAAAGACCGCCGTGGCACCTTTGATGTTGCATGTGTTTGTTTGCTGTGTTCTACTCATTTTGTAGTTAGAGTGCTTCTAGTGCAGGCTATGTTTGAGTGTATATCTTCGTGCTTGTGTGATTGTGCAATAATGGAGATTGTTTTGAGTGTATATGACTGAGTAAAGACAACATTATAAAGTTGATAGAACTGTTTGGGGACTATCAGGTACTGTGGGGTGCAACAAATGCCGACTATAAAAATTGCACATGAAAATATCAAAGTAGTTACAGCGAAAGCAGCGGCTGCTGCAAGAACTACCTTCTTCTTCGGTATTTTGCTGGGAACTATACACTTTGGTTTCTCCTAGGTTATATGTAACTCTGCTACACATGGAATGACATCAAATTTTTACTTATGGCAGAGCTACATCTAGCAGTGTCATGGGCCTAAGTAGCTGATGAAGCTATATATAGCTCTCCAGCAGTAGCTTTAACACTCTGGTGCTCGCGTGGTTTACTGAAACACGAGCGGTCGCGTAGAGTGCCCCTGCACTCCACTTGTTTTTGTTGTTTTTCTTCATTAGTATGAATTATCTTGACGATGTATTGGCATTT
>CM041788.1:49716663-50031295 GCA_023375725.1 Nephotettix cincticeps
TAGGAGCTACATAACCAAACAAACAGAAAACCTCATTTTAATCTAGCTTCATGATTTTGTAAGGTAGTATTTTAAAATTCAAGCAGGTTTATTAAACAATCGAAAGGAATTCGCATTTTTTTGTAAAAAAATAAATATAAATAAGATGTGTAAAAGTTAAGGAATTAAATTTTAACTGAATAGTTGAATTCAATTTCTGCTATTATAACTTGTTACGAAAAGATTTGTCAAACATAATAAATATTAAACGCATCCGATTCTCACTAGTGGCCAGTACCTAAACTAAATATTAATATTTAGCTTTTTAATATACTTGATTTAATTTCCATTTTTTTAAATACAATGAACAAAAATTGTATGTAATTTAATTTTTATGATTCCTAAGTTTTAGTATAAAAAATTGTCGTTCATTTGTTCACCAAGTAAAAATAATACATTAAAACACACAATAAACGCTGCCGTTAAAGATGTTTTAATTTAGATTCAAAAATCTATCATTATATTTAAGTCACGTATTTGAATAAACCATCTTTTACAAACAAATCGTGCAGTGAGTAAGTAAAAGTTTCGCAACACATTCCTTCAACCAAACCGGAAGCGAGGAGGGTTGATGTGTTATGACTTCCGGTGTTTCTAAATCACTGCGAGGGTTTTCACTTTCACTGCTGTTCAAATATTCTTCCTTCGACCAAATTAAGCTCAGACTCAAATTCAACATTCGACGTTACCTCAATTGTAGTTAGTACTGCATTAACCATCCGAATATATTAATTTTAATTATTTTCACGTTAAGTTATGTTCTATATTTCCTCTAAACGAAAATCTAACTCTTTAGATTTTTGTTTGTTGACATTTTCTATCACGATTTTAAGTAAAACAAATTTTTACGACGTTTCGGGATCTGACCCTGTCCTCAATTGAGATAGTAACTAAAACATAACGTGAAAAAGTATCAATCACAAAAATATTGGCTACCATTACCAGTAAAGAGATGTCAAATTTGGTTGTGGTTTTTTCAATTTAAAGTCATCCTAAGACTTAGTTATCCCTTTGTATGTTTCCTGAGGGTTTAAAAAATGTAGACAATAATTTGATCTTTTCGTTTGCTATAATTTCATCAGTGATAAGGTGATTATTGTCATTCTTTGGTTAAACGTTTTAACAAAGACGAGCCTGTTACAACAAGAGCAGAGAAAGCTCAGACGGCCTCAGGCGACCTAGACCTTTGAGACCTCCACCTTGTTAACTTTACAAACTTTAAAAGTTGAATTTGCAAATACTAAGTTTAACATTAAGTACAATTTTGTTATTTTTGGCCGTTTAAAGCAAATAAAATGAATTAAAGTAAAAGATTTATTTGTTAATTTATTCTTCAAACTGTTTCACCACATTATAGTATGTAAATTGATCAATATTCAATATATAACAATAATAATAAATATATAACGATAACGATAGTAATATATATGACAAGAACATTACCTAACAATAATATTCAATAATATACAATCTGGAGGTAGGCTGTGGCTCTGTACACAACCCGAATCACACACACAAAAGGGGCTGTCTTTGAGTCTCCGTGACGAGTGGACGTATTTTGTTTCTTTTGTGTGTAATGGTTAGCGAATGGCTTGTTAGTAAGTTTTCTGACTGCTTTAAACTTTTTTGTTTTCTGCTTTATACCGGCTTTGTCCGGATTATGTGTTATGTTTTTGATATTAGTTCACCTGAGGACGGGATCAGATTCCATATCCCGAAACGTGAGACTTTGTTTTACATAAAATCGTGATGGAAAATGTCCGCAACAAAAATCTAAATAAAAAAATCCACCATCACCAATAATGAATTTCAAACAAAGGACACACAAACAGACATCACGTCGAAAACCACCTTTTTCGATCCAGGCGACCCCAAAATGGATATAGGTATCCACTCTTAACTCAAATTCGAAAATTTTGACAAAAACAGTAGTTTCTCCTTATACTATGTATAAAGGGAGAGTACTATGTATAAGTACCAAAATTTAATGATTTTTATTATATCTCTAAGTATATCTATCTATACAACATCACGCAAAATAATAACCTATGACTTTGTTATGGTTTAGGAAATTTTAATTGAGGTTATGTTTTGTTATATGTAGTGCAATATATGCTTATTATAAAGAACATTGACCCTCCGACTGTTGAACGTAACAATGTGATGCGATAAGTTTGCTTGCGATGCTATTCGGCAAAATGTTTAGTGTTACCGTACCGTAGTGGCGTCTATTAATAACTTAGTGAACTTGTTTTCATCATCTTCGTCACCATGCTGCCATCTGTGATCTAGTATTTGACCTACCTCAAGTAATGTGCTTAATCACCATTTAGGTACGCTTTATGTGCACTAAGTGCTTCTCGGACGTTATAACTGTGGTCCTGTGGTCAAAATATATCGTTTGAAACCATTGGAAAGTACGCAGGCTAGAATCCCAACCATGAGCAATCTTAATTTGACTTTGAAATGTGTGGTACAGTTGTGGAAGGGCCCCCTTAAAGTAAACGGTGACCTACCTGTGTGGAAATTGATGGCATTTGTAGGCTTGAATGATTATCTATAGAAGAACTGCATAATGATTTTAGCTACAATCTCAATAGTGCAAAACACATGCCAGTTCTACAATTAAAGGTTTTATGATTAATTTACAGGTTTACATGCATTTTCCCTTTCAAAACTTTTTTACGTAACTGATAGTTTTTCTTGTTAGTATTTTGCATAGTTGTTGTTACGCCCTTCGATAATTCGATAAAGTGACAAGTGATAATATGCAGACGGGTAGTCTTTGAAAGGATATTTTCTGACTTTATAGTACTCTATTTGCTTATTGTGTCCGATGAAATTTTACTGGAAATTATTAAATAAATAATATAGTTGTCCACATACGAATTCTGCCAGGCTATTTAAGCTTAGCCAAAGTATGAATTTTTTTTAATTATAGATTTTTCCTTCCAACGACACAGTTTTATTACTAATCAAACCGAATGTCTCCGAATATAAGCTTGAAGGTCTCGCAATATTACATTTCCAAGGCGATGTGTAGTGGCGGAACTGCTACGACACCCGCGAATGTATCAAATATTACGTCACTATAAAAATAGCATATTTGATAACAGTAAGGTTCTCCTTGGTACGGGGTTTATGATTTAATATTTATTAGGAAGCAAAAAGATTTTTTGTAACAAAATATCGACCTAAAACCGTAAATAAATAAATTAAAAGAAAACTAAATTCATCATCCAATATTTTCTCTGGTATTAGTTCATTTTGATATTTTATAAAAAAAATTATTACAGTATAGGTTTAATATAGGCTAAAAAAATGTAAACAAAATGTAATGGCTAAAATTAAAAATACTATAATTAATTTATGTATGTATGTATAGTACGAATGTATACGGACATTTTGAAATCGGTTGGGTGTTTTTTATGATTTCCGCTTATATAAAATATTGTTTTAGAAATATAGTCTTAGAAAAAATTTGTAAGATGATATCATGATACCAATATTTTACTAAAATATACAGACATTTTGGACATTTTGAAATCGGTTGGGTGTTTTTTTATGATTTCCGCTTATATAAAATATTGTTTTAGAAATATAGTCTTAGAAAAAATTTGTAAGATGATATCATGATACCAATATTTTACTAAAATATACAGAACAGGAATGAATTAAAATTCATGGAATTTTAAATAAGTTAAAATAAAATGGGCACCATTGTATAATTAGTTTTATTCAAACTAAATAAACATGAAAATATGTAAGGTTTATTAAAGGTTGTATTTTTTAAATTTACTTAAGGGGAAGGAGAAATTATGTGTCAGTCCATAGATGCCATTTATGAATTTACTGATACATTAGAGGTTAATTTTATTATTAAAACTAAATCATTAAGAAATTATGCAATAATAATTGAAATTATTAGTCCACCGACAACGTTTATTTTTTATACTATTCAAAATATACAGAAACATTCTACTATTGTCTAGGTATGCCAAGTGAAATGATCATAAAACACTTATTACAAGAGGCAATCTTTACAATGAGAAAATATATTGTAAATGACATTTTCAGATTTACCGAATAAAATAATGGCATTAATAATAATAATATGTTAGTCAATTCACGGCGATTTTGATGGATGGGCTAAACCGGTTCACCGGATTGCACTTACTGCTCGGGTGTTCCCGACGATGCGGAGCACACTTTCTTCCGCTACCCCCGTTGGGAAAAGCCCCGCCTCGAAAACTTTGTGTTTTCTCGGTGGATAAAGTATTCTTCAAGATCATTAAGGACAAGGAAAACTGGGATTGTTTGTCACAGTTCTTCCGGGGCGCCCTTCTAGAGAAGAAAAGCAATCTGAACCGCGAAGAGGCCAAAACCCCAAAACAAGTGCCAAAACATGGAGTGAGCCCCAAGGGTGTAAGACAAATTTAAGCTTAGCCTGTTGTAATGTGACAAACGGTTCCAGGTTAGAATCCTAAAGAGTAGAAGAGTTTTTTTAGTAGATAGTCCTGCTTCTTAGGGGAGTCTCACGCCACAGGCTGGCCACCTGCATATGCATCATGCATAATGTGCATAAAGCATTTCTTCCACCCCTCCCTAAATAAAATCACGGTGATTCTTTATATACATTTTTGGATTTATATATCTTTTAATTTATTAAATTTAATTACAGTTTGTCTAAAAGATTACCCATTAAAATGTTTATTTGAAACATACACAATTTAACACAAACTATAATAACTACCCTATTATTTTGTAATAAGTATCACAAAAACAAAACATTTTGTGACAGATGGATTCAATTCTTTTCCATTTAATTACCGCACGTTGAATTAACACCAGCAAAATTAGAAAGAGATAAACTGTATCTTTCAACAATTCAATACATGGTTCGTTTGCAGATATCCAAGCCAGATAACATTGGGTGAAATATAATGTCCGCCATGAACAGATGTGTCCTGGCCGCTGGAAATTATTATTGCCGATGACTGGTTTATATTCCTGGCAGATATTTCCTCCATTATTCTGTAGATTTTATTTGTATTTGGAATTTTAATTTATAATTTTTTACTTACATTACAAGAAAATCAATAATATTACTGTAATTACAAAAACACACTTACTTTGGGGTTATTTTTATTTCATATTTTAAAGTAAAAAAGCTCTTAATGGTTTTTATTTAAATTAGAATTATTTCTTGGGTCAGACAGTTTGTACAAAGGTCATCCAAAGTACTAATGTATATTTAAGGTATAAAAACTGTATTTTTACTGTTGATGTTCAAGGAATGATATAGTAAAATTTCCTCAAACCGTTAGATATATGGGTAATACACATACGAGAATTATAACCTATGATGGTTGAAGTTTCTACATCGTTTCATAGCATCTCTGTACTTTACTTTTAGACTGACAATGTGACGTGTTTTGTAATCCAGCTACTTGGAGGTCACGAATTGAGGATATTAATAACCGATGACCAGTGCATGTTGTATTCTCGGGTGTGGATAACGTCCACAATATTAAATACTAAATTCATCCGCAACAACCTTCCTCATAATTCGACCAGTTCAAAACTCAAAGATACAAAATTGTGGTTCGGATACCACTTTAAAAAGTAGGTCTCTTAGATGCCATCTACTGGTGGGCTTTTAATTAACAGTCCTGTCTAAGGAACATGTCAGTCTTAGTCAGTAATAAGACTACAAGACCGCGCATAAATCATCTACGATAATTTCTACTCATATTTGGCTTACCTTGGTTAATCACCATTTCAGAAAGTACCAGAAAGGTAATAATAATAATAAAATTCAGAACAAATTTATATAATACATCTTTAACAACATGAAGAGAGACGCCACGCCCTGTACATTTTATCCTGTCCTCAAAGACCTCCAAACAGAGTTTGACACGCTTATGTAGAACACAGTCAACATCACATGAAAGAGATAATCCGTCACCGAGAATCTGCGCTAAGCGGTTTGACGATCTTCACGTTTACGGTTAGCCAAATCAGATTCACTTAAGCTGGAAACTCCTCCACATCAAAGCATGTCGCTTCACCTTTGCGGATTGCGTTAAACCAACTCGTAGCTTGGATATGTTTGCGGCCTCAATATCGTTGTGTGCAAACTAATACAAAGGCTATCTACCTTCATGGTACTTAGTAATAGTATCTTTAGTTGTATTACGATATTAACAACTTGCAAATTTGATATCCAGGATAATTATCGAACAAAATTATTCATTCTTGAAATATTGAAATCTAATGGAAATACCAAACATATTTCTTACTAGTAGAAACTCGTTTGATTATCCAAACCTAGTGTTGCCATTAGTATCCTCACATTCCTGCATTTGCACCAAAGGTAAGTTAAAAAAATTTCATAAATTTTTAAGTTTGCAATTTTTTATATGTCGGCTTTGCTAGGTAAGTTCCTAGAATTGAATTTCTATCTTACAAGCATACCGTAGGTATGTTAATAGCAACCACAATTGTCAGACTTATATATTTTAAGACTTTTTAAGTTTAAAAGAGACACCAAAGTATTTTTTTAGTTTTTACTCACTTGCAGACAGTTGTTTCCCAGGAATGGAGTTCCAATGTTCTCCTATTTATATATTTTAAATTTGTTTAATTTAATTTTCAATAATAACGATATATTTCAGAGTGGTCCTCACAACTCAGTTTACAGCTTACGAAATCATTCATCCATTCTTTAAACATTATATTCTACCATTAAATATTACGATGCACACCACTAAAGTAGAAGAAATTGTGGATAGTGGTGAGCAATGGTCGGTAGTTGTAGTGTTCTCTTGTGTGGATTAACGTCCGCACTATTGAATACTACATTGATCCGCGAAGACCATCTTCATAATTAAACTAGTTCGTAATTCAGAGACAGTGGTTTCGGACTCCACGTTAAATTGTAGTTCCCTTTGTTGCCATTGTCTGTTGGGCTATTAATTAACAGCTCTGTCTTAAGGAACATGCCAGCCTTAGTTAGTAACAAGACTACAAGATCGCGCCCAATCATCCTACACTCATTTCTCATTCATACTTGGATACCTACCTGGGTAGGTTGCCGTTTCAGTTAAAAGTATAAAGGAATCAGACGAAGTTAAGTCCAGGTATAAATTCGAGCCTTCTTTTCTTCTCAATATTGAGTTTTACACTGTTAAAAATATTTTAAACAACAAGTGTCAATAATTTAAGTATTTATTACATAAACTACTTTGAAACTAATTTTGTTTTTGAGTAAACTCATGTAACATGTCCAAGACTTGTTGTCAGTTATGTTGTTTATAAAGCTGTACAACAATAAAAGAATTTTGAATTAGAATTTAAATTTAAATCCATATTTTTAAGTAGATATATCTGTTATTTCAGTTTTCATTTGATTTCTAACATTTTTAGCAAAAAAATTCAACGTGAACAACGAATCTAAAGAAAAGTAGAAAAAAGTTAGAGATAATTTTTAAAGTAAACCACAGCTCTCAGACAAACAGCTTGGAATACTTTATTGAGCAGGATGCAGTGCCTCGATGAATAATAGACGAGGAAATCCTTTCGTAGCTAGTTTTTCCATTTCTAGTACATATAACATCAATTTTTATATTAGGGTAGAATTATTTACTATTCAAATTTCATTATTATTGTACTCATTGTTTATGCCAACTGTAAAATTGTATGGTTATAATTAAATTCATAGATAAACAATGATGTTATGTATAGTTAAACAAAATTACTTTATAAAAAATTAACTATACAGAGTAACAATTAAGTGTTGGGATGACTTCATAACCCAAAAATCGAAAAAGATATCATCACTGGCAATAGAAGCAAATCTTTGTGTACATCATTTTAGGATGTCACCTATGGAGGATGGCCCATGATAAGTTAGATGAAAATCTTAAGCATTGGTAAACACTGACATTAAATTAAAAGTCTTAATTAGTAGAAAAAATGTCTCAAACCTGATCTCAAAAGGTTGATGCAAAACAAAATGGTAATGGTGTAAAAGTTGAAGGCTATGATTTTCAAACCAGTGTCATTTTGTTTTGCATGAACCTTTTAAGATCAGGTTCCCGGCATTGTATTCTAATTCAAAAGACCTGCAATTTAATACCAAATTTCTCTTATGATCCTAGTTAATATATTGTACAGTACCTCCAACCTTCTGTAGATCGACCAACTAAGAAGTATAGGAATTTTTTAAGCAGCATAGATAAAAATGTGTATAAAATTGAATCTATATTTAACCATAAAACATCTGAAACCGAATCTCATAAGGTCTATCCAAAACAAAATGGTGCTGGTTTCGAGCTCATAACATTTTATTTGCAAACCACCTTCATTTTGTTTTGCATTAACCTTTTAAAGTGGGGTTTAGGGAATCGTTTTTCGTTCAGCAAGACCATAAATTCGCTGTTAACACCAACATATGCTTATCTTTAGGATTTTCAACTTCCCATTGGCCTTCTTTCCCACCATAGGTAACACTCGATCACATTGTGCTCAAAAAGTAGCTTATATTACCAGTAATGACATTTCAAATATTTATCATATCTCCTTTCGTTTTAATTTATTTTATTTATTTATTTACATGCTTCACAACAGGTTTTAGCCGAATAACAATGAAGCAGTTCTTCAATCCTGAATAAATTAAATGAATCTGTCTTCATCAGCACTTGTACAGTTAAATTTCTTATCTTGAGTGAACACCTAATTAACAAACAATAGATATGTAAATTTAACAATAATAATTTAACTATACATTAAAAGTAATCTGAAAAATATATAACAATAAATTAAATAAAGCATGAACTACTAAAGCAGAATGGATACTAAAGATGATTATAAATTTTTATGAGTTCTACTGGTATTTTACACCCTCGATATAACGTTTTTTTAATAAATGAAAGAGTTATACAAAATGTATATTTTATCAACTTGGGAAACAATAATATTATTTTGGCGCATCATCTGGAAAATAGGCGAGCCGGCATGTGATTCAGGGTTAGAGTATGGCAAAGAGAATTGCAACCTACTCCTGCTATTAAACTTTTATACACGGTAACAGCGGAAAACCAGACTTAGAGGGCCATCAACCATACCATGTACAGTTTCGTATAAAAAGATTAACTCATGCAACCTTTTAAAGTTACAAAGTCGTCCTATGTCTTAATTGTCACCTAAGTAGCTAACTATTAAATAACTGAATAGTCATATATTTGGTTGTTATAAAGGGATTAAGGTACGACAGCAGTCAAAAAGCTTTTTTTATTTGATGCATTTTATAGACAAATTCTTCATGAATAAATATATACCAAACATTAAAATAGTAAGTGAAATAATTGTATTTGTTTAGAGGGTCATATTTTGCCCTATCGCTTCATTTCCCGTTTACCAACAATTTTCTTTTTTTTATTTAGGTACACTTTTCACCTAAAGTTATTAACCAATTTAAATAATATTTGGTTTGTAGATTTCTCATACTATTTAAAGTAACTGTATGAGCCAGTTTCAATGGAAACCAAATATTGTTAATTTTATCATATAGTTTTAATACAAAAATAATAAATATTTTAACATTTTCTTAAAACACACAATTATTTTGTTTTTAATCTAAATAAGTTATATTTTCAAATTTTTGCAGTGTATCTTGCATAGAATAAGTGGTTAAAGTTTCAACTTGATTGTTTGATATTTGCAAAAGCTATGCCTACCTAAAATATCCAATTTTAACATAAGCAGAGTAGGGACCAGGACTTACCAGGACTTTTAAAAGTAATTTATCTGAGGTTCAACAAAACAGTTCGCACAGAGACAGATGCTTGTACCCATGCTTTGTTGCTGTGTTGCTGTCATTCTGCTAGTGAAACTCATTTTATCATACAAGTCACCCGAGGCACCATTACCTTGACGTTCGCTGACTTCGACTACTTTACTTTTAAACTAATTACCTTCTTGTAACCATCTCATGGTTCAATTAATATAAATATTATACCGAGTATGCAATGTTTAAAACTATAATTCAGCCGTTCTCTGTATGGGTTGTATAATACTGGGTTAAGAGGCAAAATTATTACCATGAGAAAATTTAAACCTGAAATTTTAAACACATAAATACAGAGATATATTCAATTCTCAGCTCAATTATTTACCATTACTTTATAAGTATATCTAACTATACCACATTAATCAATTATATTGAATTAGTAAATTCATATCATAATTTAAAATTTAAAATTGGGTGTTGGCATGAACTGCCAACACGCACCCCCCCTAATGGAGAAATATCCATGTCAAAAATGTTTGTATTTACTTCCCTGTGGGAAGTAGGTTAGATCATGGATATGTTTAAAGTGAATGCTTTCAGTTCATCTAAACAGCTGTGTGTATATTAAAAATTCAATACAATAGCTCTGGTAGTTTCTATGGAAACCTGTTACATGTTTTTCATCTTAAAAAACACCAACACCCCTCCCAGAGCTAAGACATATCCATGTCAAAAGTATTTGAAAGTAAATTAATTCAGAATCATTTGTTATAAAATAGATTATTTGCATTCGATTCTATGAAGTCATTTTTTTTGTTTATGACCCCTACCGTGTAGAAAATGATTACGATTTTTGTAAATAATTGTCGAGAGTAGTAAAGCTTACTTTAAGTAAGTGTTCCCAGCGATCAGGAAAGATTAGCCAAAAGTAAATTGAGTCATTACTCGATTATCAACGATACGCCCTAGAGCCCACAAACTTTCTTCTCTTGGTGTTGTTCCTTCTGGCAGATTTGTGGACAGAACTTTGTGGCGAGTACCCTTCCTTTGACCAAAAACATTACTACATTACCTGTGAAGGTTCAAACTACAATTTCCTCTCAAAGACACAAGTTAAGACTAAAGTTAACAGTAAATTACTACATTGCAGTTTCAAAGGTTTTTCGTAATATTGTTTATCCTTTCAATCCTTTGACAAAGTTACGTCATAAATACCAAAGAATTCCATTCAAAACCTTTCCTTAAATGGTTAAACAGTATATATTACATGTCACCGTATATTTAAGACCATCAGTAATGTTTTAAAATCATTTTGAACGTAGTATATATTAAAGATTAAAAGATTTATTTAATAAAAAGGATTTAGAACTCTAATTGGTCTAAAACTTGGTTATTGTTTTTAAGGAATTATAACCATTATCTGTATTCCTAAATGGAAAGAAAAGAAGTGTTAAAAATCCCTTTTAACCAACAATAATTAAGTAAGAACATTTTAACATGGATATGTCTTAGCTCTGGAGGAGGTTATTGACAATCCCTCAGACCACAATTTGAAACGACGGTGACGTCATATGGTTATAAGGAGAACTGTTTAGAGAATCTGAAAACGTTCCCTTTAGACGTATCCAATCTATTTACAGAGAGGGAAGTAAATACATGTTTTTCTATTTTGACATGGATGTGTGTAAGCTCTGGGGGTGGGGTGTTAGCAGATTTATTTAGCTCAAAAAGTGCAGCAGAAGTGTTTCGATCCCGTTTCCACAGAAACTACTACTAGATATTGTGTTGAATTTTGGTTATAACAACAGCTGTTTAGTTGAACTAGAAACATTTCGCTTAGACATATCCATCCACCTATTTTCCACAGGGAAGTAAATACCACAATAAAAAATACTGTACAAGAATTCAAATATTAGTATTAATATTTATAAATATTCATTATATTTTAAGATAACCAAAAATTATAAAACTAGAAGATTAGATGTAAAAAGACTATGAATAACACGAGTAACACGTTGTTTAAAACCAGCGGTCTCTCTAAACCAAAGTCATGAATAGTCTATTAGTCAGAGACAATGCATTGTCCTATCGTCCATTCCAACAATTATTCACGCTTAAATTGAGATTTACTGTAGTTTATTGTCATAAAATTGTTTCATAATATATAGTGGCTGTGTCTGATCAGAGGTCATTTAAGGGCAACGTGTGACATTCACCCATTCGATTTCCACGCACCAAACTCTGTTACGTTTATACTTAATAGTGGAGTTTATAGTGGCGAAATATATTTGTTTTCATAATGTCTAATCCAATCATTGACATTTGTTGCCGTTGATGCTTTACAACTGAAATATTAAGATTCAGAGTGTAGGGTGAAGTATCAATTGATATAGGTAACACATTAAATAAATGGAGGAAATAAAATAAAACAAAGAATAGTTCCTAAAAACAATTCATGTTATTAGCCACTAAATCGCTTTTTCCATAAATGAATAAATGGTTTAACCCTCGGAATGGTAAAGACGCTGCAGCGTCTATTTTTTGCGAATACCGCCACGGTGCTGCCATCTGCGAGCTAGTGCATGAACCATCGTGAAACCGTGGAGTTCATTGTTGTCCCGATAGAGTATGCTTTTATAGCAAAATGAGCGCTTTCTCAGACGGTGGTCCTTTCTGGTGTATTGGTTAGTGTTGACGTGTACAATGGTTGAAGCCTTTCGGAGGGACGAGGGTTTGAATCCCGACCATGAGCAAACCCAATTTTGCTTGTAAATGTGTGTACGATTCTTGTAGTCTTTGCAGCCTACTCGGTTTCAATTTTCAGATGGAATTATCTTCAGGGGATTGGTTGTCTTCTTTTGGTGTTATCAATACATCAAATGTGTTAGCGTAATCTAACACTATTAGCATTAAACTATTACATTGGAGGGGATTTAGCTAATTAAGACTGGGACGGTGGTGTATCCTGTAATCAAACTACTTGGAGGTAACGAATTGAGGATAGCTATGAGCGATGGTTGGTGGATGTGATGTTCTCTGGTGTTGATTAATGTCCACACTATTGAATACCACATTCTTATGCAAATACTACCCTTACAATTAGACCAGTTCGTAATTAAGGTGTAAAATTTGTTCAGATCTCACGTTAAACTATAGGTTCCTTAGATGCCATCGGCTGTTGGCTATTAATAAACACAGGTTTTGTCAGTAACACAACCACAAGATTGCGCCACAATTATATTACACTTACCTCTCATTCATACTTAAATTACCTACTAGGATTGGTCGCTATTTCAAAATGTAATAGTAATAGTAACGTTAGGCCGTTGGGCCTGGATTCATCAGTATTAAATGGGTAGCGTTAGAGACGAATGATCCTGAAACACTAAACTTCATGTAATCTCCAGTTACAATAACTCTGTCTTTGTTACATGATTCTTAAACGTCACTGTTGCATCTAAAACTTGTGTGTCCCGTGGTATAGTTACAAATGAGCGTTTCTAACATTCAGTTCTGTTTTGTCTCTTCTGTGAAATTAAGGCTAAAATTTAAAAAAAACAGCTTGTTTAAATTGGAGTTATGTGTTTCTCCTAACTTGCCCAGAACGTATTCTTGAAGAAAAGGGTTTTTTATTGGCATACAGTGTATTTTAGATAAGGAGTGATCTAGAGTTCGTATTCTAAAGAAAAATCGAGAGCTTAAAGAGGAGGTGCGTTGACCTCGTTGGTTTAACATTTTCAACCGAATTAAAAGTTTTCATTAAAAACACTGCTATACAGAGCTCTTACTTGTCCAGTACAGAGGTGACTTGACCACAATGAGGGGTGGACGTCATCAACCTAACCACACACCACATATCAATATTCCTGGTTGGATATACATTTCAATATATAATCAAGAGAAACATTGCACGATACAACACATGGTAACCTCCCACATGGTTATTGATTTATTCAAATAGTGACTACACAACGTAGAGCCATTATCAGGTGATGTATGGTTGTGGTTAATTCATTTCAGTTACACGAAAAATTAAACATTGAAATGGAACAAACAAACTGTATATCGGTGGGCGAAAGTTTTAATTGATTTTCTCTGGTATTGTTTCTGTAGATAAAGGTAGAAAAACATGGGGTTTGGAGGCTATGGTCTTATATTATTCCACAAAAAATCCAGCGGGAGCACATCAACCTGACGTGCTCCTGAAAAGCTGACAAGTGATAGATGATGTTTTGAACGACCGTTGGAAAGTATGAATTCAAGAAGATCAGTATGGCAGGAAAGGATATGTGAACACTAACCCTAGTGTATCGTGTATCGCAAGGGGGGGTGACAATATGTGTTGAAGTTACCCCAGTACCTATACCGAAAAAGAACAACTGACTGAAGACAAAGTTTATTTTTATTCTATTATAGTTTTATCGTGGCGATATTTTTTTTGTAAATAATGTCTTCCAAATAAATAATATGTATCCAGTTGAGATTTACGGCTCCAAAAGCAAAAGTGATTGTATTTTTGAACGAAAGTAATGATCAAGAAGGTGAAATATTTTACTTATTCTATGTATGGTTGAAAACACACATTTGAGGTTAGCCGCTAAACGCACTATATCTTCATGGACAAATCAGCTGATTTTTCATTTCGTTATGACCATAATGTCATCACTTTTGTCAAACGCTAAGCTCTGATTGGTCTAGAACCTTTATCGTTATAAAAATATGCATTGATTTGAACTCATTATGCAACAACGGTTTTTAATTTCCGTTGAATATAAGACCAATTCGTAATTCAGAGGTCGTGGTTCGGATTACACGTTAAACTGTAGGTCCCTTAGTTGCCATCGGCTGTTGGGCTATTAATTAACAGTCCTGTCTAAGGAACATGTCAGCCTTAGTCAGTAACAAGACTACAAGATCGCGCCACAATCATCTTACAATCAACTCTCATTCATACTTGGCTTAAAATACCTACCTTGTCGCCATTTCAATAATCTAATCTAATCTATTGAGCCTCTTAATGATGTTACTTTCAGTATCTTTTTTGGTACTTTTAACATGGGTATGTCTTAGCTCTGAGGGGAGGGGGTGTTGGCAATTTGTAGGATGAAAATTTTAAAGAGGTTTCCATAGAAACTACTAGAGCTATTGTATTGAATCCGTAATATATAAGAATTAAGAACAGCTGAAGCACTAAAACCATTCCTTTTAGACATATCCTTGATCTAATCACAGGGAAGTAAATACAATCATTTTTGCAATGGTCGTAGATAATAGAGTTTAACTGTCCCGTCTATTAATACAAGTTCATACAAAAATATTTACTTAACATGACATTAACTTAACATGAGCTTAAATATTCAACACTAGTTTTGGATTGTATTCTATTTTTTTGGATTGTATGAGAATAATAATAATATTTTGATAGAATCAAAATTCAATGGAAATGATCAAGGCGTGCTTTTGATACCAATACAGCGTTGCATACACAGATAGAAACAATCGACTTTACGACTTTCTACCTGCATTTATGACTGCAACTGCGCGGTGTTGGAAACTTTACAGCCGTTTGATGGCTGCCATCTGTTACGTGATGTAATTATGGTGTTTCATACCTTTATGGTGATTAAGTAAATTATTATTAGTATTTACAAAAAAATGAAAACACATTTTTGTAGTAAGAAACAGATCATACATCCCTCATACGTAAAAGTAGTCGCGTTGGTTATTAATTGAAGAGCTCTTTTCCAAAAATGCTTAAGTCAAATAACTGACTGGAGACAAAGTTTATTTTTATTCTATTATAGTTTTATCGTGGCGATATTTTTTTTGTAAATAATGTCTTCCAAATAAATAATATGTATCCAGTTGAGATAGAAAGATTTTATGATAAATATGTCCAGAGTACAGAATACAATTGTTGCATATACTATTTTATTTACGACCGACAATATTCAGACTTTTAAAAGCGAGAGCTGCTTCATTTAATTTACGACTTTTGCAAAATTTAAGGTCACAAAAAAATTGTGTGTGTATTTTATTCTTGGAGTAATCAGCTGATGTGTGAATTACTTTTCACTTATTCTATGTATGGTTGAAAACTCACATTTGAGGTTAGCCGCTAAACGCACTATATATTCATGGAAAAATCAGCTGATTTTTCATTTCGTTATAACCATAATGTCATTACTTTTGTCAAATTGAATTTTGTCAAACGCTAAGCTCTGATTGGTCTAGAACCTTTATCGTTATCAAAAAAATGCATTGATATGAACTCATTATGCAACGGTTTTTAATTTCCGTTGAATATAAGACCAATTCGTAATTCAGAGGTCGTGGTTCGGATTACACGTTAAACTGTAGGTCCCTTAGTTGCCATCGGCTGTTGGGCTATTAATTAACAGTCCTGTCTAAGGAACATGTCAGCCTTAGTCAGTAACAAGACTAAAAGATCGCGCCACAATCATCTTACAATCAACTCTCATTCATACTTGGCTTAAAATACCTACCTTGTCGCCATTTCAATAATCTAATCTAATCTATTGAGCCTCTTAATGATGTTACTTTCAGTATCTTTTTTGGTACTTTTAACATGGGTATGTCTTAGCTCTGAGGGGAGGGGGTGTTGGCAATTTGTAGGATGAAAATTTTAAAGAGGTTTCCATAAAAACTACTATAGCTATTGTATTGAATATTTTGTAATTATAAGAATTAAGAACAGCTGTTTAGAAGGACTGAAACCATTCATTTTAGACATATACTTAACTAACGTATTTCCCACAGGAAAGTAAATACAATTATTTTTGCAATGGTTATAGATAAAAGAGTTTAACTGTCCCATCGTCTATTAATACAAGTTCATACAAAAATATTTAAATACTAAACATATAATATATTAATATTTAAAACAATATGAGCTTAAATATTCAAAATTAGTTTTGGATTGTATTCTATTTTTTTGGATTGTATGAAAATAATCATTGAATTTTGATAGAATCAAAATTCAATGGAAATGATCAAGGCGTGCTTTTGATACCAATACAGCGTTGCATACACAGATAGAAACAATCGACTTTACGACTTTCTACCTGCATTTATGACTGCAACTGCGCGGTGTTGGAAACTTTACAGCCGTTTGATGGCTGCCATCTGTTACGTGATGTAATTATGGTGTTTCATACCTTTATGGTGATTAAGTAAATTATTATTAGTATTTACAAAAAAATGAAAACACATTTTTGTAGTAAGAAACAGATCATACATCCCTCATACGTAAAAGTAGTCGCGTTGGTTATTAATTGAAGAGCTCTTTTCCAAAAATGCTTAAGTCAAATAAGACAATTTTTCAGGAAGTCAATTTTTTTAAATACAAAAACATGTAAGGCCCTAACTGATATATATCGTGTATATGAAATTGTCTTGTGTATCAATGTATCTGATCTTCTGTAAAGGTTCCTGAACTCTGTTCTTCAATTTTGGTGCATAAATTATTCTTAATATTTAGTTTGCAAAAGTGACTAGCTTCTTTTGGCTATATTTTAGGGAATGGCTGTATTATAGTTTTTGTGTTCCTTGACAGGATTTAACTGCTAAATTATTTTGACAGGCTCCAATAACACCTATTTTTCTGAGAAGTTATAGATTACAAAAACTTTTCATTTTACCCGGTTATTCTCTATCTGTTGCTAGTGTGTCTCTTGTTACCAATACATAATGCATCTAAAACCACCTGTATGATATCTCAACAATGTACATTTAACCTTCAGCCCGGCTAGCGATACTTGTTCTAGTTTGAGCATGTGGTCTTCCAGTGAAGCTCATCCACTTGTTTGTCAAACACTAAGGGTCTTTACACTTTGAGAATCAGTTTCCAGGCACCGCCACAGCTAACCACTTACTTTTGATTACCTTAGTTTATGTTACAGTAGTTCATGTTTTACGAATTTCAAACTTCTATAACAAATTAGCCGAATGTAGTTGTGAAAAGGGTGATTAGGTTACTACTAAAACAATAAGATACTATTATGTTTATACTTTATTAAACTTGAAAGCATGGATTGTAAAAATTGGAAATCTTGAAATTGTGGTTTATAGCGTATAGAAAAAGATATATTGTTTTATTGATGTATTAAAAATAATTTTATTTGATAAGATACGAGATAATATGTAGGTCAATAAAAATTTTAAGTTGAAATACTTGTATTGTTGGATTTTGGTTACGTAAGATATATTTTTAGAGGTTTAGGATACATTTATTTCCGTCAACACTTCATGAAAAAATTTGTATGATGAAAAATAAAGTTTTGTTAAAATAATCCATGGATACGTTCTTACTACTAACTATTGTTACGTGTATTAAAAAAAGTATTGCTTGGCGTGCAGTATTGCTTTGTGTGCAATATTGCTTTGAGTACAGTATTGCATGACGTGCAGTATTGCTTGACATGTATTATTGCTTGGCATGCAGTATTATTTGGTGTGCAATATTGCTTTGCGTACAGTATTGTTTGGCGTGCAGTATTACTTGGTGTGCAATATTGTTTTGCGTACATAATTGCTTGGCGTGCATTATTGCTTGGTGTGCAATATTGCTTTGCGTACAGTATTGTTTGGCGTGCAGTATTACTTAGTGTGCATATTGATTCGTGTGCAATATTGCTTGGCGCGTAGTATTGCTTGGCATGCATTATTGTTTGGCTTGCAGTATTGCTTTGCGTGCAGTATCGCTTGACGTGTAGGATTTCTTGCCACCTTCATACTGATTGCTTGTACAGTTTACATCAGTATTTTATCTACGCAAGCTTCTATTTTAATGAATATTTCTATGCCAAATCTTCTGCTAAATTATAACGTTAGCAGTTATTACCAATAATAATTTTGGTAATCATAGCATTATGAAATGAAAAATAATTTTTCAACAAGAAATCTAGGCTGTTTATGTTCTTTATTGTCTTAGTCATTTACAATCACACTTTTTTATAAGGAAAGCAATATTTGTTTGGATTGTAACGTAATTCCGTTCAAACCCTTTCAAAGTTCAGTCAATTTATTAACACTTTAACGGTCTTTCTCGCTCAATAAAACACTTTCATCAGTGCTTCAATTGACGTTTTTTAATCTTCATCATTAGTTCATATTTTTAATAAATGTAATTTTTGGTTTATATTATCACTGCCAAACAATAAGTTAAATGCTAAATAATTATTTAGTGATCTGAAACCATGATGTGGGTGGACAACACTAGCATGAGTGTCTTTTTGGTACTCAATGGTAAATTAAATTGTAATTTGAACTCATTGCGTACCAAAAAAGCACTTTCACTCCTACTTGTGAAAAACACTATTTTCAGATATTAATTGGGTGAAATTAACCGGAAAACACCTTTGAAAATGTTAAAGAGGTGCTGTAATTAGTTATTTACAGCCTCATTTTCCATAAATTTATGTTAATCATCAACTCGATTGTGTAATCTTATAGCCTGCAAGAAAATATGCGTTACTCTCAAAGCTCCGATATGATTACAGCTTACGAAACAAGCACTTTTATTTTATTAGAACTGCCTTTGTACCTGAAAATACAACGTTAATCTATCTTTGAAGGCGAGTAATTGAATTGACTTTATATTTATAAAGTAAGATAATTTTAATTAGACAAAGGAACTTAGTAGAAAAGCTGTGTCAACGTTTACTTACTTAATTTCCTCTTTCATGTTTGTATTCTTTCATATTTTATATTAGTATTGTATTCTAAAACTATATAGTAGGTAGAATTTCCTTGTTTTTGTAAATTTACATTGTGTAAAAGTTTTAGAGAAAACGTGGTCAATTCAACTCAAAATCAACTCTAAATAAATAAGTATTCAGGTAAGTAAGTCTTTTAAGTGAACTAATATGCAGATAAAACATACATAACTATGACATAAAAACTTAATCTAAGCTCAATATCAACTATCATAAAATCAACTATATAATACTTTTTTACAGAATCCACCATCCAGCAACATCAGTTAAATAAAGATATTTCCAGTTCTATTAAACAAATAATTCATTGCAACCGCACTTTATTGCTTAAATTATTTTTTAAATATAAATTTAAACTCAGACTGTAATGATTTCTTTCAATACTATATTGGTAAGTAACGATTTTGAGTAAATGTTTTTCTAATACAAAATGTCATTAAAACTAAACTCTTGATTTTTACTCTATATTGAAATGTATTCTGTAAAATATAGAATATCTTCCAAAGCTTGAAAGGTTAAACATTATTTAAGCTTAATAGCAAACTATTTTATTTTAAATTACCGTTTTTGTAGAATTTAATTTAATCAAATCATTCTTTATTTGTTTTCTTACTAGGTTTTATTTTTATTAGTAGTCACGTTACCTACAAAGTAAACAACAAATAAATAGACATGGTACTGACCTATGTACGGTATTTATTATTGAAAAAACGTAAATATATAGTTTTTAAGTTTAAGGTTTATTTAGAAATCTCATTTTGGTATGAAACTCCATATTTACATGTTAATGTGAGCTAAAACATTCTTGAAGTGTGTTCTTACGTTTTTACGGTCCTGTTAAACACGTTAAAAATAAAGGCATTAAAAATCGTATAAAACTCGCGTAGAGATTTGCAGCTAGGTAAAATTTCCATCAAACTTCGCACTTACCAAGTACTCGGTCAGCGACAAACTTGTAGCCAATGAAGCGAACAACTTTGGAACCTGAACTGACTAGCTCAACTTATGTTTTATCTTTAGTTCTTAAAAATATGGCAATTCTGATTCAATTTAAAAAATTAGCAATATACCTGTTTCCTGATAATCTGCTGTATTTTACATTTCTCGTACATACTTGTAGCAATAGCGTTTAGGATAATTATGAGCAAATTTTCTCGCTTCCACAATAATGCTATACCCACAGAAAGCCCATTTCTAAAAGCCTTTGACTTACAAGCATTTTCTGACCTTATTTTGGAACTATACTATAACAAAATATATTAAATGAAGAATAAAAATCGGAAGAATAAGAAATGCTTTAAGAATAATAAATGCCTAACAATGTTAATTTGGCGAACAAATAAACATTTGATTTTTAATCATAAAACACAATCCCCAAAATCTGTACTGAGAAATATTTTATTTATATAGTAATTAGATACCATTGAGTACTATTTTATGCTTGCTTCTTTCGCATGCTAATGGTTCTAACAAAAACAGCTGCTGTTTAAAACCTTAAGACAACATATGTTGGAATCCAAAACAAAATTATTTCCCCATAAGAATATCATCTGAACTTTGAAGGCGTATAGGGTCGAGATTTATGGGAAAATCGTTATAAAAACTATTATACTTTCTTATGTTAGGCCTAAAGAACCAGTATACGAAATTTCAGCCTCCTAAGTAATTGGTAAGTGGGAGAATTAGTGATGTGATAGCTTTGACGTTTATATATACAGATTTAAAAGAACTCCGTTAACCTTTAAAATTAACCAAACTCCATAATCTCTCTTAATCCCCTTTTATAACTGTTTTTAAACAAATAAACATCCAACCGAGCGCATAATTTAATGGGATTTGAAACGACATCTGATTTTTTTATCGCATGTCAACTAAAAATACTGCACAATGCTCACAAATAAGAGCATGTCGTGTGCTGATAGGGAATCCCTCCAGCCACAACAATATGCTAGAATTCCAGACCTAAAAATCCCGCTTCAACCTACCCCGAATAAAACGTTACCTTTGTTGAGTGGCTTCAATACTCATTTTTAATCTTTTAATTCCCTCTTTTAATGGTGATTTTTACTTTAATATTCAAACCTAATTTGAAGATAAAACATTTTTTTCATTTTCTGATGACAAATTCGTCAAGGTCATTTAGTAATATTACGCGATGGGTGAATTTATTTGCCCAGGCCCAGGAAAAAGGTGATTTGAAATTTCAGTAAAAAGATTTCCTTGTTTGTATCTTGAAATAGTTTTATTTTCAACAACCCCTTAGGCAACATTGATAGTCTAATTTTTATGAAACTAGCTTCACTGTCTATATCTCCATTTCTTCACTTTGTCTTTACCTCCAGACCATTTCTCATTTTTCTGAATTGTTTTATTTAAATTAGTTACTAAACTAGTTACACAAGGAAACTCGTGCAGGGTTTTTAAGCCAAGTATGGATGAGGATTGAGTGTAAGATGATTGTGGCGCGATCCTTAGACAGGACTTTTAATTAAAGCCTAACAGTCAATGCCAATATGACAGTTAATGACTTATCTAAGGGACTTGCTATCACATTCCGTAAAGGTTCATGGCACAATACTTATAAGAATAACTTTTAGAAATTTAAAAATATAATCTAATATTAAAAACTCTTATGTTTATTTTACAGCAATATGTTACCTAAGAGACGTTAAATCAAATGCAGAAAATGTAAAAGGAAAGTACATTCGTGAAACGTGAATAAAAGCTGAAGAGGTGGTTCAATTCGAAATGAGAAACGTGCCCCACCAAAAAGTCGCCTCCTTTTAAGAATTGTTACTTGAGCCTCTTTTTATAAAGTTTTACTTTTCGCTAAAACTTTAACACTGACTTATCCTTTCTGAGACAACTTTTAGAAAAGGAGCTCATTTGACGCTGCAACGTATCTAAAAGAGGATGTTGGTATATTTGTTTGTATATCTTTTTGTATGTTGCAGCTTATGCGATCAGACACCGTTAGACGGTTGGCCATGATAAGTGGTACACTAAGATCAAATTTCATGGAGAAGGTTTGTGGATCATTAATTTTATTGTATATCGATTGGTTTTCTCTCTAGAAGCCCAAAAAGGATCCCATACTGTGGAACCAGAACTTTGTTTACATCATTGCTAGTTTCTTTTCAACAGGTGCCTGTTACTATATTTGTTTGTTGAAGATATACTCCACAGATTGCAGAATTTATTTTGTTTTTTATTTTGCTTACATTTTGGTTTTAAGGTTATGCGAGTGACTAAACAGTTTACATTTTTTAACTGTGACTTCTTCTTGCACATTTTGCTACTGTGTTACGTTATTTTAGTTCATATGCACATTCCCTACAAATAACGAAAATTAAAATATCAGTTTATTTCTAAAAAAGGAGTTTAACGAAATGTTTTTGAGTCCTGGTTTTTATGATCTAGATCAAATAAGGAGTTTTGAATTATTACAGCGAATTTTTTAAATAGTGATAATGTAGTACTTTTTTTAGCTCTGTCGACCTAACGGAATGGTTTGCAAGAAAACGAAAAGATCTACGGGAACATAAACTTTACCTCTTGCAATCTTGATTATTTCCCGTTATTTCCTATCTTTCTGCGTTCACCTTTTATTTCGTTTTTCCTGGGACCAAATGGATTTTTAGCTCTTGCGCCCAAACGGTAGATCCTAGGGTAAAGAGCAATAGGCAATGTTTCTTTCTAACTTTTAAGATCTACTACATCAGAACTTAAACAATACACTAGGACATATAGTACATCACAGCTTAACCGTCACTCCTATACAATTTTAGTAGAGATATGGCGATTATAAAAGGTCTTCTGATTACTAAGGACTGCCGATAACAACTACAGGAGCCTGGCACGTTTCAAACGCCAAAATTGTTAAATTTTAAGTTCCAGCTATTAAAAATCCACCAGAATTTATTTTATTCATGATCAGCTTTTTATTTGGCCCCAGTGGCTAGTTATTATTTCCAGTATCATACAAATGGTTACGTGGAAAAAGGCCGTGTTTATGTCTAATGTTGAAATAATTACCAACAATAGACTTTTTTGAGAGGACTTTTTTGTAGACGTGTATTAAAAGGAAATTATAATAAAAAACTTTCTAATTTAAATTTATTTTCCTAATTTTTTCTAATGACTTATTTACTTACTTCGTATTTTACTAACCTTGATTATTAAGTAATCAATAAATAATGAATTTATGGCTTTCAGATTATGAGATTTCCAACTAACCTAAATTAAATTCAATAATGAATCTCCTTTATGTTTAGTAAAAATCAGTTGTTTTAATCATACACCTTACGTTGTACGCAATTCTCGTGTTTTACTGTTCCCTAGAGAAGTCTCGAGTTATAGGATGAACGGTGTTAAGGAGCTGTTTGTTGATTTAACAGCCTCAGAAGAGGTTGTTACCCGCAGTTTACAGCCTGAAGCAACGGTACTCCTCCATTTAATATACGCTAAAAATATTATCTAATAGATTCTTTGTTGCATGAATGCAGATTACGAGATCAAATGAGTTTCAGGATTACTGGATTTCTCCGTAATGCGAGCGTAAATCCTAAACCAAAACTAATTATCTTGGGACCTAGTTTCGTAATCCATGATGAATAATTACTTTATATTTGATGACCCCGGTTATCTAGCTTTAGTATGTTTCAGTGACGTGTCAAGGCATCAGAGTAGTTAAACAGACAGACATGTGTTGGTAGACATGTGGGCGTCTAACATTTATCTATCAATGCTTTGCAGCTCGACATGGATATATCTTAGCTGCGGGGGAGTTGTTGGCAATAGACCAAAACAGTGACGTCATTCGGTTAGTGACGACATAGTTTGGTTATAAGAACAGCTGTTTAGATGAACTGAAAACATTCCCTTTAGACATATCCATGATCTATAACCTATTTCACACAGAGAAGTAAATATTTTTACATATATATGTCTTACCTCTGGGGAGGAGGGTGTTGGTGATTTGTATGATGGAAAATATGTAACAGGTTTCCATAGAAACTACCAGAGCTATTGTATTGAATTTTTAATATAAAACAATAAGAACAGCTGTTTATATCAACTGAAAACTATTTCCTTTTAGACATATCCATGATCTAACCCTTTTCCCACAGAGAAGTAAATACAAACATTTTTCAGCACCTTACTCCATAACTTCTCATTTTGTTTGAACTTTTATAAGTTTACTAACCACGTCGCAGGGGGAGGACTTAATAATACTCTACCTTACACTCATATTAGCTTTATTAAGTAATAATAAAAGTACAAAATAGTAATATGTAACACCTTATCAGTTTCATTGTAGAAATTAAAATTTATTTAAACACATTTTTTTCTTTTATGTTTTTTGTTACTGCACAGTTTCACACAGTTATTTTTTGTGTTTATAAAAAAAGTAGAACTGTAAAGTTTTTATTTAATAATAACTATTTTCCTTCTTTTACTTCATCAATTTTATTGAAAACCCCCTAAAAAGTTCATTATACTTACGGAATTTAAAAAATACTCATCTTTTTCAATCTGGACCCTTTAGACTTTTTTCTTTACTTACCAAATTACCCAAATTTGGACACTGTGAAAACCTATTGATGTTTACACAGACATTGAATCCAGACATACATTTTACACTTCTTAAGTTTGAGGAGACCATAAGAAGCATGGCTCTTCACTCTTCATTATATTGTATAATCTCGGTTGGTCATTGGATCTATTCTCCAAGCTCACATTCAACCCATCAATCAGGATTCGCAATTTTATTGAATTCGCAATACAGTTCCCCTTATTTTAAAGTTTAAAACAAAAATCTTTTGGGCTCATTATCTTAACCAGGTTTAATTTTTATTGCATTAATACAATAAATAATAATTTGATATTATTATATTTGTAAACAAATTTGACACCATATAAAATTTATATGGATATCATCTACGATGTATATAAAACTATTACATACATTACCAAAAATAAAAGTAATGATCATGATAATATTTATAACTCGTATACAGGAATGTTTGTTATGAGAGAAATGGATGAAAAGTTTTTATTCCTTTGAATAGTTTACTGTGCTAAGGTTGCTTCAGCTTTGGCAAATCCACTTGAAATCTTTTTGATAACATGAAAGGAAGACGCAGATGCTGTTAACATGGAAGTAACAAGCTCGGAGTTAGCTACGTTGTATAATTGTTCAGCTGCTCCCATCTTTTGACTTCAATGTGTCATATAGAAGCTGTATGGAAGAGCTAGGAAATTTGGGTTATTAAAGATATACTAGCAGTAAAAAAGGACCCGTACTTTGTACGGGTTGTAGGATTCATTTTAGAGAAGAAAAATCATCATACCAAAATGTAAACTTGAAATTCTAAACAAATCAGTACAAAGAAAATAAATCAATACCCAGCTTCATTATTTAGCAATTAAATAAATCAGAACATTAATACCAATATTATAATTAGTTATACGTTAAAACAACTTTATTATAGTTTGATTTCGAAATGGCTTTAAAATCAATGACCAATTTAAACTAACTAATATTGGTTTGACAGCTGTTTGTTTTTATTTCTGTTAAATCTTTAAACTACAAGGACATCTGATTATAACCAGCAGGTTATTCATTGAAAACCGAATCAAAATGCGAGTAATATCGCGTAAAAGTGGGTTTTTAAATTCTAGTTATTTACTTTTCAAGGGGCGGCGGGCGATTTCAAGCATTTATAAACCTTCTCTGGAATGTAGAGAATACATGAAATAGGTTTCATTGTGATCAGTTATCCCGTTTTTTCGGAGAAGACGGCGTAAAATGCCTCCTGGAGCTTCACAGACAAACAGACAAAAATTGAGATAAGACCGGTTTTGGCTTCTTCTAACGCACGAAAAGTAAAAATAAGTAAAAAATGAATAATTCTGAGCAATGCACAGACAAAACTCTAATTTTATTTATATAGATATATAATTTTTAACGACTATTGTTTTTGACCTCTAGGCACCTCAAAACAAAAAAATAACATGGTCCCGGGCTTAGTCTTGCCATGAGACCTACGGTACTTAATAGCTTCTTCCCTATGGGAAATTCGCTGATAATGAAAATAATATAAGTTTATAGGTTTACTTATAATACTTAATTTCCATAAAACATGTTAAAGAGTTTGGTTGGATGGAAGAGCTTTTATCGTCATTCAGCAGAGCATGGCTGTCGAAATATATTCTGCCACATGTAACTGACAGCTAGTTTGTTAAGTGCATCACACATCTTCTCACTTTGAGAATGTCTCGCATTGTTGCTTGTTCATAATATGATGCATTAACAAATATAAATAAATTTTAAAAAAATAAACAGTACTATTCTAGCAGCACCTGCGGTGCCTTCGCTCACATTCAATTATAATAATTAAGATGTGAAAATTTGTAATCTAGTGTCTTTTACCTGAAGAATAACATTAACTACTGTTTTAGTAGAGTACACGTCACATTCTACAGCTGTTCGCTTTAAAACAACGATTTTATATTGACATTTTAGGTATACGTACGTACATCGATCTATATATGAAACCCAAATCTGACTCACTGATCACAGTTTCTCAAAAACTACAAGGATTTTGAGCTTCAAATTTGGTACACAGACTCCAATTAATTGAGGTCTAGGTGCGTACTAAGAAAGAATGTTTTGAAACTCCCAAAGGGCTTTGCTCTACAGAGGGTCAAAGTCCCCATGTTAACCTTATAGTGGAGTAATTTTTTTCTTAACTTAATATTACTTAACTATTACTATAACTTGTTAACTTTTTTTGCTCTGTTTAGGTGTCACCTTCATGATTAGGATTTAAATTTATACATTTTTATTCTTTAAATGTAAAAACGGTTTTAGAAAGAGAAATTAACTTACGTGTGTGATTTTATATAGGTTTTACTTTTAAAACCAATCTTAACCATGGCGGTTGATAAAATTGTTTGTGTTTATTCAAGTGGATTTGGGAATGTTTTAGATTCACAATCTATGCAAATCCGTACAAATGGCTCAAACTCATGTGGTATAAATGGTGCAGTGTCAAGTCTTAAAGATTTAGTGTTTACAAAATTAACAGATGTAATTAAATAATTTTTAAGTTTCGTTAAACTGTTTAAATTACGGTTAGGTAGTTTGAAGTTCACTAAGTAGCGCTAGTAATAATAAAAATTGAAAATTCATTGGTTCTCCTAAGCAATCGAAAATTTGAGTTTTCATTTTTGTCATAAAAATATTCTCCAATTCATGATAAAATAGTATACATCACTTTTAATATGCATATAATATAATATACTATTATATATATAATATATAGGGACGGTGGCGTCGTCCTGTAATCCAGCTACTTGGAGGTCACGAATTGTGGATAGTGTTGTGAGCGATGGCGGCGGGTGTAGCGTTCTCTTGTGTGGATTAACGTCCGCACTAATTAATACTACATTAATTCACATATACCATCCTCATAATTAGACCAGTTCGTAATTCAGAGGCAGTGTTTTGGATTGCACATTAAACCGTAGGTTTAGTTGCCATCGGCTGTTGCGCTATTAATTAACAGTCCTGTCTAAGGAACATTATAGCCTTAGTCAGCACCACAATCATCTTACATTCAACCCTTGGCTTAAAATACCTACCTTTCTGTATAGTCGCTATTTCAATTATCTAATATTATCTAATAAATAATCTAATATTAGAAAACCTTTAACGTAAAAAATATAAAACAGTAAGCGCTGCACAATAGTACATTAAAAACTATATGCGTTAAAAAAAGTAATGTACATTTAGTAGTTAAAACGTGTAATAGTGTATATTTAAAATTTCACTTGCATTTTTGGAATTTAAAAAATATGAAGGTACTTGTTTGATAAAACTCATTGTAAGCAATGCTTCCTTAAGCTTGCTTCAACTTCACCGTGTAAAATTCAATATAAACAGTTGTCACGTTTCGGTTAAGTTTGCAAATATTTATGTTAACTAAGAGTGGTTTAATAATTACCCCTGTCAACATTGGCCACACAGAAGACTGTTAGGTCTGCGAGTCATTTACAGTTATTTATCGCCTTAGCCGTTTGCGGTCGTCGGCAATTTTGAACTTTGCCATGCCTCATAAATATTAACTTGAAAGCTGCTCTTTTAATTAAACCCAACTGACGAAAATTAATTTCGAACCAAATTGACGCAAAGTGGAGAAATATATACTCCATGAAATATATTTGTTTTAATTGACTATGCCAGTCGGAATATTGTCAATTCCAATAACTAAAAGCAACAATATTGTTACATTTATTATTTGAAAAAGAGTGAGGCATATGAGTAATGTATAGCAGAGGCACATAAGAGTAAAGTTTTCTACTTCTCGTTTAACTAGTATTAGATCTCGAAACTTCTTGAACTTGTATTTACTTATCGTGATGAAAAATGTCCTAAAAATATTAAACAACTTATAACTAATTGAGTTTTACTTTTATATTCGAGTATTCGAAAGGTGTGGCTACCTTAGACTATACAGAGTGTATCTGAAATACACTGAAAAACTTTGGGATATTGTTTTTCAGGTCAAAATTAACAAAAAATGCCCTATAAACATATGGCCTATCTCACTCAATTTTCTGTTTGTCGATGTGTATGTGTTTTAACATATCTATAGCTTTAAAACCACGTGAGGTGCCAACTTCAAACTTGATACGTATAGAGTACTAATAGATCCTTTTTTTGTACAGACTATAAAATTATTTCAAAATGGCGGCCATTTCTATTTTTCAAAGCTCAATAACTAAAAAAACATAAGATTTACAAACGAATTTAAAAAATTTCAGATTTTTGTAAATTTTAACATGGTTATAACCCAAATAATAATGAAATTGTATTTTAGTACTACTCAATTTGTTAGTACCTATCCAAATTGACCATTAAAGTCCAAATTAACAGTCGTAGCTTTATAAAACGTACACGAACCAAATTTTGAAGTTGGTACTTCAAGTGGTTTCTAAAGTCATAGCAGGCTATATATAAAAACACATTTACACCGACAGACGGAAAACGGAGCAAGATATATGTGCAAAGCACATTTTTTTGTTTTGACCTCAGAAACAATATACCAAAGTTTTCGGTGTATTTTAGATACACCCTGAGTATTAATAGATTTTAAACTAAAAAGTAGACCATTTTGTTAACAGTGGATGGATATTGTATTGTATATATCACTAAATATTTTTCGACACTTGAAAACTACCTCAACCATAGCTGATTAAGCTTTACGTCTGGTAAGTGTAAACAAATTAGTAAAAATCAGGTTTAATCCAAATAAATTGTTATATCTACTTTTTGTAGTTAAAAAAATTTCAAACAGTTCATATGTTTTATTCAGTACTAGCTAATCCACACACACAGTAAATACGTGTTAACTTTAAGATTGGCCATGCTCTGAAGTCGAATAGCATTAAGGCTTCGTTGTGAAATATTAGATATTATAACACTTTTTACCTTGGTTATTAAAAAAACTTTGAACCAAGAACAATTTTCTAAATCCTTGACAAAATAAAACCAAAATTTAAAAAATAAACACATTTTTTATCTCTTTCAAATCTTAGTATTATTTACATATAATAAAACCAAATATGGCATTGGAAAATTTCAAATATCAGGTGCTGCCACCTAGTGGATAAATTGTTAATGGTTTGGGATAAGACTATAGGAGAACGTTGTCCGTCAAATTCTTATATTAATGAGTTATTTGTTTACTAATTAGAAATACAAAGCATTTTTCTCATTAGGGGAAAACCTTTCACCATATTATACTAAGTACGTTATGTTTTATGAAATGTATATGATTCAAATTTGATCATGATTGTTTCTATGCAATTGGAAACTATCTCTTTTGTATCTCGCAGTTTAATATAAACATTTTCCCTCGATGTTAATTTAAAGGCATTTTTTACAATTTTAAAACTCAAATTATGAAATAATGGTTGGGTGGATTAAAAATTTTCTTTCATACAAACCCTTGAAATTAAGGAACACACAAAAAGAATCGTCCAATTTGATGCAATCGTTCACGAATTATGGAGTCACGTCAAAAAAGGCATTGTGATTTATTTAAATATATTATGTACATCTAATTTTCAGATTTTCTTGAATTACAAAACCCCACCTCGATGACAGTTGGTTTAATTTTCTAAACCGGAATTCATGTTGGAAGGCCACCGCAAAAGGAAATGAAATTTCCTTTGGTTTGATTTTTACATTTCAGCCAATTTTCGTACAATTCTACGTTTATTTATGCATTTAATTTGTTTAACTTGTTTCATTTACAAAACTATTCACTATATACAGTATATATCATTAACTTCTGATCTTAAATATTTTTTTCTTTAAAAACAATACTACCATGAAACATAAAATTTATAAAACTATAAAAAAATAAAAGCTTGTCACTTGCAATACTTTCATTTAAACTTACATTTTCGTCTACATCAATAACGACCGTGTTAAAAGTACGAATACAGAAAAGTGTTTTACCATTTTGGTTTTTCGTTTGTTTTTTGGCTATAAAATTTAATTCGTGTAATTGTGTTTTACGGTTCAAAATATGACGAGTTCATAGCGTCCCTGCATTGACACTTAAGAATGTAAAACATGTAGTGTTAAAATACTGTTTAAAGTGGGAAAACGAAAGTAATTGATCCAGTCTCATATTGGAGTAATAGGAAATAAATGGATTAAAATATTAAGAAATACAGTAACATCCTTTGGGTTCACTCAAGCGCTATTTAACAAACATTCTTGAATACTACGTTAATTTTTAAAGGCCATCCTCATAATAAGACCAATTCGTAATTCAGAGGCCGTGGTTCGGATTCCACGTTAAAATATAGGTCCATTAGTTGCCATCGGCTGTTACGCTATTAATTAACAATTCTGTCTAAGGAACATGTCAGCCTTAGTCAGTCACAAGACTACAAGATCGCGCCACAATCATCTTACACTCAATCCTCATTCATACTTGGCTTAATATACCCACATTGTAGTATGGTTGCCATTTCAAACATTTTTTTAATTATTAAAACAGTTTTTAGATCAAGACACTGAACACTGCAAGCCATTGTTTATCAAGCTCAAAGTCAAGAAAGTTATTGACCTTTATACATACAACATTCTAACCTACACTAAATTAAAGATTACAGTTTTTAATGAAATAAACATTATTCACCATCAAAAAACCACAGAAAAAAAGTTCTACCATCTGCAACACATATCTACCAAAGCTCGGGAAAAACCAGTAATGGTTCAAAAGGCGAGGTTTTCAATAGGCCACCTGGCAATATCCGGTTTGATTTTTTATTTTTTTTATCACACCGTATGTGAATGGATCATTGCCAATCTTTTGTAACATTACATTAAACGATTTTTTTAATGTACTTATATGCGACATTTTAACTCGGTAATGCATAATAATAGTACACAATGCACATAAAATGTAAATTTAATAGTAGCGGTACATTGTAATCATGATGAGATTAGGTTATTGATGTGGTGACCATACCACAAGGGAGATATTTTAAGTCAAGTATGAATGAGGATTGAGTGTAAGATGATTGTGGCGCGATCTTGTAGTCTTGTTACTGGCTAAGACTGACATGTTCCTCAGACAGTACTATTAATTCATAGCCCAACAGCCAATGGCAACTAAGGGACCTACAGTTTAACGTGCCTCTGAATTACGAATTGGTCTAATTATGAGCATGGTCTTTCCGGATTAACGTAGTATTCAATAGTGCGGAATCCACACAAGAGAACATTACATCCACCGATCATCACTCACAACTATCCGCAATTCTTGACCTCCATGTAGCTGTGTATGTATGTGTTATGATAATTAGTATGTAAGACTGACTCTTCATATTTTTACTTTTATGGTATTTGCCAATGACAATAAAGTTTCATGATTTTGTATATTTTGTATGATACATTTGTCTAAACTACACAGTTCCGAGTTAAAGTTGTTGGACTTAAAAAATCATATCAATCCTTACTGTTTCCTCATAAAATATTAACTATATTCTTTCCATATATAATATTTAGGCAAACGAACAATCAAAGTTAACATAGGCATGACTACAATAGCTATTGTTTTCTTGCGTTCATTTATTATATCTACAATTTTTTATACTAGCTTTTTTCTTCAACAAACAATATCAAACAATTATTAACTTCTTCCTATACTTAAATTTATTACTATCTATTTAGGCCTGAAATATTTTGATTAAATACACTAAACTGGCATTGCAGTAAATGGAGAATAAAGCACAGAAGACCATCAAAGATAGCCGATAAATTCCTGCTGTAATGAACAGATTCCAGCGGTCCGCATATTTTTGACGGTGTTGTACTTTTAAACATTTTACTGAGTTTTACTAACATGTGAAACAATTCCCTTTACATATTTTACTGTATACAATTTTTAGCAACAATTTATTTTCGGTATATTATGCACTCATCTAAAATATTTTCACGTATCGTCCCAGCTACTTGAAGGGTTAAATTGTGGATAGTTATGTGCGATGGTATTTGGGTATGATATTCTCCTGTGTAGGGTAACACAATACTACCTTTATCCACAAATATCAACATCACAATTAGACCAGTTCGTAATACAGAAGCAAAAGTCCTTTAGATGGATGTACTTGTGAGCGATGGTCGGTGGTGTAGATTACACCCAATGGGTTGTAGATTTTGCGGGAACCCCCCACAAAATCTGTGGAATAACGTCCGCACCTTTGAATACTACATTCCGCAAAGACCATTCTCTTAATTAGACCAATTCGTGCTTCAGAGGCCGTGGTTCGAATCCCACGTTAAGCTGTAAGTCCCTTAGTTGCCATCGGCTGTTGGGCTATTAAGAAATAGTAGCCATGTCTAAGGAATATGTCAGCCTTAGTCAGTAACAAGACTAAAATATCGCGCCACAACCATCTTACACTCATTTCTCATTCATACTAGACTTAAAATACCTTTTGGGTAGGTTACCATTTCAGTAACTAACTATGAAAAAATTAAGTTATAGGCCTACTTTTCAAGTGAAATTTCTTCTAGTTTAGGATTCCTGGTTGCCTTTTATTATTTTCATAACAATTTTTAGAAAATAGGGAGTTTTTATTTTCATTGAAACGACCGTATTATACGCAAATAACGTAAAAGGATGCTGATAAAACCAGTGGGGCACAAAGATTTTCATTTTTAACAGTAAAACTTGCAATACGGTTGAGAGAAGCTCACATTGATATCCCTTACACCATCAGTCAATTTCCCACCCTTTTTAAATCAACGTGTATGGATTTTTATCTTTTATAAATATACGAGGGAATATATTGCAGTTTTACGATTATACTTTTAGCATTTATAAACATTTAAATAATTTATATTGCAAACAATTTTAAAACAGAATAGTAATATCTTATTTTGCTATATTATAAAAATATGTTGATATTGTTTTCACTTTCTTATGTTTGTACTTTTGTTTTCCAAAATGACAATACAAGTTAATTAATGTTTTTCAACTTAGATACATTCACGCTCACATTTACCAAAAATGATTCACTATGAAGATTAGATTGTTGAAATGGCAACCGACCCAAGTAGGTATTTTAAGCCAAGTTTGAATGAGATGAGTGTAGGATGATTATGGTGCGATCTTGTAGTCTTGTTACTGACTAAGGCTGACATTTTCCTTAGACAGGATTATTAATTAATAGCGTAACAGCCGATGGCAACTAATGTACCTACAGTTTAACGTGGAATCTGAACCACGGCATCTGAATTACAAATTGGTCTAATTATGAGGATGGTCTTTGTGATTAACTTAGTATTCAATAGTGCGGAAGTTAATCCACACAAGAGAACACTACACCCACCGACTATTGTTCACAACTATCCACAATCCGTGACCCCCTAAGTAGCTGGATTACATGAGAAGTAATTTACAATCAAAAATTTTAAATTTAGTAATAAAGTACGTGTAATTGAATCTCATTTCATCTTATTACTTAAGAACAATAAAAAATAAAGACGATCAAGGATATAAGACCACAACACTTTGGTGTCTATTTTAAGGTTAAAATGTACTTACAGTACTTCCCCTTGAGTAATAGCTTTGACTATCCATTATTAATTATTGTTATTAATAATTGATAGTCAAAGGTAATAGCTTAGATCATGGATGTACAACGAGATTTATTTCAGTTCATTTAAACTGTCCGTATCCAAAACTATATATAAGGTCACTTCCGTTACAATTTTAGAGTGGCATGAGTTACTAAACACCCCCCCTCAGAGATTAGCTTAGACGTGTCTATATCAATATAAATTGAGGATAGGTCTAATGAGTGTAATGTGTCTAATTACATGAAGCCTTGTTATTGAAAAATACTCGCTGAATCTTTTTCCAGGTTCCTTGATTAGTAGTCGAATGAACATTATACAACAATACTTTCAATAACAATTGTCGGGATACACAAAAATGATTTATCACTTCTTCGTTTCTGTAACAACAGTACAGTGTATTTTCTATGATTTTCTATGATTTTTCGAAAGAGGTGACGGGTTCGATCCCCGAGATGGCCACAAAATTTAGATGTGAAATTTCAGAAAAAAATAGTAAACTTTAAGGCTGCATATCTTTAGCTGACCATGCCAATACACAAAATTTTAAAAAAATTGTTTTTTCGTTTGGATAACATTAAAAAGCACATAATTTCAATTCCAAATTTAATTTATTATATTTAAAAACATTGAATTTTAATGCTCTTAGGATGGGATTCTTTGCCAGAATGAACGATGAAATTTCTTTTTATGTTCATAATTAAAGTCAGAGAGATTTAAAATAAAAGTTACTTAGAGTTGAGAATAATGAATGAGTTTATTGCGTCACGTCCACTGAATCTTTTCACCCTAATAAGATAGATTTTTAACACTACTTATAACCGTGTTCTTGCGTCCAATGTGGGTGACGTGTATAAATTTTCAAATTTGTCCATCATTGGTTTATTTCCTTGAGTATCTGAAAATGGATTAGTAGTTCTCGCGCACTCTTAACCTGATTTACTACTAAACAGTTGTTATATCTATAAATTTTAGTTTTCTAAAATTTTTATATCTCCCTTTAAGTTTTACTTTTCCCGTCTCTTTTGTTTTGTTTCGTTCTTCTGTAACCATGAAGTTTTTCAAAATCTACACAACAAAAATTTCTTATAGATTCGCAGGTGCTTTTCTTGTTCACAGTTTCACGTATGCTTTTGTGGCTGTGGTGATTTTAATTTAGGAAATGGATCATGGTTAACTACGTTAATATGTATGCCAATATAAGTAAATTGAGTGTTTTAAAATTAAAATAACTTCCTTTTTTACATATATTAATTAACGATACATATCTATACTCTAGACTGTGACGGTGGCGTGTCTCGTAATCCAGCTACTTGGAGATTAAGAAATTGTGGATAGTTATAAGCGATTGTCGGTTGATGTGATATTCTATAGTGTGGATTAATAATTATGAGGACGATCATAATTATTATACCTCTTCATTGTTGAGACAGTGGTTCGGATCTCACGTCAAACTGTAGGTCCCTTAGATATTATTGGCTATTTGGCCGTTAATTAATGGTCATATCTAAGTAATATATCAGCCTTAGTCAGTAACAAAACTACAATATCGCGCCACAATCATCTTATACTCAATCCGCATTCATACTTGGCTTAAAATACCTACCTTGTAGTATGGTCGCCATTTCAATAATTTAATCTAACCTAATCGTTACAATATTCGTGATCACATTTTTTCACTATTTATCCTGAAGTTCAAATACCAGTTTTGTGGATCCAAAGGTTAAATATTCATACGTCATATTGTCTGAATGATAAAATAGCACAGTTATCACACGGTAATGGGTCGATATAAACAGTTTGCAAATGGGTGGAAGTTTATGGAACATTCACGATACGTGTAACGTGCTCCCATCTATCATTGTGCCCCAGAGACTAGTCGATCAAGCCTTCGTTTGCAACGCGGCAAACCCGTGTTCGGTATAATAGATTCTGCGTTATTGTATAGAGTATGGAAATTCAATTCAGTAATGACCATATTCTTCATGGTTCAAGCTTGTCTAACAAAATAAGTTTATTAATTTTTCTTCTCGAAACAATGCTAACAACGATCAAATCCTATTTCATTCTAACCAATATAAAAACGTTGTTGGATGGGATGGAGGTGACATCCTGTAATCCAGCTACTTGGAGGTCCCGAATTGTGGATAGTTGTGAGCGATGGTCGATGGGTGTAGTGTTCTCTTGTGTGGATTATTGAATATTGCGTTAATCCGGAAAGGCCATCCGCGTGAATAGACCAATTCGTAATTCAGAGGCAGTGGTTCGGATTCCACGTTAAGCTTAGCTGCCATCGGCTTTTGTGCTAACAGTCCTGTCTAAGGAACATGTCAGCCTTAGTCAGTAACAAGACTACAAGATCGCATCACAATCATCTTACACTCAATCCTCATTCATACTTGGCTTAAAATATCTACCTTGTGGTATGGTCGCCATTTCAATTATCTAATCTAATCTATATTATATCTATATATTCAACACAGTACTGTAGGTGGCATTTTAGCATATTATCTAAGTAGATATATAAATAAAAAAAAATATATATAATATATAATGTTTATGCTAAAAATGGCTACTTTCGATGATCCTCGCGGCAGCAAATCTGCATACTCTTTCCTGTGTTAATTTAATGGAGAATAGACAAACTCTCTTATTTATTGACAGATATTGATCAAACTTCTCATATACAGTATTAATATTGCCATATTATTGATTTAGGAATTTTCTGCGTACGCAGGTCTGCTACGACGGGGTATTTTACTTATAACGTTCTATATAACTCACACTGATGTTACAGTATTTCATTGTATTTTTGTTATTATAAAAGCTACATGAACCACAGCAGTTGGTTAGAAATAGATCACTTTTTTTAACATGAGTCCGTTTACTAAAGAGAACTAATTAAACAGTGATAAGTCATAACGTTTAATTTTAAACAAAGATAAATGTTATATTTTTCTCAACTAATGGTGAACTCCGTTATTCTCGGGAGCAGTAAACTTAAAAATAATCAAGAAAAGTATAAATGAGTGAGAAAAACAGTTTAATTAAAACCATGCAAATTTCATTACTGCGTCCCCATGTCCAGTATCCTTTTTTGTTTCAGCATTGTTTCATTTATCTTCAATAAATCTTGTCAATTTTAGGCAAAACCAAAAGTTGTCCAATATTTTTACTAGCGATACTATTTCAGGCAAATAACGTACCATTTTCGCACAAAAACGATGTTTTAACTTTGTTTAAGTCGTCTATTGTAGTATTTTTTTCTTCATGTTGTCGGGTTTTCAAATCGTCAAATTGATCCTTGTAGTCTTTGTAGGCTAATGCAGCTTCAATTCCTAGAAGGAATTATCATCAGGTCATGGGGTGTCTTCATTTGACGTCCCATCAGTAAGGTATTTAAACTATTCATCCAAATATTTTCCATGATGGGTTGCTAAGTAATACTATAAAATGTTTAAATTTCCTTTACCTTCAGGTATTCCAATAGCTATAATTGCTACCACGAGTTTCGAACTATTTTGAGTTAATTTTCAAGCTAAACATCAAGCTTTTTCAGAAATACTATCTCCATGTTGAAGAAAGGCAACAAATAACACATTTGACAACCGCTTCGTCAAAATGTGTTATTTGTAACATAATCGTTCGTGGTTGTCAAAATATGGGTTATTTATCTGTTTACTTTCTTCAACATGAAGAAATTGCTGAAAATGAACTCAAGATTGTTTGAAACCCGTGGTTGATATTTTAACCACAGGATCTATTATGGCAAAGGTTGTTTCTTTGCAGATAAAATGTCAGAATATTTATTCAAATATATGTTCGTAATTCTGATAAGAGTAAAACTAGTTTTTTCGTTTAATTTATTATTCAAGTTTTTTAAAAATATTTTTATGAAACAATAATTCAGTAGAGATAATCCACTGGTAAAAATTACAGTAACGGAGGGCAAGAGAAAGATTTCTCTGAATAAAGATTAGTCATGCGTCAGCATTACGAAAATGTAATTTAATAAATATTCTGGGACTTTATTCGTAAAGAAATTACTTATGTATAACGTATGAAAAACCTTTTACTATTGCTAATATTAGAAACTTTTAAACTTATAAATGAGTTAATTTTTTGGTGTGAGATGTTAATGTACACACTTTTTATATGATTGAATGTGTCAGCAAAACTAATAGAGCAAAAACCAAACCAAAATAGAGCGAAATAAACACTAATGAGCTTCGTGAAGTAAAATAAGATTAGTTTAGGTTTATAGAAAAGTTATTACAAAAATAATTGGTTTAATTCAAAATTGTCTCTTAAACAGTTAATTTAGTGCTTCCAACTCCAAACAAAGGATCAAACGAGTGTTTGAAAACCAATTATTTCGGTTGGCTTTCCTACAATGTTTGGATATTACTTTGTTCAACTATTTTTGAAATGTTATTTTAATATACAGTTTACCTTTCGTTAATGTTGTTTTTAGTAAATTTACTAAAAAATTTATTAAACATGACGTGTGTTGACAGCTAAGCAAGAAAACGGCCGTAATATGTGATTATTAAAATTCAGTACTTCTTTTCTGTATTTTTGGACAAGATTGTTGGTGGTTTTGTAAAATGTCGTTTATTTAGTTTTTTTTTATATATTTTTATTTTTTTTTTATTTAATAATAATCTTTTAATATATAACTCTTATTTTAATTCAAATTTATAATCTTAATTTTTTTTGTTTTTAAATTTGTTTGATATATTTATATTTAAAAATTTATTTAATAATTTATTTTTTTATTTTAAATTTTTATTTTTTTTTTTTCTCAAATTTTAAAATATTGTTATTTTAATCTTTTTTTTTTAATTTTTATTTTTTAAAATATTTTTTTTTTCATGTTTTTATTTTTTTAGATTTTTTAATATTATATAACTAATTTAATTAATTTTAGAACAAGATAGTTTTTATTTTTTAGTTTTTCTAAATTTTTTAATATTATTTTTTCATTTTTTAACTTTTTTTTTGATTTATAAAAAAAAAAAAATTATACATAAAAAAGTAAATAAAATAAGAAATTTTTTATATAGTTTAAGGTTTTTTAACGTTTTTTTAATCAATATATTTCGTTTATTTTTTTTTACCAAAAACATATACAATTTATATCAAATATATATGTATTTAAATTATTTAAAAACCATTGTATATTTTTATTAATTGATATAAACAAACAGACAAATATTCATTTCTGAAATTATATTCTCATATTAGTATTTGGTTTGTTTTTTTTTTTTTTTTTTATTTTTTTATTTTGTTTTTTTTTCTTCTTTTGAATTGTTTTTTATTTTTAATTTTTTTTTTTTTTTTTATTTGTTGTTTTTTGGTTTTTTTTTTTTTTTCTCCTTATTTTTTGTTACGAATAATATCAATATTATACAATTCCTTATTTTGTTATTTGAATTTGTTTTTTTAGATACAATTTAATAAGGGATAATTTTTTATATTTTTGCTGTATAAATTTTTTAAACGTTTTAATATACTATTAACCTAACTATATAAAAATTTTATCTGAAGATATAACCAAAGTACACGGACAGACAGACAGATATCAGTTTAAGAACCACTTTTTAGATTCAGGATGCCTCTAAACGGATTTATCCCCTCTCAACTCAAATGCAAACATTTTAAAGAAAGCAATATTTTCTTTTTATATCACGTATAAGGGGAGAAAGAAAAATTGTCAATTAGTAATCAGATCAACTAATCGTGTATTGGAAAAAGGTTTTTTAGAAAACTTATGACGTGAATTTACGAATTTATTTCAATCTGTTTTATTAATTAACCAGCAATACACTCGTACTTTGTAGAGGTTGTAGGACTCTGTATTAGGAAAAAATTAAAAACTTATTAACATAAAAAAATTATTTATATTAGATCAGAAAAGATTTAAATTGTTAAAATTCGCAATACGTCAAGATATTTTTTTAATATAGTATAATTTCGAAGTGAATTTAAAACCAATGATCAATGTAAACAAACAAATATTCATTTTAATTTAACAGATATTTGTTTTTATTGCTATTTAATTGAACGACCAATGCTTAAACCATTTAGTGTTAAAAAATTGCAAAGACAGCTGATTATTACCAGTAGGTGATTAGTTGAAAAATGAAAGAGGGTTTTAAATGATCGATATATACTTTTATAGGGGCGGAAGACAATTTCAAGCATTGAAAAACCTTCTCTGAAATGTAGAGAATGCATCAAATAAGTTATTGTTATCAGTTCTCCCGTTTTTTAGGAGAGGACGGCGTAAAATGCCTCCTGGAGCGTCACGGACAAACAGACACAAATTAAGACAAGACTTGTTTCGGCTTCTATAACGCACGAAACGTAAAAATAACTAAAACATGAATAACTCTGAGCAATGTACAGACAAAACTCTAATTTTATTTATATAGATTTATTAATTTACGAATTTACAGGTTTAAATTTTTATTAAAAAATTTCGTTTTTAAATTTACGATATTTGGGGTTACGTGAGTTTGGTGTTTGGGTGGGTGAGTCTGATGGATGATACCGACCTAGGCCTCAGATCCATTTGTAGTGATCGCTGAACCTCCTGATGATGCTGAGCCAATCTTGTGATGGTGTAGAGTCATCATCATCTGTATCACATCATCTGTATGTCTTCACAAAGCTAGTGGAGATGAATGGTATTTGTTACAGTGATCGCATCCATTTGCCACTTCACTGTTACATCAATCATCTGTTATCCTCTATATAAATAAATATAGAATATTGTCTTTAAATTACTTGGAATTTGACATGGATATATCTTAGCTCTGGAGAGGGGGTGTTAGCAATTTGCACGACCAAATATGGTTACGGTAGTGACGTCATAGTTTGATTATAAGAACAGCTTTTTAGAAGAACTTAAAGCATTCCCTTTAGACATATCCATGATCTAACCTATTTCCCATAGGAAAGTAAATACAAACATTTTTTATGTTTCATAACCGATAAAAGCCATTATGTAGCTTATTTAAATGTTTGTTTTTTTATCCCTCTTTTTGTAACGCAAAACAAGTTTTTGTCACGTTTCAGGTGAAAACAAGAGCACCCACAGTTACTTAACTGTTAACTTACTGGAAAAACAATGAACTTATTTTTCTTATCCTATACCTTTTGGGAAAGGTTATTTTTTACTTTAACCTGGACCGTACACTATGAAAATAAGCTTCTACGGTAAAAAGCCAATTTCTACGGAATATGTGATCTATAAAAAAATAATATTATATAATAAATTATATATATAAAAAAACATCCAATAAATAATATAACAAAATAAACATTACCTTCCAAAACAAATTCAATATTGGTTTATATTTGGTCATAAACATATTTCAAAATCTTACCACAGTATATTAAAGTGTTATCTTAACGTATAATGAAGTTTAAATCGCAATCATGTCAAATTAATGATAAATGACCAACCTGAGAGCTAATTTTTCTTTGCAATCAAATGTTTAAGATTTCAGGTTTATATTTTGTTATGATAATAAGTATTTTGTTTCTTGCTTCTCAAGACTGAACCACATGACTAAGAAGTCAGTCAACACAGACTGCATAACTCTGTTCATACATATTAGTCTGGTTTTAAGTGATGAAAATTATTATTTCGTTGGAGTTCTTTTTAGTACACGTTAAAACATTTCGCAAAGTAACGTTCAGGACTAATTATGAAAATTCTGGAAATTCACTGAGGACGTAGGTCTGCGGCGGTGGAAATACTGTATTTTATAGATATTGGTTTTACGGTGTTTATGTCCAAAAAAGATTTTAATTTTAATGAGTAAAGGTTTCACATGATTCGTTGGTTTCATTGGTAATATTTTAGGACAACACTGCTATAAAAATTATTTTAGCAAATAATACTCACATTTTAAGAATAAAAGGGTCGATAAAAATGGAGATCGATTCAAAGTCATCGGTCTCATTAAAACTTTTCCAATAGGTTTCAACTTTATTCCTCAAGTTGAGTAAAGTCAATTCGATTGAGTTCATTCAGCTACAGAAAATTATTCGTTTCGTTGTTTCATTGGTTGACAAAGTAGATAGGATTAAAATGTAATGTTGAACATAAACTATTATAAGTTAAGTAGTAAAAACCATTTCTATAAAGCAATAATGTCGATTGTATCCTTTCAGTGATGATATAAACAGCTGATTACTGATGATTCACTTTCTAAAAATATCCTCTACGAAGATCTGAGAAAGCGGACAAATTGTCAATTATAACAGACACAATAATTCAAAAGTCTTAGAACAGCTCGCTAATTCTAAATTCAAGGGAAAGCTAACTTACTTTGAATTCAATGAAGTTTAGACTATCGGGAGTTTCAATTTTAGATATAAGCGTTGTTAAAATTCGAATTGTAGAGGTTTAATTCGGAAGTTTGAATTGTAGAACTTAGTGAGGGTAAAATTCAAATTATACTTGTACTAATTTCGTATCATTTGACTGGGACGGTGGTGACGTCCTGTAATACAGCTACTTGAAGGTCACAAATTGTGGATAGTTGTGAGGGATGGTCGGTGGGTGTAGTGTTCTCTTGTGTGGATTAACGTCCACACTATTAATACTACGTTAATCCGCAAAGACCATCCTTATAATTAGACCAATTCTTAATTCAGAGACCGTTTTCGGATTCAACGTTAAACTGTAGGTCCATTAGTTACCATCGGCTGTTGGGCTACTAATTAACAGTCCTGTCTAATGAACATGTCAGCCTTACATCTTACACTCAATCCTCATTCGTACTTGGCTTAAAATACCTACATTCTAGTATGGTTGCCATTTCAATGATCTTATCTAATCATTCTAAAAAATCTACTAGAGAGTGAAATAGATACACGATTTTAGATTTTTCAAAACTTTCACAACAAGATGGATATCAATCAATGGTTACAGTTAACCATTGATTGATATCCATTCTTGAAATATATTTTTGTTCCTTTAAATGTTTTTACAATTATATTTTAATATGTATGAGTATAAATTTTGCAATAGGCTATTTTCTCAAAAAATTTACTAGAACTCGTTTGAAATTAGGATATTGTTTAGTGATTATGTTTTCATAATTTATATTTTATATTCGCTACGAAATATGAAACAAAAGATAATTATTATTACCTTTCTGAAATGGTATTTTAATTTTCTATCTAGGTATTTTAAGCCAAATTATGTTTAAAAATGAGTGCATTAATATTGGCTTTAAAACAATTAGGACCTTTAACTACAATTTATATTTCAATAGTTAATTAAAAAATGTTTTATATACTTATCTTATGTATATACTTTCCTTTTGGAAATAGGTTGGATCATGGATACGGTATAATTTTTTCAGTTCATCTAAACAGCTGTTCTTATTCTTAAAATTAAAAATTCAATATAACAGCTCTCGTAGTTTCTATGGAAACGCTGCAGTTTGCTTTGCGTTACACAACAACGTTACCCCCCCCTAGAGCTTATACAAATCTATGTCACTAACCAAATATGACGTCGCTAACCAAATGACGCCACTACTTCAAATATTTTGGTCGCGCAATTTGCTAACACCATCCCCCTCTCAGAGCTAAAACATATCCATGTCAAAAATGTGTATTTCAACTTGTTTTTATAAACGCCTAAAATAGTTTATAAGACGAATACAGAAGTTTCTTTTCAGACTTCAGCTGATTAGAATTCTTAGGAATGAAGTGGCTCTTTAAAACAACAACCGAACTGATTGCTATTCTTTTTGAGTTTTATTCGTTAACTATTGGAAAATATTCCCTCTCTGATGCAAGAACGTTTTTCACTACTTTGAAATATTAAAATAAAAATATATTTGTTATTTATTTGTTATTATAATAGATAAATGAATGTATTCGTATGTGTTTTAAAATTTTAATACTCCACAATTGGTTTAGCTTAATAATACTTTTGAAGTTTGTAAAAACGTGATAATTGTTTTCCGTTTTAAAATGGGAAATCATATTCATTTTTATATCGTATATGGTGGCCACTTGTGGGTTTAAAAGTATAATTTTTTAAGTAGTTAAAAGTACTTACCTATTCAACTCTATAATGTACACAGTTAAAGTTCCATAGTTGTTAAAGTTTTTTCAGTACTTATGTCAGTACTTTTAAGTATTGTTAATATTTTAATTAAGTACCGTATTGTATACAGGTGGTTGAAAAGTCCTTTCCCCAACTTTTTTGCAGTTTATAAAAATAAATTATTGATTATCAATTATGGAATCATCATTGAATTGGTATTTACACTAACTGTTGAAGTGATTTAATATTGGAAGTTACCTAAGATATAAGATGTAAAAGACAACTTCAAAATTTATTATGGGAACCTAGTAATGTGTTATATCAAATATGACATTCCATTCACCCCTGAATATAGGAGCCGCAATCGAAATTCAAAAAAGAGCATTTCTTGAGATATTCTTAGGTTTAGGAGTTTAATTAAACGTATTAATGAAAGATTCTAACTAAACTTTTTAAGTAGATTCTCATATAACTTTACTTCAATCCTATACATATGTTGTTTTGGGGACAGCACCTTTTTGAATTTAATCACATCATTATTTTCAGAAGAAAATGTTGCTTGACATGTCCCATGACTAGCTTTTCATGAAACTTTTTTCGACTCCTATGTCGTAGATCTAATTAAATCTCGGAAATGGCACAACCATTTTGAATTTTGTTTCCACGACTGTTAATAGTGGGATAAGTTACTGTTATTAGTTGGTTAGGATTTTTAGACTCTCAAAGTATTTCAAACTTTAAAAACAATGTCAGTGATATTGACGAATGTTATTCTGTGTGCTATTGCGTCCTATTGAGTAGAAGGTGTTAGGGTTTGTCAATATTTCGAAAGCTAGTTTTGATAATTAAACGATACCTTACATTTGAGCAAGATTGGACGGCCTTACATTTCGACAGGTCAGGAACAGACCCCACGATCTTTACTTCTGTTCGAATTTATTCCAGAACACAAAACAGAATCATGGATGAACAGAGAGTAAAGGATTTCTCTCAGACAGAAGCCTCTGTATGTAAGCAGAATGTACGTTAGAATGTATGGAAATTTTACAATGTTTTTACAAAAATGCAAGTGTGTGAGTAACTAAGAACTTCCAAAGGATTTAGATTTGGTACTAAGATTTTATACTGATACAGTACTAATTCCTCAAAAGGTCGGTACATAGATTTGAAACACTATATGCACCGTAACCTCTGATATAGACATAGGGGTTTCTAAATTTTTCTGCGCCTGCCAAAACTTGTCATATGGTGACGTTTAATGTGGTCGTGTTTATGGATTCTAACCTCTTAATTTGTGTTGACATTTGAACACAGTGAATTGTTAAGTTTAAATCTTTTGACACCTTAATTTATTTTAACTCCATCCAAAATGTCAGCAGGAGACTGGGAAGAAGTTAAACGCTTAGCTGCCGATTTTCAAAGAGCTCAACTTAGTACTTCTGCTTTAAGGTAAAATAGGCTGTATTACATTTACCTAATGATGATAACCAATATGGCACAAAATAAACCTACCTACTTATTACCAACTATAGTACTTATTAAGAGAAATATCTAATAAAACGTATTAACAAGTCAGAGAATGATTTTTAAAGCAAAATAATTTTGAAGGAGTGGATCAGTGACAGCTTGCACCTAATTATCAATTTATTTTCTATATTAATATATTTATTTTATTTTTTCCATTATAACTTAACTTGCTGTATTCATGATGTACATTGTTTTATAATTTATGTCTTATATGGCTAACCTAGTGGTTAGCATCTTGGACTTGGGTGTAAGTTACGAGATCAGAGATTCAAACCATGGGATGCCAAAGGGTTTAATGTTATGTGACACAGTTATATCCTAAAAATAATCTAGACCTATCTTGTCTTCTCTAGTTTAGAAAGACAAAAAGGTAAACCTGGCCAGCTAGACTGGATGGTTTCAGAGTGTCATATTTAGCCTAAGATCTTGTAGGAAAATATCTCAACAACGTTCTTCCGCGGAGCCTATTTCCATAATTTGGTAATTATAAAGTAGAAAAAGTTCATTTAAGATTGATTTAATACAATTTAGTGGTTACTGAGTGTGAAACTTTTACCAACGAATAAGTTAAGTTATTGTTCAATCAAATTTTCCTTCATGAAGACATAAAATAGTGCCTGTTATACTTTCTGATATCTGACTTGTAATTTTTATTTCAGACTAAGTGAGAGAAATTGTGTTGAAGTTATAACAAAACTGATTGAATTAAAACTGCTTGAAGTGATATTCACAACAGATGGTAAAGAATATCTCACGCCTCAGCAGCTGGTTAAAGAGATCAAAGATGAACTGTACGTCCATGGTGGTAAGATTTAGTTTATTATGTTTATATATTTTTTATATTAGTTCTATGAAACCCATAAATTCCATTTAACTGTTCTCTAAACTAAAGACCTTACTTAGACCTATTTAAAGGTAAGATAAGTTCAAAGACCTTGAAGTAAAATTACAGTGGAAGCTCTTTTAACCGCACATTCGGGGCTGAGACAATGACAATTAAGTGAATTGAAGGATAACAGAAATATTATTATTAAACTGTTAAGCCTAATATGAAGATTAATGAAGGGTTTGCTAGAAATTGAACTAGGCCTATGTAAATTTATATTCAAATTACATGCTAGCATTTATGTATAGGCTTATGTCACAATGTACAGCTTACAAGTCAGTACAACAGTAATCCATATTATGTTAAAGTCCAGACAAATTTCCGTACATAGTTTATCTTGTTTATGGCATTGTTTATATTTCGCTGTACTAACTGGTGGAACTGATCATAGCAAAAGGTAAAATGGGAATTCATGGGTAGTAGGTAGATGGACTCACTTAAAATTTTTTTGTCGAGTCTGGTAACAAACAGAACCAGAAGTTTATAGTTAGACAATAAATAGATTCCCAATTTAACCTAATATTACTGACCTGATCCGCCGGTGGGAGCTGCTGAATAACACCATTATTATGTTAGTTTCTGAGATGAAGAATATGTGTAGTAATTGCTTCTACCTTCTCAAACCAGACGATGCAATAACTCAGAATTTTATTTACCATGGCAGTTGTAATCACAATGTTGTATCTATTTTAATCTAAAAATAGCAGTGACGGATAATAGAGAGTGACAGTTAATGGGGTTTCTACTGTATTTTGATAGGTTCAGTGTGGCATGGGTTGTGAGTTTTTTTTCTTAAATCATCCCATGTTTATGTAATTAATTAAGTTATGTTTTGGTATGCCAATTCTCAGACCTTGCAATAAAATTAATGTGATATAAAAAAAATCATGAAACATGAAATATTTGACTATAACTAGACTATATTATGAATTTTTAGCGAATTTCCCGTAGGGAAGAAGCTATTACCGTAGGTCTCATGGTAAGACTTAAGCCCGGGACCATGTTATTTTTTCGTCTTTAGGTGCCCAGAGTCCAAAAACAATAGTCGTTAAAATTTATATATATATATACGTCCGAGCATTTTTAGGAATACACGTCTCTACCTCTCGTAAAAATAGTCTGATCGAGACCAAATTTGGTAGAGACGTGTATTCCTACAAATGCTCGGACGAGTTCGTAAACCAGACATATCGGTCAATGGGAACGGGTAGTTTGGGGGGGTTTTGTACCCCAAAATGGGGTTTTCTGCGTTTTTCACATGTAATTTTTAAAAATTTCTAATTTTATATTTCACCATTATAATCAGCTTAAAAAACTACACGATTAAGTTTCTTAAAGTTTTTCTCTATCTCCAACGGTTACCGAGATATTAAAAAATCTAAACACAGTACGTTGTATTGTGGAGCTACAATGTTAATCTTATGGAGGATAGGGAAAAACTAATATTTCCCATATTAATCAATATTTTTGAATAAAACTTGATATTTAGCTTCATGTGGGTGAGATTTATTAATTTATGCTTAAAAATCATAGTTTATGTGTTTATCATGGCAGCAAACCTGCATACTTTTTTCCCATATTAATCATATAGGGAATAGGCATTCTCCTTTATTTATGGACAGATGTTGATGAAAGTTGGTATAAATTTGAAGATAAAAATTATTTATTGTGGAAATGACTACTTTCAGTGTTCCTCACAGCAGCTAACCTTCATACTCTTTCCCATGTTAATCTTATGGAGAATAGGCAAATAATTCTCATGTTTATGGACAGATTTTTATAAAAATTGTCATATATTATTGTTATTATATTATTGATTTGGAAATTCGCTGAGTACGCAGGTCTGCTGTGACGGGGGTATAATTTTTTGTTTTAGTTTCTTCATTTTATAAGATCCATGGTTAATATTTTTCAGGAAGAATAAACTTGGTTGAGCTTTCAAAGATTTTAAATGTTGACCTTACCCAAATAACAGCAAAATCTAATGAAATTGAAAGAGCTGATTCAGGATGTATGCTTGTATTGGGCCAGTTGATTGATAAGAATTATGTGAAACGCATAGCAGAGGAGATCAATGAAAGATTGGCTCAGCAAGGTCAGGTTTCGGTAGCAGATCTTACCCGACATTATGATCTCCCAAGTGATTTCCTTCAGTCGGTAAGCTATTTTATTTGTTTAACTATAAACTTAAGAGGCGCTATCCTACCTCCGCAGAAGCCTATGTTGCACAGAGTGTTCTGTGATTAACACTTATAACGTAACATAATTTTTAAAACGCTAAGAGAAACATACGGTCAATTTGACCGTCACTGTGCTTTATTGGTGTTTAGTGTGTTTATTATTGTTTTTATGTATCATTTGGCAATCACATTTACAAATGAGTTACAAATGATGTTTTACAACATTTTATGACAAATCATATTTATTACGCAAAGATAATGTGATAGAAAAAAAATGAAACTCCAAACTCCACGCTTCAAGACGACCAGTTCTGGCCTCGGGAAAAAATCCGTGTAGGATTGTTGCCCAAGGCCATATTTGTGGTCTTATAGTGGGTGATATAGCTGTTATTTTACTTCTAGCAGGTGTTCTTTTGGTTGTTGCGTTTTACTACAGCCTTTTACCGATTATACAAGGTATAATCACAGGTATATTCGACCGACGATTGCCAGCCGGTAAGCGAAACACGCGGTAAATCTGACCGACCGTAATCACACAATTCGCCCAATATGTACGACAACGTCGCGCCAACTAGTTGGAAATGACCAAATATTATGGAGAGGGGTTTGGGGGGAAGGTACTAGGGGTGACAGCCGTCAAGGTCAAGCAGTTCAGCCACTATTACATAGTAAAATTACCGATCGGTCAATTTGACCGATGTTTCGTTTTAAGTGTTAAGTCAACTGCGTCGCCGCAACAACGACCTCCAGGATGGTATTCCAACGCAATGCTGATGTTTTCCAAACAATGTTTAACTGTGCAGCATGATTTACATCAGCTGACATCCAGTAGTCACTCAGCTAACACATGGAGAGGAAGTGTGTTACACTCATTTTTTACAAGATGAAGATGCTAACATAGCTATTGCTCTATTGACGTGAGGTTGTCATTCTTTTAATGGTATTAAAAATATGTTGTATACACAAATAATTTGAAATATATACAATTATTCATAAAAACCTTGAGGTACAAAAATTGTATACTATAAAAAGAAAAAAAGGTGTACTAGTTACTTCAGTAGACCCAATGCAAACCTAATTATTGCTCATTAAACAAAATTAAATATATATATATATATATATATATCTCATAGGTATTTAAAAAATCCAAAATAGAAATTTTATATGCAACGATAACCGAAACCAATACATTTAAGAGACAATAATAAAACCTTTTTTAAATTTTCAGCATTACAACTAAGCAAGTGATAAAGAGAATAATTTCAATTCTTACTTTTTTGTTGCAAACAAATAGTGATAATCTCACAATCTCTTCTAAACATTTAAAAATGTTCCTTGAAAAGGAATTTCATTAGTTTCTTACTCAATTTCTGTCCTATAAAAAAATAAAGAGCCCTAAATTTTCAGAAAAGAATAGCCTGTTTTTTTCCTCTATAAAAATTTGCATACCAAATCATTAATAATATTTGAGATTTTTACTCCTTTTTTTGATCATTAGCATAGACTACATCGCAATATTCATTGAGTCATTGTCAGATGCTTCTTTTTTGTGTAGCTCGTTTGAGTTTAAATTCCATCCTTAGGAAGTTATGGAATATATAAACAAATAAACACTGATAGTGACATATGGGCAGTCCTATAATTAGTCGCGTTGCAATGGAATCTATTTTGTAGGTATCTATAAATTTAGGCCTTTTTATCTTTTCATTGCTTGCATTTAATTTTTATTCATTCATTCTGTAATTTTTTTTAATTATCAATCTTTTAGAGCGTGACAAAAAAATTTTGATTTGGTTTTCAAATTACAAAAAGATATGGATCATTGTATTTCTAGGTACATTTACCGAAGTGCAAAAGAATATTGCTGATATATTGAAGCACATTTTTTGGGGCAGCTGCTACAAAACAAGAAATTGAAATGCAATGGCTTGAAACTCAAATTACAGTGCGCAAAAAGAAGGTGCTCAAAATTTTGTAACAAGCATTCAAAATCTATAAAATCTACAAGAAATCTTTAAAATAAACCAATAAGAATTCTTATGAAGAAGAACTCCCTTTTTTACAATCCAATGTTAAGTACCTGTAACTATATGTTAATTTGCGCTATAATATATTTATTTTATCAGAATTTTACTTTGTTTAGTTTTGAATTTATTTCATTCATACATATTTATAAATAAATATAGAGATTGAAACTCATGTTAAGCTGAAAGTCACGTTGGTTTCATCGGCTGTTGAGCTATTAATTACAGTCCTGTCTAAGGAACATATTAGTCTTAGTCAGTTCCATAACAAGACTTAGATGGCTTCACAATAATTTATTATTCATTCTTAGCTTAAAATACTTAAACTTTCATAGGGCACATACATTTAGTGAAAAGTATAAAGTATTGGCCTACATTTTGTTTAAGTTTTGAATCAAATCAATATTGTTGTACACATGTTTTTAGGTGGTGGAAAAAAACCTTGGGAAGGTGATTCATGCTAAGCAAGATAAGCAAGACACTCGGATGTTCTTCACAGACGCATTTGTCGCTCGTAACAAAGCTGTAGTGAGAGGTGCATTGGTTGCGGCCACCAGACCTGTACCTGTCACGGCCGTTCTCAATCAGTGCAACATCTCCGAGCGGACTTTTTTCTGTGAGTTTGCATTCTTTTATCAGTTGAACAATTAACAACAGTTTTGCAATTCTGACAGAAAGGTCTTTAGATCAGAATTATTCATTAAAGTTGATTGAAAGAGTCTCCATGACTCCCACCGTGTTAGATAGTGTAAGGACGAGAAAGTAGGCTATTGTTTTTTTAGTTATTTTTAATTCTGTGTACTCAAATCAAATAATTTATTTTGGAAAAAGCCAATTATGTGACATACCTCGGGTTTTTTGTGTATTATTTATAAGTTTATTAAAAGTTTTCAAAAAGTTATTATTACTGTAAAAGTTTTTATGAACCCATTCCATTCCAAAAGGCATAATATTTTGTTATTATTTTTCAAAAACTATTTTCACTAAATTTAAAAAATATTCCAAATATAAAAAATAATACATTTTTTAATTTTAAAGAAGATTTAATCAGGTAAGCCTCAGCACCCGCAAGATTTTTCATGATGATTGAAATAAGATCCTGACATCCAAATACCCCTAATCACCAACAACAACTAATTGGGCTAGTTGGCTAATGTAGTTTACCTAAGAGTGTACTGTATTGTGTTGACAGCTGTCATCGATAGCCTACTCGAGAGCAAGGAGATAGCAGGCACACTGACAGGACGGCAGGGCACAGCAGCTACCTTCATACCCCATGTATACTCTAAGGCTCAGAGCCAATGGGTTACCAACTTTTACAAGCAGAACGGTTATGTTGGTGAGTAGTCTATTCATTGCTAGTTGAACATTATTTTAATTTATTTTGTGTCTTACTAATCTCCACTAAACCTCAGTTCCGTTTTGCCACAACATTTAACTAAGGGCCTTGGGAAAAGTGTGTCAATAAAAGTAAGAGCTTTACTTGTATTTATTATTTTGCGACAAAAACCTAAACCAATAAGTTTTTTCTTTATTTTTTTATGAATAAGAAAGACAATTAATTTAACAGTTCAGAATGTACCATTCAAAACAGTTAATCAGAGTTAGTGTAAATGATTCAATATTTTTGTAAACTGTTTCCAATGTTCAATGTCTTCTCTCACCTCTTTCATCCTCATACATCACAGCACAGTAGCTCGGGATAAAGGGCATGGCCTAGTAAGTCAAAAGTTGCTGGAACGAAACTAGTTTCTGGCGACACCTGTCAGATCATGAGCGGTCATCTCTGGCTAGCTCATGTGACTCAAGCCACTTAGGTACCTTTGTGTTTGTAATTCACCGCACAGGCCCTAAGCCAATGGTGATGAGCATTTGAAATTTTGTTTAATCTATTCTTTCTAGTCCAGAAAGTCCCTCTTGAAAACTTTTCATCCCAACCAGCTTTTCACTGGGCGTTTTAATTATTTTAATTGTACTAATAGTTTGCTGTGTTTGTGGTACAAACAGTACAAAGATGGGCTTATGTTGCAGAGTATAACGCATTGCATAGGCTTGGGATCTCGGACGCTGTATCCTTTGTCAAACGGCAGTTCCCTGGTGAGAGGTTAGTGATGTTGCCCTCGTGTGCTGTCGGTCGACAGCTGCTAGACCAGGTGGAAGGTTCACTCGATGAGGCCATATCGTCACTGTCGTGGTTCGACGTCATGGTGGGTTAAACTGATATACTGTTAAGGGGGTATTAGAGAATGAGAATAGCTATTATTTTATCCAAAGTCTTTAAGTCACTTTTGGTCGTTTTTACTGTTTAGTAACAGAGTTTGTAATCACAGTATATGTAGTGCTTACACAAAATATTGAGAGCAATTTACAATAGCTACATTTTACATAGTTACATTTTTTTGAGAGCAATAGCCTACATTTTCGCTTGCTACACAAATATATGATCGACCGATTGTAGCATGAATGTAGTATTCTTGGTTATTATCACAACATCAACTGCTTTTGCTAAAGTTTTGACAGTTGTATAATTTCATAGCCATAGGCCCTATAATATGTAAAAAAATTATGGAAAATGTTTGTTAACACATTCGCTGCGGCGCCCGAAACCCCTGTTCCTCGCGCGAAGCAGCTAGTGTCGTTTAAAATCAACCAATAAGAAAAATTCCAAGTGGCCCATTCAGAAATAGATACCGCGTTATAACAAAGCTGGTTGTAGTTCTCTCAGATCCCAACAGGGGGCAGCACAATCTACATCGCCAGATCCACCATCTTGATTTTAACCTTAATGTCACCACTCAGATCCGAGTGGTCTACCCACCATACTGTGGTGTAGTGTAGTGGTGCCACCATGTACTGGCACCAGGACCAGTACCCCTTGGATCCGAGTGCTCCCCACTGAACAAGTTAAAAATTACACCAAATATTTTATTCAGTCATTTATAACCAAAACACCTAAGGTTATTTTTCAATTGTTAAAGCATTGTTCTAGTCTTCTGGATGTCTGTATGCACGTAATATGGCAAAATCTTTTAAACAAGTTATAGATCAATTTTAAAGTATTCATATTTTTTACAGTCTGTACTTCCATCAGTCTTCGAAGTTGAAGATGGTGAGGAAATCTTGAAAGAGGTTTTAAAGAGTATGAAGAGCAGTGTTCAGATCCACACTTTCTGTAGCACGTTCGTTGTAACTGACCACTTCCTGCAGACGCTGGTGAAGCCTATCAATGATCAACTGATTGACAAAAAGGCAGAAGAGGTAATGGTTCAGTTAAATGTAGTTGAAAGTAGACGTATGTGAGTAAATTGGCTCAGTATTTGGAATATTTTTTATGTTTACACTCCTATTGTCAAAAAAACAGTTTGTATTTTTTTCACGATATCCATTTATGTATTCTTTTCTGAGGAGATTTTTATTGGGTGACATTTTTCCATCTCCATAACCTTTTTTTTACTTCACTTATACATTTTCTTGAGAAGGCAAAACACTTCTTGTCGAAAATACGATATTCTCCAAGTCTTAACATTGCACCATGTAATGTTAGTGAGCTACAATTGTACAGCAATATTAAAGTCAACAATTACCATGATACTGCTAACTGGTCAGAGGTTACACCACACGTTGTAGGGCACGGGATCATTTTTGTATAACGTTTTTGGCAATAACTTTTTCCTATTCGAAAACAATTAATAAAAAAAATCTGTTATTCATATTTGTTTTGGATGTCTGTGGCACTTAACTGGCTCTCTGAATATTAATCCCATTAGCAGAAAAATTTGTATGACAATGTCACATATGCTGTATCTTATAAGTCTTCCATTTCTTATTAAACAAATTGATAGAACTAGTTTGTTGCAGGCAGTTTCGTCGGGCAGGTACCAACAATCCCGGTTGGAGAAGCAGGGAGGGGGAGGAGGTGGCAGGGAGGTGGAGGTGGACCATAAGGCTGAGAGGAGGGAGGAGAGGCGCAAGCGTGCGACCGGTGGCAAGGGAGGGGGCGGCACTCAGGTATACGAAGGAGAAATATAGAGTCCAGTTGCCTAGCCAGTAGTGATGTGTCGATACCGAAATTCGAATCTCAAAACCACTGAAATTTCCGAAAAGTTTCGGTTTTTAGTTTCGATTGGCGAGTTCCGAGAGTCGAAACTCATGTCTGCCGCGATTTTCGCGTCATCACTAAACTCGAAAATGTCCGATGTATCACATCATTATTGTTGTTTTACCGGTAATAACTTGCCGATAAATATTCAATACCTCGATGACACAAGTATTTTGTCATTGTCATGGCTTGTATTTATTCACTGGTGGCAAAATTTTGCATGAATTCCAATCAAAATATAGGCTACCAACAATTATTGATTTACTGGTAGTTCTGAAATCAACATTTTTATAGGCTTCATTGAAAGTGATAGTTATTCATATGTTTTTGTTTTTAATTTAGTTTTCAATACTATAATCAGTCAGGCAAGCTTTTTTAACAATTTTCAGCTCGTGCTTATTCAAGCCTAGTTTTTTTAACCATCAGAAAATTCCTCTCTTCAAAAATGTCCACTTTAAAATTTAAAATAATGAATAAGTTTAGTATATAAAACCTGTAGCAATAATTCATTGATCGGCTAGTTAATCAATAGGAAGTTTATTAGTTATTAGTTTAGGAAGTTTAGTTAAGTTAGGAATAGGAAGTTTATTTGTTAGTTAGTTAGTTAGTGAAATGGTGAACTATAGGTTGTATATGCAACCTATACAATAAGTATTTCTGTAGTCATCAAAATCCTTAGATTAATCAATAGATCAAGGTCAGGCCTATAAAGTGAAATTTTAATTTAAACGCTTGAAAATTTAAATTTATTTGAAACCAAATTAATAAAATTGTGCTTTATAATGAAGAAATTGGACATAATTAATCATAACGTTAATATACACAACAACAAAATTAAAATTCTTATGAGTTATACTGAATGTAAAAAGACCCAGTTTTCACAGAGTGTCAAATCAACAAAATCCTTGTAATTCGCTCATAAATTAAATTTGAAGGCTTAAATAAAAACTCAATTATAGCAATGGACAAAAATTTGTAAATCACAAATAAACTTAATTTAATAAATAATAGCCATATTAACATTATTTTTTCATTTAAAGTAACTTAAGATAAATCCACAATCAGTCAGCGGTAGACGATATTGGGATCTAGTGTTTCCGGGTACCGCGTTAACACAAAATAAAAACTCCCATAAAATCAGCAAATGGCAAATGGAACAAAGTAAGTGGTCGAACAACATTTATTTGGCATCCTTGTATGGTTTTACTCAAAACCGTCATGTTTGTGAATCCGATTCAGAAAAATACTCAGTTATATCGGAATATTGAAATCATAACTGTAGACAAAACACAGAACTATTAAATTATTTTCTTACCACAAAACCTGTTACATTTACATCCGGTTACAATTAATTGTCATGTAAAATGAATATGCTTTGCTGTCGAATTGCAGATCTATGTTTTAAGGTTTTACACCGAAAACTTATTTTTGCGGAATAATAACTAACATTATTCAATAGTTTTGATGACGATATGCTTTATATTTCGAAATTTAAAATATTGAAGTTTATTTGTTGACCTTTTTTTTTAATGCCTCCAATATTTATATAGGTTAAGAATTGAAGGAGTCAGTGAGCAGAAAAATCGGCATCAAAATATGCAGGCTTGTATATTGTTAATATTTTTATACCAAAAGTTTTTTATATGTTTTAATTACAGAATGATGAACAGTATTTTAGTTTTAGTAAATATATATTTTTTAATCTCCTAGGGAAGAGAGACGAAGACTAAGTCCACAAAGAAAAAGTATGGGAAGAGCCGAGTGGAGGAAAAAAGCGACTCCGAGGAAGAGGAAATGCCGACACCTGGCAAACTGGAATTGCTCTCTGTAGGGGTGAGTCAAGCCAGCTCTCGGTTAAGTGTGACTAGCGTAATTAGTCAGATTTCAACCCATTGAGGTAGTAGTTAAGTAGAACATGGACAGACCCTCAAGTAGCAATTAAAATGACCCATTTTGTAGAGTTTTTAGGAAGGTTGCATAAAATTGCTTGTGTATGAGGTAATAGGATAATATTTTTTATTTACTAGTAATGTATAAGGGCATAATATTATTTTCCAAAAACAGTAAACTAAAACAAAAAAACTTTTCAAAGTAGGGGCTATATTTTTATTGAAATATTCTTTGAAACCACCTGAATCGTACTTTTCTTAAACTTCAAAGTATTTTTTACTTAGGACGTAAAAACAATGAATGTATATTAAGAAATATATTTTAGAAAAAAATAAAATAGAAATTGCTCACACCTCACAAAATGGTAAACTACCGCTGTGACTATCGGCTGAAAATTCAAAACAAAGCAAAATAACAACTCAACAGGTTGGCCAAGCGAGCAAAACAATATTCATAAATGTTCAAAACAGAGAACTCCATGAGTTGGTTCCAGTATAAGCTCCCAGATTACAGGACTTTGTCTGCCATACCTGCCTATGAAGGCCTTGTCATCCCTGAAGTACTGTACTATTGAGTGATGAGAAACGATGCCTCAAATAATATGTCACAATAGCTTTGATAATGAACTAGTTTTATCACAAAAGAAGAAAGAAAATGACATGAAAAATCTTGGCTTTCTCTGCAGGACACATCTAAGATAGTATAATAGATCAAATTAATCAGAAATCTTTACTCATTTCTGTAGAAATTAAAGTTAATTTATTTCAAACTCTTTTTTAATGATAGCCTAAACTTTTTCTACAGGAAATCATTAAAGTTCTAAAACGGGATGAATCTTTGCAAGATGAAGAATTAGAGGGGTTTGTCACTGCAATAGCCAAGTTTCTTCTACCGTGAGTATTGCTGGTTGTTAAGGCCTACGTAGTCAGTACAGTAAAACCTCGTTAATCCGGACTAATTGGGGCTCCATGTCGTCCGGATTAATGAAAGTCCGGATTAAAACAAATAATCCTAAACGAAGAAAGACAGTGATTTTTGGGTACCCCTTGTATATAATGAAACACCTTTTGCAGATAAACTTAAATAGTATGTATATTCTGAATATAAAAATACATATTGTACAAACATTACATACAGTAATTACATTTGAACAAAAATATACACTTGGTATTTACGTCCATACAAAAAATGAGACGAAAAAAGACAAAATTACTTTGAACATGAGGGTTGAGGTTCGTCCTCAAGTTACTAAACTGGTTTGAAGAAGGAGTTGAACTTCATTTGTCTTTCTTTTGTGTTAATTTCACAACTAATCAATGCAACTAAAACGTGCAGTTCAATTGTCCTCTGTGGAGCAACTGACGGTCTGACACGAGCAGGAGAAACACAATCGTGTGACTGAGCTACTATTGGCTGACAGTAACCATGGTAACGGCACGTACGCCTTGCGCTGTGACCGCCCGCACTCGGCACAGGCACACTCACTCACATCGCCTGGCGCAGTCGTACAGTGACGATCGCATGCTACTAATCAGCGTCCTTCGCAATAAAACTGCGATCCAATGGGTGTCCGGATTAAGCGAAGTCCGTATTAATGGGGTCCGGATTAACGAGGTTTTACTGTACTTAACAGATTCTAGATTTGATGTGTATATTATCAGTCGGTAAGGGTTAACAGCATGTCATTTGGGCAAAGATTGTTAGGTGGTGATATTATTTAGTAATACGTATGAAATAAGGAATAATTGCAGATAGTAAATTAAATTTGTTTGGAGCAGTCTGAATCATAAAGATTTTAATACATTTTTCATATTCATATATTTCTTTACAGTGATTTAAATAAGAAGGCGTTGGCGGCAGCGGAGGCAGTATATGAGAGCCTGATGACAAATCGAGGTTCCACTAGACGAAAAACCACATCGGAGCTGCAGGACAAGCTGAATGTATCTGTCAATGATGTCAGGTATAAAACTTAATCTACTGGATTTAAGAACTTCAACTTGTTTGAACCGATTCACTCGCCATTGTTGCAGTAATTAGTCATTTTTAATTCAACCCTTTAACGAGTACCGTATTTTGCATCAAAATAGTATTGACTTTTTAAAAAGTCATTTGACAAAATTTACGGAAATACATTTACATATATATATTTACTGGATAAAGATCGATTCTTAACTTATAAATCAATAATTAAAGACATGTAGTTATTTGGCATGTGTGTATTGGTGTATTTGGTAGGTAATTGGTGGGGGAGGGGTATCATATGATGGAGCAGGGTGTCCAGCAACCGGGAAAAGCTGGAATTGTATGGGAATTTTAATTTGACAGGAATTATACAGAATATGTATGGGAATCTTAAATAAATACGGTTTTGTACAGGAATTTGGTAAACTGCTATTTTTTTAAATAATAATATTGCTAAAACTCACGATTATTTAACTACGAAACATCTTTTAAATGAATTATTGGTTAAATATTACAGTTAAAGGGTTAGCAATGATTCTTTGTTGTACAAACTGTCGAATCGGGATTCTATTAGATTACATTAGATTTGTGTCCTCCGATCTTTTTATGTGAAATGACGTCCTTTAACGCCCTGTAGTTCACCTGATGAAGACCCCATGAAACTGCAGTTGTGAGTTAAGAAACCAAAGCACGTTGGTCACGTTGGCAGTAAAGTTTTTAAACCATTTATAAATTAAACTGTAGATGCCATCGGCTGATGGGCAACCCAGCCACATGTCAGCCTTAGTCAGTAAAAAAAATCAACAACATCGTGCAAAAATCATCTTACACTAATTTCTCATTCATACTTGGCTTAGAATACCTTTCTGGTTTGGTCAACATTTCAAAAGGTAATAGTAATAGAAAATTTTCAGGTTATACGAGAAGGGAATCCGCCAGTTCCCAAGCAAGGACGTGCAGGCTCAGTTGGCTAAGCATCTGCTCAAGACCACAGCCTCGGAGATTACCAATGCTCTCTTCCACTTCGCCGTACAGGACAACAGCACTGGCGATAACAAGGAGAAGGAGCTCACAGCCGAGGTACCGAGGACCACTTTAGTCACTTTAATGATTTAAGTCCTTTTCTTTTTCTTATTACCCAATATTTCTTCTTTCAACCTGATTGTGCTGTTCTCTCTGCATCTGAAACCACCCGTCCCAATATCTGTTTGTTTGTTTACAAGGGTAAATTAGAATGATGTCGTAAAAACACTTAGTGTTTTTAAGACATCTCTCTTTTCTTTTAAATCATCCATTGATATATGTAGGGTCTTCATGTCCTTTTTGATTTCTGTAATCAATCTAATGCTGCTCTTATTATTCCATTACTTCTCTATATTATTTTTCATCTTATTTTACTCTCTGGTGTTCTTATTGAATGTCCTTAAAATGAAATCTGTTTCCTTTTCATTGTGCTTGAAACTGGCTCTATTTCCTTATATACCGTTTCATTGGAAGCTCTTCTCCAAACTCTATACTTCTGATATCTTTTATTTATACATGTTCTGTTCTGACTATCCTCCTTTCAACTTTGAGTAATCTGTCTACTATTATTGTGTTGGTTGTTTTGAGTATAGTTTCACTGGCATGAGTTACGTCGGGAGTGTAGATGTTTTAGTTTGCTAGCTATTGACAGGCATTTTTTGTTATATGTGTTTCTGGTCAGGTGGTGTACCATTAACACTCATATTTTTACCGAGCCACCTATTGAACAAGATGAGTTGTAATATCACTTTTTTTATCTTATTAGATGATCGTATCAGACATGACGTTTACAAATTTGAAACTTTCAAGTTCCTTAAAAATAGTTAAAAATGATTACTAATAATTCCGCAACTTGATGTAAACATTTTATAGGTAGTGTGGACAAAACTTTGACCTAATGTTGCATTGTTTCTCAGGAAAGATTGAAAATTCTGTCTGAATGTTCTCCGGATATGAAAGATCCTCTGATGAAGGTTCACAAGAGCCTCAGTGGAAATTCTGTGGAGGACTTCCTTGAGGCTGTAGATCCAGCCTTTGCAGCTGTGGGCCTGATGCTGCGAAAAGCTGACAAGAAAAAGGACAGGTGAAACCGCAGATTAACTCTCACGTTATTATGTGGAAATTATTAATTGCTCACTAATTCATAAAGAAATATTTTTAAATATGGAAACTAAGGTTGCTTGATTGAAAAAAAGTGAAATGTTAAATGAGGATCACAGTTATATTTATATTTGTTGTTATAGTTATAATGTTAAATTTATGTTTAAACTACGAGTGGGGACTTGGCTCAAGCAAAATAGTTTATACTCAATTGATGAGTATTTGTCCAAGATATCTGTAAATATATGAGAGCCCCTTGCGACCAAAACATATAGATTCCTAACTATACGTTTTTGATGTATTTTATATATTTTGACCCAAGCTACCAGTCAACTGGGCTACGATCAATGATATGGTAATGTGTGTAGACCCCAGCTGCTAGCACACAGACACGCCCTGGGAGAGCAGTTGGCTGTGTGTGACGACCCGGCGTTGGTTCTACACCTGGCAGTACTCTTGATATTCCAAGCCATCTCCGGTTGCATGCTACAAGCCTCGGGACGTTTTGTGTCTACCATTCTCCAGTTTCTGGCCCCCCAGCTGAGTCAGGAGGTGAACGATCAACTGCAAAAGTACCATGGTAAGTTCAGTATTGACTTGACAATAGCTGACATTTTCTAAGCTGAAAAATACCAATAAATTTTACAGTATTTCCTATAGTCTGTTCAATATTAATGTGCAGCCGAATATAAACAATACCATAATAAAATAAACCCCAACTCTGACCACTGTTACAATTCTTCTCTCCCTACTTTGCCACCTGTTCTACTTTCGTAGAAAGTATAGAAAATTTATACAACTTTTTTTGATGTTTGATTTTCATGCCAATACTGGAACCACTATTTTGTTGTGTTTTATTAAATTTAAAGGAGGTAGCCCCAATATATATTTCAGTTATGTGTGCGGGATGCAGATATATGGGTGAGCCTATACAGTATATACTCAATGACTCTACTGAGTGCTTTATCTTGAAATATTGTTGACGTAAAAGTGTGTGTGGTGTATTACAAATGTCCAACTAATATGTAAATATATTTTGGTGTTCATGTGAAGAGAAAAAATCCATTGTTTTGAGGATTTCAGGTATAAAATGGATAGGGAAAGAACTTTTATGGAGCGAGAAAAATTGGGCCTGACCGGAGACGAAAGTCCAATTCCAAGTTCCAATTAAACCTGGAACTCCTTCTGAGGTTTTTCTTATTTGATCAACCTCAACTGTCCATCACTATGGGCTTAGGGCCTTTGTAGTGAAGCTGGGTAACGGGGGGAAGTCACATAGGCTAGCCAGAGGTGAAAACTCAAGATCTGATGGAGTTGCCGGCCACTTGTTTTGATCCAGCAATCTTTGACTATCTAGCTATCAAGATAAGTACGACATCTCCTCTAGTATAGACTAGTGTGGCATACTTAAACTCTAGAAGTGGCAAGCTTTTTACTCTTAACTGTAACATAAAAATAATTACTAATATCTTCTTGAAATATTAAAGTATAAATAAAAAAAACATAAAACATGCCCCCCTCCTTAACCACAAACCACAAAAGCAAAACAGGTGGCCACTGCGATCCCAATTAAGCCTACAAATGCCGTCAACTTCCACCCAAGCCGGCCACCATTTATTTAAGGTAGGCCCCCCACTCCGCTATACCACACATTTGCAAGCTAAATTGGGATTGCTCATGGTCGGGATTCGAACCCTAGCACTTCCGAATGGCTAAAATGTTACGCTCGTCAGCGCAGCGCGTTAGCTGGTTCAGCCACTCAGTGAATAGGAGTAGAAAGCGCTTACTTGGTTATAAGAAATGCCCGGTGGCAGTCTAGTGCACTACAAGAGTAGGTTCGGTTGCTTGCCCCCAGAGGGCAACGTAGACGCTAGTGTCTAACGAGTTTTATAAACTGACGACAGACGCCTCCACCTGCCAGTTCTTATTGAATTTGTAAATGCGTCATGAATCACGACTTTGTTAGTTCTAGGGTTAATATAACCAAAACATGACTTCGCTAATGAATCTTTTTGTTTATCAAGCTCAACTTGTGAAAAATTACAACTGCTATCTATTTCATCAAAGTAATTACTCAATTTATAAAGAGTAGTGCTGATGATTATTCAACATTTATTATTTAATGTTCTCTTGTTCCTTATCTGTACAAATTTTTGCTGAATTTATGTATTTTTTCAGATTCCGTCCTAAGGCTTCTAAAAGTGGGTGATGACAATGATGAGAGAAATCAGATTTTGAAAACTTTACAAGAGAACATGCAGTTGGTTAAAGATATTACCTTAAATTTTAAGAAAAGTGATGTTTCAAACAAAACAAGTTAAATTTGTTATGAGTAATAAAATGTTTATATAATGGTTTTGGTTAAGTGGATATTTTGTTATTCCTGCTTTATCACCTTAACTTACCTTTCGGAAATGGCGACATATCAAGGGAGCTATTTTAAGCGAAGTATGATTGAGATTAGATTAGATTATTGAAATGGCAACCTACCCAGGTAGGTATTTTCAGCCAAGTATGAATGAGAAATGAGTGCAGGATGATTGTGGCACGATCTTGTCTTGTTACTGACTAAGGCTGACATGTTCCTCAGACAGGACTGTTAATTAATAGCCCAACAGCCCATGGCAACTAAGGGACCTACAGTTTAACATGGAATCTGAACTACGGCCTCTGAATTACGGATTGGTCTAATTATGAGGATGGTCATTCTGGATTAACGTAGTATTCAATCGAGTGGACGTTAATCCATATAAGAGAATACTACACCCACCGACCATCGCTTACAATTATCCACAATTCGTGACCTCCAAGTCGCTGGAGGTCACAAATTAAATGTAGGATTATTGTGACGCAATCTTCCAGTCTTGTTACTGACTAAGGCTGAGATTTTCCTTAGATATGACTATTACTTAATAGTCAAACAACTGTTGGCACCTAAGGGACCTACAGTTTAACATGGGATCTGAACCACAATTTTGCCTTTAAATTAAAAACTGGTGTAGTTATGAGGATGGTCTTTTCGGATGAACGTAGCATTAAATAGTGCGGATGTTAATCCCTTCCAGATAATATGACATCCACTGAACATCACCTTTAACTATACAAAATTTGTGACCTCCAAGTAGTTAGTCAGTTTCTAACTGAATTTTACTTCTTTGTTTGAAATTCATTAATGGTGATGGTGGATTTATGTTATTTAGATTTTTACTATGGACATTTTCCATCATGATTTTAAGTAAAACAAAGTTTCCCCATTGTAGTAAATGAGTAACGAGTTTTACTCTTGTTACTTTTGATGTGGTCAATGAGAAACATTGCAATATGCCCCCAGAGCTAGATAGATTTGTTGTTAAACCTTATATATCTCCCGTGACTGATAAAAGTCATTATTTAATATTTTTAAAATAAGGATTAATGTATTAAAAACATTATTGTCTTCAAAGAATCCTTAATAATAGATTTTGTTTGGTAGAATATTATCAAAGGATTTAATTCATACATTTTATGTTTTTGAAGAAGCTTTAATAAAATTTTTGATTCAAACAAAGAAACAGATTTTACCGTAAAAAGTAGCTACTTTAATAGGCGTTTAGCTTTTAGGTAAAATTTATCGAATTTACCTTGGTTTTATGTTATTTTGACTGTCTTTTAGACCATCAAGCAAACCAATATTTTAAATTTAACCTTATGGAGAGTAAGTTTGTTTACAAAATGTCTACAATGAAAACATTTGATTTCTTAGCTACAGCTGATTGGTTTACTTTCCATTAGCAATATGCTTTACTATCCAATGCCATCTGAATCATTCATTAATGTTAAACTATGAAGTAAATGTGTACTGTAAAAATGAACAGCTTTATTCACCACGTTAATAGTTTACGGGTTTGGGGGATAATGTATTTATATTTTTATTTTCTGTCTGATTAAAGTCACGTGTTTATATGATAATTACAATGTTTATATTATTACGTTTATTATAATAATCAGCTGTTGTATATCTTTCCTATAAAAGCCGTATTACAGTTAGGTTTCGTTTGGGTTTGGATTGGATTTGAAAATTGTGAATTAATCCACTCAGATTTATTTGTTTTATGGGAATGTTATTAATATGTTTTATCGTTTCAGTATTGTTGTTCACTATGCAGCAACCCAGAATATATAACCTTTCACAATGAAGCCGTATTGCTATTCGACTTTAGGACATGGCCAATCTTAAAGTTAACATGTGTTTACTATGAGGCGTTACGAAGTTCGCCTGGTCAGCTAGTATAATAATAAAAATGTCTAGCTTGCCAACACAAAATTCATAACATTTTCAGAGCTAATATCAAAATAGGCTACATCAATGAGATGATCTGTTATAATATAATACATATAAATAAATCACAAATATAACCATAAAAACAATATTATTAAAAAACAACAACGTGGTAAAAAAGTGATTATTCAGTTAGGCCAACTTGGAAAACTGAGATTTGAAAAAAAATCATCAACAGTGTATAAACATTTAGCTATCAAAATGGATTTAAGTGTGTTTTTAAATTGAGAGAGAGGCAATGATTTTATATGTGAAGGTAGAGCATTGTAAAGTTTAATTGAAGTATAAAACCAGTTTTTTTTGTGATTTAATGTAATGATAAAATGTGAAGAAGATTTGTCACAGCTCAAAAGGACTATAATATATACTCTATGATTGAGTTTTATAACGTTGAAAGTATATTTTTTTATGTATGTTGAATATTTGTTGCGTAGGGACGATAGACCTAAACTAATTATTACACGTCTACCATAGTTTATCTATTGGTAGAGTACTTATAAATCCTCTATGATACTTTTCGTAAAATTTTATCCGCTCTGGTGATCAGCTGGATATATCAGCTGTAGATACAGTCAACACATAGCAGACGCTCTTTTATTCTTCGTTTCTTCATTATCAATAAACTATCAGCTAACCTATGTTTGTTCTGTCGGTCTAGTCGGATCGAGTTGCGTGTTGAAAGTTAATTTTCTCATCTCGCATTTTAAAAGGTTATCACTCGGTTATTGTTTTGTGTATTATAAACTTGAAATATTTCAATAGAGGCACTGTTACCTCCTGAAGATCAGAGGTTATGGATCCGGCGAAGAATAAGACATCTCCGAGAGGTTAAGTTGACTGATGTGTTGAAGTAAGAATATTAATTTATTACATCATTTTAGTAGTAGCTACCCTATTAATTCACCTGATGTAGAGAAAGGTAGTAAGTGTATTTAATTACATTACCTAACAGAAACTGAGATCCTAATAATTACTATCCAAAAATAAGATGTCTAGCTTGCCAACACAAAATTCTTAACATTTTCAGAGATAATATCAAAATAGGCTACATCAATGAGATGATCTGTTATAATATAATACATATAAATAAATCACAAATATAACCATAAAAACAATATTATTAAAAAACAACAACGTGGTAAAACAGTGATTAGTCAGTTAGGCCAACTTGGAAAACTGAGATTTAAAAAAAAATCATCAACAGTGTATAAACATTTAGCTATCAAAATGGATTTAAGTGTGTTTTTAAATTGAGAGAGAGGCAATGATTTTACATGTGAAGGTAGAGCATTGTAAAGTTTAATTGAAGTATAAAACCAGTTTTTTTTTATTTAATGTAATAATAAAATGTGAAGAAGATTTGTCACAGCTCAAAAGGACTATAATATATACTCTATGATTGAGTTTTATAACGTTAAAAGTGTATTTTTTGTGTATGTTGAATATTTGTTGCGTAGGAACGATAGACCTAAACTAATTATTAAAGTACACGTCTACCATGTTTGTATAATGGTAGAGTAGGTACTTATAAGTCCTCTATGATGCCGTTCGTAAAGTTTTATCCGCTCTGGTGAACAGCTGGAAATATCAGCTGTTGATACAATCAACACATAGCAGACGCTCTTTTATTTCTCGTTTCTCCATTATCAATAAACTATCAGCTAACCTCTGTTTGTTCTGTCGGACTAGTCGATCGAGATGCGTGTCGAAGGTTAATTTTCTCATCTCGCATTTTAAAAGGTTATCACTTGGCTATTTTTTTGTGTATTATAAACTTGAAATATTTAAATAGAGGCACTGTTACCTCCTGAAGATCAGAGGTTATGGATCCGGCGAAGAGTAAGACATCTCCGAGAGGTTAAGTTGACTGATGTGTTGAAGTAAGAATATTAATTTATTACATCATTTTAGTAGCAGCTACCATATTAATCCACCTGATGTAGAGGAAGGTAGCAAGTTTATTTATTTACATTACCTAACAGAAACTGAGATCCTAATAATTACTATCCAAAAATATTGTGATAAAATGTGTCTTCCATCCAGTAAACTTAGATATATACTATTAGAAAACACTGTTCAGTAAAAAAATACATTATAAATAAATGGGTGAGCAGGGCTCAGGAGGTTGTGTGATGGGCTCCAAATCTGAAACTGTGCTATATTTAGATCCTGATAATTCCTATATCTTTTTAACAGTACTGTCAATCTAGTTCTGTGTCATAATCAAAATTCAAAAGACACTGACAGACTCTGGCAGGTACAGTACTAAACACGTTAGATGCAAATCACACGTAAACGTGTCCATCCCATATGCAGATGACCCGTAGTTGAGTTTCCGCATGCCCCAATTTTCACTGGCTATGGAGCCATGAACCAGTTGAAGGTTATGTTTGAATTTTTATGTTTTCTGTAGTTGTTCCTTCATTGTGTATAATACTTCGTGATTTTAATGTTTAAACAATATTTCAAAAAATTAGGAACAAAAAACCTAAAAACCTTCAGCACAGGGCTTGGCATACATAAAAATTATCAGCATTGAATGTGTTACAGTTTAATATGAATTTATATGAGTTTATAGCGACTGAAACAACCAGCTATTTCAGCTTTTCCCCTAGCTTTGCTATAAATTACTCATCCCATTCAAAGATCTGTACTTATTTAGGCAGGCAAAATATAACTTTTACCTATGCTTGGCCTCCTTACTCAGATAAAAAGAAGTTGCCACCCTCTTAAATAGATTTGTGTACATTTAGTATAGCGACAAAATAGTATATTTAGTGATAGGGTTAATTGACAGGGTTCAAATAAATAAATTGCCTTTTATGTTTTTCAATGCTGCTTTACCAAAGTTATCTTATTGTGAACATAATTCTCTAATTTTTTTAGTATTCGATTGTTAAGGTTCTTCAGTATCAGTTACATACGTAATGTACTGAAAATACTTACTGTAAACAGATCAATTCAGGTTGTAATAAATCAGATAAATTTAATTTTTATGGTTCAAAAAGAAAAAGTGGATAGAGAAAAAATGAATTTAATGATCCTACTGTATCATATTTTGAATCAAAATATAATATCAAAATTTCAAATCTCATGGGAGTGATGTTTGGTTCAAAAGGGACATTGACCAATTAATATGTTACGTTTAGAAACAAATTCAAAATTCCCAACTCCATAGACAAAATATTGGTTTAAAAAAAATTAGTATACATCCTTAGAAATCAACTGTACTCGAACTACAAAAAAATGAAGCTTAGGGTTAAAAGTAAATTTACGACTTAAAAAATAATGGTCAGTAAAACAGTTTCTGTTTTTCAATCAACTTTTACTTAGCCTATTCCTTACAAAAAAATTAAAGATTATGGTGGAGAAATCCAACTCCACCTGAGGTAATGATAATACTAATTTGTTAAGTGTTTTAGTTAGTTTTAATGCTGATAACCAAGTTATAGTATAAATTTATCATTTACCTTAAAATTAATTAAAATAATGTTTCAAAAGTCCATAAATTTTAAACTGTAATTTTTGCAGACATGCAAGTTGTATCATATTACTTGGGTCGTTTTAAAATTTCAGTTAAATGTATAAAGTATAAAAGTTTAGCACTATTGACGATGCAACTTTGATTAAAAATGGTCAGAGGCATTTTTGAGAGATTAAAATTTTTATGAGAAACACCCCTAAAAACAAAAAATTAAAAGATAATAAAACTTCCAAAAATTTTGATAAAGTGCTCCCTCGTACCAATATTTGGTCGTTACTCAGACAGGCCGAAAGATAGACAGATACGTTAGTCGGAAAACCACTTTTTTGGATTCACAGTAACCTCCTAACAGTCCAAAGGCAAGAAAAATCGTACCAAGAGCCACATAGGGAGGATCCCTGCTATAGGGAAAGAAAGTAAAAAATTAGAAAATATTCACTTTCAATTACATTTTCAGGTAGTTAGCTTCTTCCACGTCTATGCTCTATTTATTAAAATTGTGTTTTTAAAATAACATGTTTTTCATGTGGATCAAATTTGGACTTTTTCTATGTAAAATAAAAATTAGCCTGCTATAGTTTTAATTAGTAAAAAGTAATCACATTTTTTTGTTATTTTTGTAAAGGGCTGATTCACACAGGAAGTAGCGGGTGGTTAGAGCACCCACAAGTTATTTTGTATTATTGCATTTTTTATAGTTTTTTAAATCAATGTCCCTCCTTTCAATGGGGGGACGGGTGGTTTGGCACATCCTGAGACGAGAGTCACAGTTAACATAGTGTATACTATGTTGTAATTGTATACTATTATTATAAATGTCAAAGAAAACATGTCATGAATTAAGAGAATCCATTTCAAATCATCCAGCTAAAAATTAAAGTGACTCCAATGTTATCATAATTTAATGATCTTTTTTCATGTTTTCTGCCTACTATTCTCGTATAAATAACAAATCTCTCTTTGATATTTGAATACCTTGATTGTGACATTGTTTTGGTATAAAATCATTACTCGTTCAATATTTATTATATAAATTTTCTTTCACTCAACTATTCAGGAAATCATGTAGAATTAAGGAAAACTATGTTTATGGATTTTTTTATTTATATTAGTCTACATCCGTTCAAAATAAATTTTTTTCACACTAAAAAAATCAAGCTCTATGTTAACCAAGAATGAAAGAAATATCATCAGGAAACTGTAGTTTATTGATGAAGTGTGTAAAAATTTAAGTATTATTTGGTGCAAAAATATTTCAAATAATTTTATATCCTGCAATGTAGTTGGTGTATTAAGTTTTCTTGAGAGTTTTTTTGTCATGTATACGCCAGCGGAAATTTTAGAGGAGAATACACAAACACTTTTAAGGAAAAAGCGGTCCTAACCCATCAACACTTTGTGGTCAGCCCGGGGATTGATCCCGTGATCTTTTGCATCGAAGCCCTAGACGCTAACCTATAGGCTATAAATGTCTAGCTCATTGAGTTTAGACAGATACGTTAGTCGGAAAACCACTTTTTTGGATTCAGAGTAACCTCCTAACAGTCCAAGGGCCAGAAAAATCGTACCAAGAGCCACATAGCGAGGATCCCTGCTATAGGGAAAGAAAGTAAAAAATTATAAAATATTCACTTTCAATTACATTTTCAGGTAGTTAGCTTCTTCCACGTCTATGCACTTTTTATTAAAAATGTGTTTTTAAAATAACATGTTTTTCATGTGGCTCAAATTTGGACTTTTTCTATGTACCTAAAATAAAAATTAGCCTGCTATAGTTTTAATTAGTAAAAAGTAATCACATTTTTTTGTTATTTTTGTAAAGGGCTGATTCACACAGGAAGTAGCGGGTGGTTAGAGCACCCACAAGTTATTTTGTATTATTGTATTATAGTTTTTTAAATCAATGTCCCTCCTTTCAATGGGGGGACAGGTGGTTTGGCACACCCTGAGACGAGAGTCACAGTTAACAGAGTGTGTACTATGTTGTAATTGTATACTATTATTATAAATGTCAAAGAAAACGTCATGAATTAAGAGAATCCATTTCAAATCATCCAGCTAAAAATTAAAATGACACCAATGCTATCATAATCTAATGATCTATTTCATGTTTTCTGTCTACTATTCTAGAATAAATACCAAATCTCACTTTGATATTTGAATACTTTGATTGTGACATTGTTTTGGTATAAAATCATTACTCATTCTATATTTATTATATAAATTTTCTTTCACTAAACTATTTAGGAAATCATGTAGAATTAAGGAAAAATATGTTTATGGATTTTTTTATTTATATTAGTCTACATTCATTCAAAATATTTTTTTCACACTAAAAAAATCAAGCTCTATGTTAACCAAGAATGAAAGAAATATCATCAGGAAACTGTAGTTTATTGATGAAGTGTGTAAAAATTTAAGTATTATTTGGTGCAAAAATATTTCAAATAATTTTATATCCTGCAATGTAGTTGGTGTATTAAGTTTTCTTGAGAGTTTTTTTGTCATGTATACGCCAGCGGAAATTTTAGAGGAGAATACACAAACACTTTTAAGGAAAAAGCGGTCCTAACCCATCAACACTTTGTGGTCAGCCCGGGGATCGATCCCGTGACCTTTTGCATCGAAGTCCTAGACGCTAACCTATAGGCCAGCAAGATGCCTGCCTAAGCGATAAATGTCTAGCTCATTGAGTTTCATCTAAATTACTAGATTTAATTTAAATAACTATCCATTTTGGGAATGTGTTGTTTCATATTTAAGCCCTGCACGAAAATTTCGAATTTATTAGTAATAACCTAGTTCTGCCTCTGTCTCTTTCCCTAAAAGGACGGTGATGAAGGTTGAAATTTTCTTCGTGTCGAGCTCATTTGCTGGTTGTCTGGCCGCATGAATGTGCACTGTGCAGAAGCCAGTGTTCTGGCCCTGGGCTCTGTCACTTTGATCATGTTACTCGTACACTTCCCGCTAGACAGGCACGCCAACCTCACTTTCGTTTTCGATCAAATTACATGTATTACATTTTTTACTAAACTCTTAATGTCCGACGCAAAAGGGGTTGAACAAATTCACAGTGATCAGCGTGCGTTGGGTGGAGTCCGGTTTTAAATTACAGATAAAATTCTGTCAAAAGCCAAGGACTCGACCCACGAATTCAAATACAGTATATCTTAAACCATTTAAAGACGGGTATTTTTAAATACTACCATTTTGGGTAGATATATTTTTTTATCCATGATTAACAGTGTTTTTGCTAACTGTAATTCTATGATATTTTCTTATTTCTTTATTCCTTTAGTAAGTATTTAACTTATCTCATCATGGGAAGTGAATCTCTTTAATTACTGGGAACTGTCTCCATAATGTGGCAGAAAACACTATAGTTAAACGATCTGGAATATTATCCATCTTCAGGATTAGAAATATAGTAGTAACAACAACAGTAACAATTAATTCTGAAACGTGAAACTAGTGTTTTACTAAAATGGGTCAAGTAATGGAAAACGGCCACAATAAAAGAGTTTTTGCGTGTCCGTAAATAAAAAAAACACTAACTACTCTGTAATTTTATTTTCGCTTTTAATCTCAGGGAAAGTAAATAGATTATTGTCAGAACGAGTCTCTAGAGCTAAAGCCACGTTGCATACGTAAACTGAAATTTATATATAAACTAGCAGTAAGCCGGTCCTTTGTACGGGTTTTAGGAATCAGTTTAAAGGAGGAAGACCATCATACCAAAATGTAAACCTGAATCCTAAACAAATCAATACAAAGAAATAAATCAATACCCAGCTTTATTATTATTAGTTATACATTAAAAAACTTTTTAATATACTATGATTTCGAAATGGGTTTAAATCAATGACCAATATAAACTAATATTGATTCAACAGCTGTTTGTTTTTCTTTCTAGTAAATCTTTAAACTACAAAGACAGCTGACTCTGTTATTATTTACTGAAGCAAAATGCATATCGCGTAAAAATGGGTTTTTAAAGTAAAAAAATCTCAGAACATAAATACAGCGTATAAATACGTAAAATAAATTATATATATAAATTTGCAGTAAATTTTACGGTTCCTACGGAATGTTGTACTCGTCAACAGACCATCATACAAAATGAAAACCTTACCTAACATACTTAAAATCGAATCACTAAATAGGGAATACAATTAGTTGTGTATTAGATCAAAAGTAATTTTTATTTTAGTATAATTTTGACATTAATGAGATGTTTGATCTGAGGGTTAAATCAATGACCAATATAAACTAATATTGATTCAACAGCTGTTTGTTTTTCTTTCTAGTAAATCTTTAAACTACAAAGACAGCTGATTATTACTAGTAGGTTATTCATTTAAAACTGAAGCAAAATGCGACGAATATCGCGTAAAAATTGGGTTTTTAAATTCTCGTTATTTACTTTTCAAGGGTCGGGGTACAATTTTAAGCCTTTAAAAACCTTCTCTGGAATGTATGAAATAAGTTTCATTTGTTATCAGTTCTCCCGTTTTTTTCGGAGAAGACGGCGTAAAATACCTCCTGGAGCGTCCGTCACAAACAGACAAAAATTGAGAAAGACCGGTTTCGGCTTCTCTAACGCACGAAAAGTAAAAATAACTAAAAATGAATAATTCTGAGCAATGTACAGACAAAACTCTAATTTTAATTATATAGATGGATTAGTGGAAACAAATAAAAAGCCGGACTAAACTACTTTGCAACATTAGCATGAAACTTTAGATAACCTTTCTTGAATATTTAGGCATGGATATGGCTAAGCTCTATATTGGGGACGGAGTGGGGTGTTGGCAATTTGTGAGACGCAAAAGGTTTAACGGAAGTGACATCAGCTGTTTAGAGGCACTGACAACATTCCCTGTTGACATAGTATTCATGATCTTAGGTACTTCCACATGGAAGTAAATACATTTTCATTTTCAGTTATGAGCGTAGTGTCCTTTTTGTATAGTCTGAAAATGTTTAAATTAAGAGGGTATCTTGTGGAGTTTTCAGAAAATTGTCTTTTGTCGACTGGTGGAATGTAATACCAACGGAACGTTTCGCCTTCGTGACGTAAAAACGTAACGAAAACACCCATTCAACACGACCGTTACGTTGCGTCATAGGGCGCCGGCGACTTGGAATAATTTAAATATTCGAATAAATTCGTGTGATGGTTTGGGTTGGTCAGTTAGGGCTTGCTACATAAACTAAAATTGTAACAGAAAATCTGCAATCCATTGCCGATTGTTCTGAAGAACGACGCCGTGGTCGACGGAATGTGCCTCATCGGCGGCTTTCGTCGACGAATTGTTGTGTCTTTTGAACAGAAGCCATATATTCCGATAATACGCTTATTGATTGATAACCGGATGCGCAGTTCCTTCCGGTAGAGCTAGGGGCGGGCTTCCTACGCCTGCGGTTGAAGCCGTACCATGTAAACGTGGAAATATTACTTTACTTATATTTTCTTTTAAGATTTCCCTCATTATTTGCCTATAATTCATACGTTAGATTTAAGGACCATTGGGTTTTTGAACTACCATTCTTATAATAGTAATTCTCGTCCTAGAGCGAAAGTGACTAGAAACTACGGATGAAATTAGATGCTACTGAAATTGAGATCAAATAATTTATGAAAATTATAAATATGATTAATAAGTAAAAAATCCTTTATCTTTAATTTGAAGATGCACATTTAAAAAAGTCTTCTTCCCATGGGAAGAATGGCTGTAATTGCTTCAATACCGTGGAGTAATTGTTAAATTCGATAAAAATATTAAGTTTTTTTTCTTTCTTCTTGTCACGTGAAATCGTTAATATTATTTTTAACAAAGATGAGGGACAAACCAGAATCCACTACATGAACTTTTAATTGTAGGATTACAGTAGAGTTCTCGCAGCCTCAGACGTAGGGGCATATTACCCGTTCTCGTTACGGCGAATTCCACTTCTATAGTCGTGACCGCAGGTAGCGGGACTTCAGAAAACCATAAACAGTTGTTTCGTCTCTAGTTAACCAAGGCGGTGGTAGCTCATTGGTACGCTCTGGTCCAGTAAGTTAAGGGGAGATGCCCACACTTTAAATTCAATTTCATTTGTTCAACATCATGTTTGCATGTTGGTTAGGTACGATTTAATAATGAACCCTTAAAGCTATGCATCTCTAATTTTAACTACTTATTCATAGATACATTTCACACGAAGTGTATTACTTTCAAAGCGCTGTTTAAAAATTGTATATTTAGTATATTTTTAAAAGTATTACTTTTTATTATTTTAATGCTCATGTCTTATTGAACGTAGAAGCAACATTTTAGTACAGTTTTTTTACAATGATGCCCCAAGTAACCAAAATATTTGGTCAGTGGCGTTCTTAGTTCAGTAGTCTAGAAAATGGTACCTAACGTTAAAGACCCAGTTTTGGAAAACAGCAATTCAGTTTTTTGTACACTTTTAGACCTTAAAAATTACATATAATAGTTTTTTTGTAGTATGCGAAATTTTGTTTTCTTATTTCAAAATTTCACATAGAGGTTACGTGAAAAAATCTGTTATTCCCCCACTGTCCCAAAATTTCAGCTCAAAAGTATAAGTAGTTTTCTCACACTTCTTGCATGAAAAACATCAAATTTCCGAATTAAGCACCCTTTACCTCGAACGTTTTTACTAAAAACTTGAAAAAAGCAAAGCCAAAGCAAATTTATGATATAATCGCCAAATAAACGTTAAAATTATGGCTTTTTAGAAGAGATAATTTTTTTCTCACACCACGTTTTAAAATTGACCAGAGGGCCGCGTAGTAAGAATGCATAAAATACAGTTTCAGAAAAAAATAAAATACCGTATTTAATTTCTCAGGAATTGTTTTGCCGCGTGATGTCTTTCATCGATCAGTTTGATTCAGATTAATAATTGGCTGTCAACAATAGCAATGTTTCCGTTGACACTTGTGCGCTGTCTCTGTCAGGCCGTGCCCCCACCCCTCCCCCCTGACTGGAGGGGCCGGGAGGGGTGACACTGATACAGCTGACACACCGACAGTCCGAGAGTGCTAGTGACCGCGGGACCGTCACCATGGAGACCAAGAGTCCGCCGGACGGAGGTGCCCGAGCGTGGCTCGTCATGCTGGCCAGCTTCTTCTGCAACGGCGTCATCTTCGGTGTGATCAACTGCTACAGCGTCGTCTACGTGGAGCTGCAGAAGAGGCTGGAGCAGGAAGGCGTCTCTGACTCGTCCAGCAAAGCAGGTAAGAGTGTCCAGGATGTCTTGTAAGTCTGAGTGGGGTATAATTATGGTGTCAAATGACCTGGAAAAGTCAGGGAATTTCCTAACATCCGAAAATGCTAGTGGTGGGCTTGCAAAAAAGAAATAATTACCATACATGAAAACTTTGTACCATACATGACTGGGATGGTGGCTTCATCCTGTAATCCAGCTACTTGGAGATCACAAATTGTGGATAGTTGTGAGCGATGTAGGTTCTGTTGTGTGGATTAACGTTTGCACTATTGAATACTATGTAAATCCGCAAAATACAATCATACAATACAATACAGAATTGTTGATAGTAGTAAGCGATGGTCGGTGGGTGTGGTATTCTCTTATGTGGATTAGTGTCCGCACTATGGAGTACTACGTCAATCCGCAAAATACAATCCTTATAATTAGACCAATTCATAATTCAGAGGCCATGGTTCAAATTCCACATTAAACTGTAGGTCCCTTAGTTGTCATCGGCTGTTGGGCAATTAATTAAAAGTCCTGTCTAAGGAACATGTCACCCTTAGTCAGTAACAATACTAGAACATCTCACGCCACAATCATCTGACACTCAATCCTCATTCATACTTGGCTAAAAATACCTACCTTGTGGTATGGTTGCCTTTTCAATAATCTAATCTAATCTTTGAATACTTTAACTGTGTATTTTGCTTTTATTCATCAAACTCAATTCATTTTCTGTTTTGTGTTAATTTTTATCAAAACCCTTCTTACCAGTTCCATCAGGGATATTTAAAAAATTCACAATAACCGATATTGTGCTTTATGTCAAGAACCTAAAATGTTCCAAAATACTTACTGGTATGGAAAACCTGGAAAAGTCAGGGGATTTTTATTTATGATTTTTTAGACAACATGTAGATATTTGAACAATTTTGATGTTACTGGAACTTTAAAATTCAATATGACATTGGTTATTCGGTATTCTAATACCTATTATCATTTTTGATTTTCATTTGAATGTGTCTTTGTTTATATATACACAACGTTTCTGGAGGAAGTGAAACGTCCTCCCATTTTCAGGCGATTACCAAAGCATTTGCATTTAATAACAAAATAAATACTGTTATTACATTTGAATTATTAGGTAATCACTTCCTAATTGAAGTGATATTTAAAACACAGACTTACTGGAAACGTTCAACAAAATAATATCAGAATAATTTGATTTTATTCAGAAAATCGTGTATTTGTGAAATAGGCTTTCAACAAAATCTCAAGAATATGCTGTACCAAAAAAGTTTGTATTTACTTCCCTGTAGGAAATGGATCATGGATATGTCTAAACATTAAACATTACCAAAAACATTACCATGTTTTCAGTTCATCTAAAAAACTGTTCTTATTTTTTTGTATTAAAAATTCAATACAAAAGCTCAGGTAGTTTATATGGTAACCTGTTACATATTTTCCATCTTAAAAATCACCAACACCCCCCAGAGCTAAGACATATCCATGTCAAAAAGAAAATCTCAGCTCAATTATTTTATTTATAATGGTTTGATTGGATTAAACTAGGAAATGTTTATCGTTGGTTTAATTTGTTGTGTTAAGATAACAATTTAATATAGTGACATTTTTTAATTTGCAATCAGTTATCAACATAAATAAATTTATATTGGTTTTTATTTTATAGCTGGTTAATTCTTTCTGTTAAACCACTTTAGAAGATGATATTTTCCGTTAAAAAAGTTTGTGAGTGCAGTAATATTGTAATTGGATTTTTTGGAATCTTGTTACTTTATTTTGGTGAGATATGAGGTTCAAAAACCTTCTCCATATGGCATAAAATAATAAAAAAATAGTTTCATCACAGAGAGTACGCTTCTTTCCACGGATGTTGAATGCAGACAAGTGTTTTAGCAATACAGAGAGAGAGATGGATAGAAATTGAGATAAGATCCATTACGGCTTGTTAAGGGTATAAAACATAAAAATAACCAACAATGCCATAAGTGCAAGCTATGTACAAACAAAACTCTAATTTTAATTTAGAAAGAAGTTCTGAAATATTGCTATACACAGTTACAGTTATCAGGTTTGGATGTTTAATCTGTGTTGTCAGTCCTAGTTATTCACTGTAGCAACAACACTATTGTTAGTTTTCCAACCTATTTATTAAAATATTTCTTTTAGCATGAAAAAAGTCAGAATAAATTTTTCTTTTGGGGACTACTTGAACTGAAATATCAGATTGTTATAGCGGACATTTCATATCATGCTTAGTAAAACAATCTAAATATTCTAAACACACCATCACCAACAATGAATTTCAAACAAAGAACCGGAACATGAGTTTCTAGTATCTGTCAAAATACATGTGCTATTATATAGATGCATTAAGATGGACCATTTTTCTTTGAGGTAATATTTGTTGATGGGTTTCTTAATTTTAATTTATAATAAAAATATTTAACCAAAAAGGCATTTGAAATACATCAGCCTAAATTGTCAAAAAAGGCTTAAGTATTTTTGTTTAAGACGAGAAAACACACCTTAAAGGCATGTTAAAGTTGCGCACCATTGAAATCTACTAGGGCGGTCCTAGTGTCGCTTATTCGATTTAGAAAATTCCCTTAGGGAAAAAACTGTTAACGTAGTAGCTCTCATGGCAAGTTTCAAGCTCGGGGCCATGTTTTTTTTCTCATTTTTAGATGCCCCGAGGCCAAAAACAATAGTCATTATAAATGTTTCACACACACATATATATATATGTGTGTGTGTGTGTGTGTGTGTGTCAATCGATTTTTTGAAACTTTGTATTTGTAAAGGCACGTTTTAGACAGAAATATTAACGTACAAGCAAAAAATCTATATGTACAAGCACTTAGTGCATGCGGTCACTATTTGACTTATCTATACTGAACTGTCAAAGTGTAGACTGAAGACATGAAGTGTAACTGTCATGTATAGATGAACAGTGGTTGTGTGTTTCGGAATTATTTTCACGGTCAAAGTGCATACCAAATCTGTGGTCATGAGTGGTTGTAAAATGAAGATTGTTTTAACACCAGAAGAGCGTTTTATTTCCTATCTAAAACTAATATAATAATAACTTTTAATAAAATTGGAAACAAATTTTTAACACGGTAAATGCTTGCGATATCTCATATATCTTTGTACAGAGTTTATATTCAGTCTGCAGCACTAATATTGCAGGCGCTATTGACGATTGTTGTCCATGAGACGTGAATGTCTATCATGGTATATTTTCAGTATAGTTTCAGATCATCCGGATGTTCTGCTATCCCGATCGGGATCCCGCCACATTAAACCGGACTTTACTGTGTTAGGAATAAAAGCTATATCAAATTTAATTGATCGAATGAAACATAATTTAATCGACCAATAAACAATGGAGATTAAGTAATTTTGTCAGTATCAAGTGTGTATTTAAATTAGGTAATTTAAAATCAAAAAATCAATCGTGTTGATATTTGTGTCTAAATAGGGCCTTTACTATTTAAAGATATATGCAAAGTTTCAAAACAATTGATTGAAAAATGACTAAGACATAACATATTTTGTAAAAAGTTTAAAATGACGGATATCTGGCTGAGTATGTATTTTAGGACATGCCGCCATAGGAACTTTTTTTTGTTATTTTGACCCAATAACTGTCATAAGAAACTATTTAAGTCTATTAGTCTATTTAAGAAACACACTCTGTATATGGAATAAAAGTAAATATTTGCATTGTATCTTAGCACATGGGTGTTTGTGTGAAATAGTTATAAGGTGTCGAATGTGTGAAGTACAGTAAGGTGTCTAATTGGTTTGGAAATATCCAGCCTCGGTCAATACAATTGAGAGGCGCAGAACCTCAAGTCAATAAAGTAGGCCTAATGAAAGTTCAATGCCAACATTTCGTTCAGTGAAGGCCGGCAATACACTTAATTAATATCTTATCAAAATCTGGCTGATAGAATCAAAATTGAGGCTATTATTTTAAAATAAAGTGTACATATTACATCATTAGAGCTGTATTTTCCTCTTAAAGAGTGAAGTTTAATAAATAATTCCGTACTGGTCTAAATTTAATAAAATTCATTTGTGCCCAGAAACTAATTTAATCTGTAGTGGTTTAAGTAGTAAGATACATCACAATATAAAAATATCATCGTTGTCACATTGAATTTTAGTCCTATAACAACGATGTTAATGTTATTTAGATTTTTATTGCAGAAATGTTTCATCACGGTAAGTTTCATGATGTTTCGGGATTTGAAATCTAAAAAAAAGATGGATGATAAAACCCTTAACTAAACCTTGTCTTTCGGCAGAAATGTCCGCAGAAATTTATTTACATAAATATCGAAATAAAATAAACCCACCATCACCAATAATGAATATGAACAAAGGACAATGTTAAATATTTTTCCATATCTCACACAAAAGTCATAAAATAACAAAGTAGCTTTTATATGACAATAATGTAATCATGGTAAAAAAAGAAAATAATTAAATTATGCCTATATAAAGAAAAATTGTTAAGTTTGTTATTTTCTTTGAATCAGAAAGTGTAATTAGGAAGAAATTATACTTGATAATTAACATGTAACTACGGTATCTTATATTTGTATAAGTAAACAAAAAATTTAATCTTTTGTTGCTCTAGGTAATCACTAAAACTTGAATTTAATACCTCGAACATCTTTTTACCGGTAATGTTGTAAACAAATTATTATTGTTGTTATTATTACTGTATATTAAAAAATGTTAAATTATTAAATTTATTATTATTATTAAATTATTAAATGATAATAATGTTGATTATATTATTAGGTTAAATTATTATTATTGGACTAAAACTGAATAATCCACTTCTGATGCAAATTGTTTGTATTTACTTCCCTGTGGGAAATAGGTTAGATCATGGATATGTCTAAAGAGAATGATCTCAGTTCATCTGAACAGCTGTCCTTATTCTTTTACATTAAAAATTCAATACAATATCTTTGGTAGTTTCTATGGAAACCTGATACATGTTTTCCATCTTAAAAATCACTAACACCCCCCCAGATCTAAGACATATCCATGTCAAAAATGATTGATTGTATTTACTTCCCTGTGGGAAATAGATTAGATCATGGATACATGGATATGTCTAAAGGGAATGTTTTCAGTTCATTTAAACAGCTGTTCTTGTTCTTATTTATTAAAAATTCAATACAATAGCTCTAGTAGTTTCTATGGAATCCTGTTACAAATTTTCATCTTAAAAGAAGTTTGTATTCACTTCCCTTTGGGGAATAGGTCAGATCATGGATATGTCTAAAGGGAATGTTTTCAGTTCATTTAAACAGCTTTTCTTATTCTTTTATATTAAAAATTCAATACAATAGTAGTTTCTATGGAAACCTGTTACATATTTCCATCTTAAAAATCACCAACACCCCTCCAGAGCTAAGACATATCCATGTCAAAATTGCCAACACACACCCCTCCTCCCAGAGCTAAGACATATACATGTCAAAAATTCTTTAGGGAAAATTATAGATATAGGACTATAATTAATTATAAATTATAGGACTATATGTTAACAAGGGTTTGAATTTTTCAGCTCTGGTTGGTTCCCTGACTATCGGAACTACATTTTTTCTGTCGCCAATTGCTGGTATTCTGACAGACAAAATTGGAATCCGATTGACAACTTTCATTGGAGGCCTATTGGCTACTGGGGGAATGTTCTTATCCTCTTTTTGTACTCACAGTGTAAGTATTTTTATTCTAATTGCTTAGCTTCATTTCATTTCAGAGACATTTTATTTTAGATTCAGGACATCTTAAACGTAACTGAAACAATCTATACATCAAAAAAATTAATTTAACCTTTTGCGTTGTAAAAAAATTTATAATTAAAAATCTGTAAATGAAAGGGAGGCTATTTATATTTGAGTTGTACTAATTTGTTGTATCTGTTTGTATTTATCTGCCTTTTACATCTGGTATAAACTGTATATTGTTACAAATATCGAGTGGAGCTTAAAAATGAGACAGTGAAGTGGCCTGTAATCCAGCAACTTGAAGGTGGATGTGGTATTTTCTTGTATGGATTAACGTCCACACTATTGAATATTAGGTTCATCTGCAAAGACTATCTTCGTAATTGGACCAGTTTGTAATTTAGGAACAAAATTGTGGTTTAGGTACAAAAAAACTGTCATTCCTTTCAATAGCATTGAAAGTCTACATCCATTATACGTGTTTGATGTAAGTTAAACTTTTGAGATTTTAAAATGTCTGATATGAATGCATGATGACTTCCGAAGCTATATCTCCAATTACCAGAGAACTCGGAGTTCATTAACCAATTTAAATCAGATGGTTTAATTGTAGAATGATTGGTTGTATTAATTGACACTGAGTAGGACTTGAATTAAACTCAATTGGTTACGACCAAATGTTAAGAATTTCTGTCTAAGAAATCCATCTTGAAATGACATGATTTTCAATATTCACAATAGGAAATTTCATAAAGTAGATATAAAATTTTTTCTACTGTAAAAACTTTACAGACAGCAAAATAAATAATAATAATCTTTAAAATTCCATTAATTTACTTCTAAAACTTAACTTCTTATATAAATAGTATTAAAATTATATTAAAAATTAAATTAAAGTCTATTAACCCTGGAGGACTCACGTGCCGGTCAAAACGACCGGCTTAGTACTATTTTCAGGAAAACTTGTACATAGTGTTTTTCGATAGTATTCATCCCTACTTTACCTCACGTGCGTCTTGTCGTGTTGCTGTTGTGTCTATTTATGAAAGTGATTTTTTTATGAATATTTTCCATACTATTCCTTTGCCCGATCATATTGTTGTTGATATAAATAAAAAGAAGGGATTTAAAATTTTAATTTCATGTAGTATAAGCATTTTTATACTGGCTTTTAGTATGTCAATAACCGATCAGTTTATTTCCTTACAATCTGGCACTTGACGACAGATGTTATGACGCTAGCCTGTAACCCTTAACATGTTTTTTTCCAATAGTGTTTATAAAGTAGGCCTATATACATATTCTTCTTTATGATTAAATTTTGAACATTGTAGCTATACTGGATTATTTAGTTGCGTGTGCATATACAGTGAAATCCATCACTTAAGTACAAAAAACTTTTGATTTTTTTGGTTTTACATCACCATAGTTTTATAATCTATTGATAAGTGTTTTTCCAATTCTTTTTATGTATGTTATAAGGTTTAATTTAGTATGTAATATATCACAATTTTATCTTGGGAAATATTTTTTAGAATTTTCTTAATCCAAGTTTACACAATTGGAAAAAAAATTGCTGCAATTTAAATTTAAAATACTTGCCACTGGAATGGTTAAAATACATTTCCGCCTGATTTAAAGAGCTAGAAGTTGAGTTTGTATTTTCTAATCAACCAATCACAGTCATTAGAAAGTGTTTCCAACCAGTTAATAGTCTGGAGTTTCAGTAAACACTGTTTCCTGGACTAAATATATACATTTGAAGTTCATTAAGAGATAGTAATTGAGATAGTGAAGAGAAAGATTATAATGCCATTGTATTTCTTAATGAAATTTCAAATAAAGAGAATTGTCTATTGTTATTACAATAGAAAATTCTTACATAAAAAAAACTTTACGCCATATTTGGCGTAAAGTATTTTTTTTGGCATTTGTCATCAAAACCGTTGCTAAGTTCTAAGTGATAATTTTCAAATAGTGTCGCCAGTATGAAAATGGTCTGAAGGTAGAGTAATTATTGAAAAAGCTAAGTTCTTTCTCCCATTTCTGTCCACTGAACTTACAAATTTGTTGGATTTTTTTATATTCATTTAATATGTAAGAGACTTGTAATGCTGTCAAAATTTATAAATTTCTCGAGTAAAAATTGGGTAAAAAAAGATTTTGGGTTCCTACATCCAAAAAAGATTTTTGGATTGATTTTTGGCTATTGCTTGTTTGGTAAGTTTTTATGGAGTTTTAAGGTCAGTTCACCCCTTGTAGAACTTGTCAAAAGAAAGTCTAATAATTCTAGTAAAAATGTCTAATAAAGAGAAATAATAATTTTGCCTACTAGTGAAACATTGCAAGCCTTTTGGAAGTGCTCTTAGCAATCCCAATTTGGCTTGCAAATGTGTGGTATAATGGAGTGGATGGCCCACCTTAAATAAACGGGACATACACTTATTGGTGGGGCTACTGACAGGACATGGCCCACTAAGAAAACACCTTATGATCATCGAGTTCGCTCAATCAAACTCCTGCAGATTTCGCGAGGAGAAGGTTGAGTCTGCTACTCACTTCTGGCTCGAATGTCCAGCTTTGAGTCAGAGAAGGCTGAAATTCTTTGGTTAGATCTTTGTGGACCCTGAAGAATTTAAACAATTGAGTGTCACACAACTTCTGGTCTTCGTTAAGGGACTAACTTAAACTAGGGTGCTACAAAAGATCTTAAGGTCGAGGTAGCCTAAGGGTTATACTCTTGCGCTAGGAAGAAAAAAAAACGGTGCCCAACTTAGGTGGAAGTTGACAGCAATTGTAGGGTTAATTGGGATTGCAGTGGACACCTGTTTTGCTTCTTTTGCGATTGTATGGTTACAGGGGGGGGCATGTTTTGTTCTTTTTTTGTTTATGTTTAATATTTTAAGAAGAACATTATTAATTTTATGTTACAGTTAAAGATAAGACGCTTGCCAGTTTTAGGGTTAAAGAAGAAAGTATGTGCCAGTTTTGAGAGGCAAATCTATCTATAAATCTTGTATTGATTGTGATATTGTTGCAGGTGTACCTGCTGTATGTAACATATGGAGTTGTGTTCGGAGTGGGGGCCTCCCTGGCGTACACTCCGTCTCTAGTCATACTAGGTCATTACTTCCACCGCTACATGGGGTTGGTGAACGGTTTCGTCACAGCTGGCAGCTCTGCCTTTACCATGGCGATGCCTTATCTCATTGATCTGCTTCTGAAAACATCTGGTCTTGACATTTGTCTCAGGTAAAGTAGCCGATGTTGAATCGTACAATTATAAGTAAAGTGGGCCAACATTAGGGTGACTGTAATCCAGCTACTTGAAGGTCACGAATCATGGATAGTTGTGAGCCATGGTCGGTGGATGAGATATTCTCTATTGCGGATTAATATTCACACTACTGAATACTAAATCTAATAGCAAATACCATCACCATTCGACCATTAGACCAGTTCGTAGTTCAGAGGTAGTGGTTCGGACTAAACTGTAGGTCCCTTAGATATGCCATTGACTATTAGGCTATTAATTTACAGTTCTGTCTAAGGAACATGTTAGCCTTAGTCATTAACAGGACTACAAGATCACACTACAAATTATCTTACACTAATTTCTCATTCATACTTGGCTTAAAATACCTGGTAAAGTGGTGTGTTTCGGAATTATTTTTATGGTCAAGGTGCAAACTGAACCTATGGTCATGAGTAGTTGTAAAATGAAGAAGGTTGTTTTAATGTCAAAAAGAGAGTTTTATTCCCTATCTAAAACTAATAATAATAATAACTTTTAATAAAATTAAAAACCAATTTTTTACACGTTATACACTTGCGATATTTCGCGGCTATGTTGTTGTTCAGAGTTTATTTGCAGTCTGCAGCAATAATATTTCATGCGATATTCACGATCGTTGTCTATGTGACGTGGATGTCTATAATGGTATATTTTCAGTATAGTGTCAGATTATCTGGATTTTCGGCTATCTGGATCCAATTTAGTGAGTGTTTCCCTAACGTTGTCATTTGTCGGCAGAGTGTTGGCTCTGTTGATGTGTCTAATCATGGGGAGTGCCCTGCTGTACAAGCCTCTGGGACAACAGCCATCGCAGGACTCCCAGCTCAAATCCCTGGTCAACACCCATATCTGGTCACAGCGAAAATATGTCATCTGGGCCCTCGCTATCCCAGTGGCTCTCTTCGGGTACTTTGTACCTTATGTCCACATGGTTTGTATCACTCTGTATCAACATGTTGTAAATACTCAGGCTAGAAGACCTGAGTGTAGCCAAGGGCTCCTCACAGTTTTAAATTGTTTTCAATGGATATTTCACTTTTTTTGTTTTGTTTGTTTTAACAGAATATTATGATGGAATACATTTCATCTACTAGATTAAACCTATATTGCTTAAAAAATCATACAATAATGTGCACAAATAATGTCCCTGAGTGCTTTGAATTTTTCATATTATTCATGCACGGTAGTTGACACACTCGGTGATACGCACAGGATGCGCGGGAAATCCTGAGCTTTATAACCAACATGTTATTGCTTTTCTTTGCTGGTAGCAATGATACAGGAAAGTTCTTCGGGGTGTAGCATGTCTGAGTTTGACAGCGGACAGTTTTCCGGTTCTCGTTCTCAAAATGTTCAATAAATTGCCTCCAGAGGTTAGATTTTGTCCAGTGGTAGTTTCAAGGTGGCGTCCTCAGTTCCCCGTGATGACTAACGTGTATGTATGTCAGCACCTGAAGAACACCTTATAATTTTTTTTTGGCAGTGAACGTGTTAAAGAATTACAAAACCAACACCAACACAAAAGCTAAACAAACACAAAAACATAATACACAAAAAGTGCCCCCCCTTAACCATACCGATAATACCATAATACCAGGGAAAGAGATTGCACTGCAACCTATAAGATCTATTGTGCCCCCAAACTAGTCTTGAACAGTTCTTGACTAGAGAACCCCCTCTAGTTCTAATACCTAGATGAAGTTTAGTATAATGTGGGGTTATAGCTTTGGGAAATTTCCAACTGCTACCTAGTGTGTTGGTGTGCTTCCTCCGATTGACAAAAGCGGCAGTCACCATATTGAACAATGTTCATCCTTCTCAGATGCCCTTTGAGCCTACAGTGTTCAGTTAGAAAACTCTTTAGCAATTTTAAACTGTTTTTCTTAAGCCTGATCAAGGTCTTAGACCTTCTTACATTATGCCTTCAAAGCATTTCCTTGGCCTGCCAACATCCCAGAAGATCAATCCAGACTTTTTCTCTAGTTACATTTTCTTCCTCCTTGAGCCTCTTTTTGAAGAAGGAGTCCTTCAGTGTGCAACTTGAATCACTATAATTTTTCATGTTGGCTAACATTAGTTCAAAGCAATCAATGCAAACTATCAGCTGAACATTCAAAAATTAATTACTACTTCAGCTGCTATTATTTCAGATGGTTCATTACAGGGTGTTCCCTTTTTTCACATATTATTCTTATGGGATTACCTTTTTCCCCTTGGAACTAAAAACTACATACTTTTTCCCCGTCTAGACTTAAAGAATTACTTTAGTACTCTATTCTAGAGGATAAAGTACAATTTTCAGAGTAGGTGAAGGAAAACATTATTTGCATTTTATTTATAAGTGATTTATTGTCAGTCTGTTTGGAAAACAGTTCCATGCATAGGTTGAGGTAAAAAGAGTAATATTTTCCATCATAGGACTAAAAAAATTAAGTGAATTAGTGATAACAGACAGTAATTAATGAATCTGAAATGCTGTACGTTTGAAATGACATGGAATTTGTTTTATGAGCTAAGTTGTAAAGTAAATATATTGTAAAATTTTACATTTTTGCTTTATTGAACTAAATGAAATGCACAGTAAGATAAAAAATATAGTTAATCACTCATACTCAAAGTGTTTTTTCATCATCGCTCATTTTCCGATCTCGGATGAAATCAAAATCAAATAAAGTAAAACTTCAGATCTTAGTGACAAACTACTTTACTATTTTAGTGTGATTATTTGAGTATAAATCATTAACAATTTTGGTTCTGTTTTTTGTATAAAGGTAAAATTTGTGGAGGACAAATTCCCTGATAGGGATGGAAAGTCTCTGGTTTTTTGCATTGGCGTTGCCTCAGGAACTGGACGTCTTGTATTTGGCCGTATCGCTGACAACCGCAGGGTCAACAGGGTATTTCTACAACAGGTATGTTACCTATTCATAAATTTTCATCTACCTTTAACCATGTGTCACAAACATTTGCCAGAGAACTGGATAATGTGTGTCAATAATAGAACACAATGCATAAACGGGTAGAATAAACTTAACTTAAAACTGTTTATCTTGTTTAACACATGTACCTGAAAATTAGTAGTTCGTATAATAGTTTGTAGAAATTAGATAGAGCATTTAACAAAAAATAAATTGAGCCTAGAGTTTTGTACAAGACGTAGTGTTAAGTCATTATTATTACTGTATGATCAGACTCGTAATCAAATACATTTTTGCTGCTAATTTTTATCTAAAGAGAATTTTGGGGTTATAAATTGTGAATATCGATATCTTGTTATCAGCAGTGGAGGTTGGCGCTTCTGAGCGCCAAAAAAGATACTAAAAAGACAAAAACCTGTTGGCTCGGTGGTAATTTTCATGATATGTCTGATGGAGTCTTAAATTAAACATAGAATACAGTCCTCAAAATATCAAAAACCCTTTATTAATGAGTAAAGCTCAAAGAAATCTGGATCCTGAATAAGAAGCCCTTAAAAAGATCGATGACCCTACTTTTGAAGATGGAGTTTGAAGAATTCAAAAGATAATTTTGAGAGATAAAAAGCTGAAGGTTTCGTTGGACTGGTAACCACTTGAGAATAGAAGAACCTGAATAGTAAATTGCATATTGAGAAATGTTCCTGAAAGTAGAAGATAAAAGCAAGATGGTAGGACCAGATCTGGAAAGATGGGACTAAACGAGGAGTATGCTATATGGAACCTACTGCGGAGGCTGTTATGATGAGGCTAAGTACCATCTGGGCACAAATGGCCACTTCAGTAAGTAAGTAAAGCTCATAGAATGTTGAGTCTCCCAGCCACTCAGTGACAGATATGTTGCAGATCTCGTTCCTGTCCATCGGTGTGCTGACCATGCTGATGACCGTGACGCAGAGTTTCCGGCTGTTGCAGCTGATTGCCCTCGGCATGGGGCTGTTTGATGGCTGCTTCATCAGTCTGCTGGGACCAATAGCCTTCGATCTCGTGGGCCAGGAAGGCGCTGGTCAGGCTATTGGCTTCCTGCTCGGCTTCTGCAGCATCCCTCTCACTGTTGGCCCTCCAATTGCAGGTCTGTACATTTGGTTTTTTTAGTTCTTCCTACACCAGAGTTATTTTTACTCACTAAGAGAATGGTAACACACAGTCACTTATTGAAAGAGCAGTCCAAACCCAAATGGGCATCTCAGGATTTGAACTCGTGACCTCTTGCACCAAAGTCCATGTTCAGTGTGGCTGTCATCAATCAGTGACATTCGAAATAAGGCCATTCTCTAAAAAAGGCAATTACAGTAAAATTACCTTTGATTTTACTTTGATATAAAGTCAATCAATATCAGAAATTTTAAAAGTTATTTTATACCTATAATATGATTGCTTATCTTTTCTGTGACAGGCTGGATCTACGACAAGACCAACTCTTACACGATGCCATTCCTCCTGGCGGGGGTGCCTCCAATTGTCTGTGCGTTTGTCTTGTGTCTGGTTCACTATGTTCCTAGCCAAAAACACTCATCCATCACAGATGATGGTAAGGAAGACTGTCAACCCTTGCTCCGATCAGGAACAAGCATGCTTCAATGATTCTTTTACTGCTTTTTGTGATTTATTGCTTTTTAATTTTCTTTGCTTGGCTTTACTTTCCTTACTTTTGTTTATTATTCTTATGGTGTAGTTTCTATTTGTATTGTGCATTATTTAACCCTCCAAGTGGTGGAAGATGCTGCAGCATCTATTTATCACAATGGTATTTAATAGTAAATTGCATATTGAGAAATTATTCCTGAAAGTAGAAGAATAAAAGCAAGATGGTAGGACCAGATCTGGAAAGATGGGACTAAACGAGGAGTATGCTATATGGAACCTACTGCAGAGACTGTTATGATGAGGCTAAGTACCATCTGGGCACAAATGGCCACTTCAGTAAGTAAGTAAAGCTCATAGAATGTTGAGTCTCCCAGCCTCTCAGTGACAAATATGTTGCAGATCTCGTTCCTGTCCATCGGTGTGCTGACCATGCTGATGACTGTGACGCAGAGTTTCCGGCTGTTGCAGCTGATTGCCCTCGGCATGGGGCTGTTTGATGGCTGCTTCATCAGTCTGCTGGGACCAATAGCCTTTGATCTCGTGGGCCAGGAAGGCGCTGGTCAGGCTATTGGCTTCCTGCTCGGCTTCTGCAGCATCCCTCTCACTGTTGGCCCTCCAATTGCAGGTCTGTACATTTCGTTTTTTTTAGTTCTTCCTACACCAGAGTTATATTTACTCACTAAGAGAATGGTAACACACAGTCACTTATTGAAAGAGCAGTCCAAACCCAAATGGGCATCTCAGGATTTGAACTCGTGACCTCTTGCACCAAAGTCCATGTTCAGTGTGGCTGTCATCAATCAGTGACATTCGAAATAAGGCCATTCTCTAAAAAAGGCAATTACAGTAAAATTACCTTTGATTTTACTTTGACATAAAGTCAATCAATATCAGAAATTTCAAAAGTTATTTTATACCTATAATATGATTGCTTATCTTTTCTGTGACAGGCTGGATCTACGACAAGACCAACTCTTACACAATGCCATTCCTCCTGGCGGGGGTGCCTCCAATTGTCTGTGCGTTTGTCTTGTGTCTGGTTCACTATGTTCCTAGCCAAAAACACTCATCCATCACAGATGATGGTAAGGAAGACTGTCAACCCTTGCTCCGATCAGGAACAAGCATGCTTCAATGATTCTTTTACTGCTTTTTGTGATTTATTGCTTTTTAATTTTCTTTGCTTGGCTTTACTTTCCTTACTTTTGTTTATTATTCTTATGGTGTAGTTTCTATTTGTATTGTGCATTATTTAACCCTCCAAGTGGTGGAAGATGCTGCAGCATCTATTTATCACAATGGTATTTAGCGACGAGTATAGTACTATCGTAGTCAACAATTACCGTTCTCGTGCTGCCATCTGCGAGCTAATGTTGGAACTAACTCGTGGAGTTCACTGTTTTGCCGCAGGATTTTGTTGTTTAGTATGTTTTTATAGCCAAATAAGCACTTTCTCAGATTGTGTTTCTTTGGTGCAGATCTCTATATACCTCGGTGTCACCTGAGTTTGACAGCGGACAGTTTTCCGGTTCTCGTTCTCAAAATGTTCAATAAATTGCCTCCAGCGGTTAGTTGCCTCCCAGTCAGCCAGTTTGGCCCTCTACTAAACGTGCTACCACATGATTCTCCCGGAGAGAGAAGTTCAGGGGTGCGCAAAAAGCCGCTACGGCTGAAGTGCCTTGGGTGTAATCCACCCCTTTGAATGAATGAACGAACGTGCGACCACTTGTTACGCTACTACATGTGCGCGGGCTATCAGCCAGCATTTTCTGTAACTTGGGATTTCATGTATATGTCAATGCCTTTTTGAACTTAATATTTATTTTTAGATTAGAAAGGAGTAGTAAAACAATAACATGTTACTAAAAAATTTGTATTTTTTTAAGTAACTTATTTACAAGTTAACAGTAACAAAAAAATGTACTGTTCTCTTTCACGTAGAATTCTCATAACAAAATATTATTTTTTATATTAAACAATTTAAAACCATCATTTTCATCCTCGTTTTGAAACTCTGGAAGTTCACTATCACTTATGTGGTTATTATTTTTAAGGATAACGTTTTCTCTATCATCACTAGCACCAAACTCACCCTCAAGCATCAAACGAATGTCATCATCACTTTACCTGACGTAAGCCATAATGAAAAACCATATAATTGAGTTTTTATATAAAAAAAGTCTAATCTAAAAGCAATACACTCTATGAAGTATATCATAGAATTAAAGCATTTGCACAAACAAGTTGTTCAAAATTTAAGTGTCACTAACACACATGCCTGGACTGTCAGTCCGTAACCGCTTCCAGAGCCGATTTAAACGCAGTGGGGGTAGAAACGAAGCCAGTCTTGGCTAGAGGGAGTGGGAGGCAAGGTAGACAGCCGCTCACCAACCTGCACAGCGATAACTGTAAAAAGGAAGTTATGTTGAATTGCGGTCTGCGAGTTTGTGGCGTTTGTAGTAGACGGTTAAATAAAGAGTGGAGACATTGCTTAAGCAAAATAGTTTATACTCAATTAATTGATGAGTATTTTTCCAAGATATCTTTAAATATATGAGAGCTCCTTGTGTCTAAAAGAGTTATAAGATTTATGATTTTGCTGTGGCTACTTATACTTTGCTTCTTTTACGAACTGTATGGATAAAGAAAAGGGAGGGGGCAAGTTTTGTTTTTTTATGCTAACTATTTTATGAAGAGCTGCATAATGCAAAGTAAGAAATGAAAAATACAGTTCAAAAGCTCCGCCACTCGGAGGGTTAAGTGGTTTAATTTTTACTTTATTTTGCATTATATTTTATGTAGATCTTTGAACTGTTTTTACTTTGTAACTAGATATTTTTTAGATAGGTTGTGAAAATTAATAATTTGTGTGTAAAAACAATACTACCTCAGTGATATAAAATTATATGTTTTAAATATACTAATTGTAGTTGTAGGTATACCTAAATGTTGTAATGATATGTACAAATTAAAAAATAAATAAACTTCTTTTTACTTTTACTGATTTTACTAGCTTTGAAAAACATCAAATAAAAGAGGTTTTGATGTCTCAGAACTGTTGGTAGGAAGAATTGTAATTAAAATCATACACTCTTTTGGTTATTAGTTTCATGACATAAAAGAATTAACAATTTCATTGTCAATAGTAATAGAAATTTAAAAAAGTATCCTACCTACTTATTAAGTTTTTATTGTGTCGATAGTACATTTTGAAATGAATATTTAGTACATTAAATGCAAAAAAAATCTAAATTGTCACAGTTAATGTTGGACAATAACATGCAAAGCAATTAGCACTTCTATGGCAGACAAAATGTTGTCCTTATTTCATGAGACAATATGTAAAAACAGTGATAGTACATAGTGAGTGCTAACTCTCAAAAGAAAACCTGATACTCTGTAGTTTGAATATCCTGAAATTTGAATTGCCGAGGATTAAACATTGCTCAGTGTGTAAAATAAACTTTAATGTTAGACTGAGTTTCCATTTTTGGGTTTGGATTTGGATTAATGTTTTGTTATTGATGTGCACTGCTTTAAAAATACCACTCTAGTGATTTTAACCCTTAAACTGATGCATAAATATTTACCAATGATAAATGGTTTTCTTTCTTCACGTACCAAATGTTTCTACGAGTCATGAATGAAATTACAGTAAACCAAATATAATGTTTAATAAATAATTTTATTCAAAAAAGCATACAAAAAAAGACACATTTGATACATACCTTTCTTTGGAGTAATAATAAACCAGTTGAAACATAAAAAAATGTTTTTCAAAAATTATTCTTCCACATTAAAAATCTAAATGTAAAATATATCCAGTTTTATTCTGAATAAACAAGGACAAATACTTATATACTAAAAAATGAATGATAAAAAAGATAAAAAGAGATGCAGTTGTTGCACAGCAAAAGTGATGCCAGCTGATTATTGCAGCATTTGGTGTTTGGATTTTTTGTACCAGTAAACTATACTATAAAAAAAATCATAATACATACTCGTATATAAAAGTTGGTATTTTTATATGCGGAATCAACTGAGGAAACGATTGGTACAATTTATTTTGAAATTAGTTCAACTTGTACTTGTATAGTGTTAAATAAATGACGATTGTAAATTGCAATACTATCGCTTCACAAGCGGTGTTGACCGTCGTAATTTACGTCAGTCATCAGTTTGAGGGTTAAAGGCTTTCTTCTGTAGATGTTCGTTTCAGCCTTTTCAGTTTTCTTCTATTATATCATCTTGCATGGTTTTACAAATCATCTTTACCTTCATCTTTCTTCTGTTCTTTATGGTAAGTTTGCTTGGTGTTCTCTGTGTACTTATTAAAGTAAGTGTAAACTTTAATGTATAATAACGTTTAATCTTGTAAAGAAATTAAAACTCAAATTTTTTTACAAGGAAATGGATCCAATTTTCCCCAAATTCTTGTGGTGTGTACTTATTATCAGTCTCAAAATGTTATTTACAGTAGAGAATGCATAACTTGGGATGAAATATTTCAGAAAATCAAAATCAAAACTACGTAAAATTACATTTGATGTTTGGGAAGATTTACTCTCTTGGAGAATTCATTGGTAATCGTAAACTATTCAAAATTACAGTATTGATATGAAATTTAAGATAAATTAATTATGATTTACGTGTAATAAGTCAAATAAACTGTGACCAGCTTGAGTCGAAGTTGATGGCATTTTTAGCCTTAATTGGGATTGCAGTGGACACCTGTTTTGCTTCTTTTACGATTGTATGGTTAAGGGGGGCATGTTTTGTGATTTTTTTGTTTGAACTTAATATATTAAGATGAGATACATAATTATTTTTATTTTACAGTGAAAGAGAAAATGTTTGGCAGTTCTAGCGTTAACAATTTTTGACACAATAAAACATTATTTATTGTTATAAAATTCTCCTACAAAGAGTGTGTATAATTTTTTTTGTCCACATGCATGAAGAAGGGTATATGAAAGAAATACATGTGATGGTGTATTTATAGATGAGAGGTAGGTAACATACTTTATTCCAGTGTAGAAAGGATTTTTTTCTCTTAACCAATTTTAACTGTTTTAGCAAACCAAAAAGACGAATCCAAAAATAAGACTGAAGAAGTTCCTGAGACTACGGAATTCAATGCTCTTCTACATATCAACACAAACGACAAAGAAATCTGTAGATAGTAATGTGTGCCTTTAATTTATTCAATTTAGTTTTTAAGGATGTTTTTCTAAAGTATTTTAATAGGTCTTAAAGTTTTATCTTTAGTATTAGTAAGTTTTTTTTAACAAATGATTTGATTTGCTGTGTACGATGAGTATAACATTTTAATTTTTTACCAAGATGTGCAAAAACATGGAGGTTTGAAACATGTTTTTATTTTCTAGTTCCTATTAATTGATTTTATTTGATCTAATTATATTTTACCGAGCCATTTTAGTTATGTATTGTTAAAAGCTAACAGTACGTTTAATGAGAAAATCAACTAAATAGCATCCCGTAATCGAGTGTGCGAGATTTCATTAACCCTGGAGAGCCTGCGCTAATTGCTATAAAGCGATTGCCCGCAAGGGGTAAATTTTTATCCCAATTTAATTTTTGGGAATTTGGTAATAAATTTACACATATTATAATAATAACTGATTCATATTGTAAATTTATTACATGTAAACTGAAAAATCCTCTTACACATCAACTTTGAATAGGATAATACAGTTATTATACGTCAAAACAGTCAATACACTATTCAATCACATGATCTTTGCATATTGCTTTCCCACAATCAGCACAGCACTTTTTTCTGTCTAAATTTATTGGGCAAAAAACTCACCGAATTTTTTCTGGCTATTTGACATCCAAGTTCTCGCTGAGATAATCCAAGAGCTAACCAAGAGAGGTTTTTACCAATGCACACTACACTTCTCAAGCAAATAGTTATCCTCAAACTAAGTCTCTGGCGATAGCAAGGTCATGTGGCAGACAAACCCATTTGAAGGTACTTTAGGCGTGCATCCCCTCAGTTAGCTCTTGATGTAAGAACTAGGCCTTTAACCCTAGAAGTGGTAAAGTCGTAATTCACGACACATTTACAAATTCAATAAGAAGTGGCAGTTGAAGGCATCTGTTGTCAATTTTAGTGAACTTATCACCTTTGCCACCGTGTTGCCCTTTGGGTGCAAGCAACAGAACCTGCTCACGAAGTGCGCTAAACTGCTACAGTGCATGTCTTATAACCAAGTAAGCACTTTCTACTCCTATGCACTGGTGGCTGAACCGGCTAAAGCGCTGTGATGACAAGCGTAACGTTCTAGCCATTCGGAAGTGCTAGGGTTCGAATCCAGACCATGAGCAATCCCAATTTGGCTTGCAAATGTTTGGTATATAGGAGTGGGAGGTCCACCTTAAAAAAACGGTGGCCGGCTTGGGTGGAAGTTGACGGCATTTGTAGGCTTAATTGGGATTGCAGTGGACACCTGTTTTGCTTTTGTGGTTAGTGGTTATAAGGGGGGGGCATATTTTATGCTTTATTTCATACCTAATATTTTAAGAAGATATTAGTAATTATTTTTATGTTACAGTTCAAAGTAAAAAGCTTACCACTTCTAGGGTTAAAAACATACCTGGAGAAAAATTACCTGCACGGGCTCTCCAGAGTTAAAATATGTAAATATTTAAAAATTGTAAGATTTAATTGTTAATGGTTAGTAAAAGTAAAAGAAGTTTTAAGTATTGTTGGTAAAATTCCTTAATATCATTGTAGTTACTAATAGATAACTGTTTTAAAATAGTTTTGTAGGAGTCTTGGATTAACATAGATAAAACAATCTTAATTTATACCCTATTAGTACAATTATTAAGGTCAAATTTCCTTAATAATATTCAATTTTCAATTATTAAGGTTGATTTTAATTGTATTGTTCATTAGGAGTTAAAACGTGTACAAAACACTGGAGGTTGTGGCAGAGCAACGTAAACAAATAATAGGGTATGTTTGCATTATCGTTAATTTTCAAAATTATGAATGAAAAATATATTTTTATATCGGCTTTAAAAATGCTATTTAATTTTTCTAATAATTAAGAAAAAGCAACTGTTGACTAATTTTGTTTATGGGTAAAAACTCTTGCATACCTTGATGTTATTATAATCCAGGTTTTTTGTATAGATGTTTTTATACTACTCATTAATTTGTACTCATTCCTATATTTCATGATTCAATGCTTGTTAGTTGTGTCAAATTGTTAAAACCTGTGAATTAACATGTTTAAGTTAATATTTTGGTAATGTTTTACAGTCATAACAAATTTGATGAGTTTCCGTTTGAATACTTACATTGTAGAAATGAAAAGTTGTGAGTTGTGAGTGACAACAAAATATGAGATGCCCAACTGGATTTTTGAGCTTTTAGGATGAAAACATGATTATTTTCACCCATAGAATTGAATAAAACTTGTATTAGAACTGTTCTGTATTATTTTTAATGAATTTTATTAAATAGTCATTAATTCCAATTGGCCTCAGCATTAACTACTGTATTTAACTATGTGGCTACGAAACCTACAAATGAATCACAACTTCCCTACCAATTTGGCTGCAGCTAAAACTGTACTTAACCAAAAGAATCTAGAAGAAAGACATAATAACGTCCAATATGCTTACCTTTAGTCTAGTTTAAAACATATTTCAATTGTATTCTGTTGTTTAACTATCTTAAAAATCTATGTTACAAATATTACCACCCACTCTACAGGTCAAGTAGCTTTTTCGACATGGATATGTCTAAGCTCTAAGGGGCTAAGGGGCTGTTGGCAGATTTGTATAACGCAACAAGTTTATAATGCAAAACGTTCAGAAGTGTTTAAATCCCGTTTCCAAAGAAACTATCAGAGCTATGTAACGAAGGGGGTGTATAAAATCTGTACGTAACCTGTATACCCTAAACTATATCATAGTACCCTGGATAGGCTCTTTAGCCTGACAGGTTCGACCCAATGGATAGGGTGAAGGGGGTGAAATTGGTCAGACACAGTGTGTATTATAAATTAATTTATTGAGAACGACATTGTGCCAATACATTAAACTCAGGGTGGGGTGTCAGACAGATGTTCGCCACGCCCAACACAGGCCTAATATGAACTTAATCAAACAATAAAAAATTAAATGAACTCGTCGAGTCGACGTCCCCGTGTAAGACAGCCACCTTACAAAAAGAAAAGAAGTAGAAAAAATCACATAACTAGCTAATCCTACTATCATGTTTGGAACAGCAATAATAATTATTAGGTGTGGCAGTCAACAAGTCAACAACTGAAAAGGTGGAAATGAATCTCTTTTGACATATGGATTTCATTGATACCAACATTGACTTTGATCAAAATTAATTCATTGGAAATCATGCTGACTGTTGAATAAATTTTTATTGAGTTTTACATTTATGTTGTGCGAATGAATAGTTTTAGAAATGTGATATTAAAATGTGTGGCCTTGGAAAATGCAATTGAAGTTTGAAGTGTTGTTAACAACGAAATTTTAAAATATTGTACAGTTAAAATTATATAAGGTTGATAATGAAGGTATTTGTTATGTTTCTATATCATGGTATTTTAATTGAATATTTATATGAATAATGATTGGAACCCTTTTTTCTACATAATTTTAAATTCTTTTTCAGCCTTATATTAAGGCTTGTTGTATTAAGGTCTCATTTAAACATGTGTTTTTTAACTAGGCTTTTTATCTAAAATAAAAGACAACGTATCAGTTCAATGAACAACCAATTAAGTATAACATTTATTTATGCATTAGTAATTAATCCAGTGAAAAGTATTTTAGATACTTAAAAAAATAGTATGTTTTATTCTTGTGAAAAATGTGAAAACTAATAAAAATGTTACTTAGATCGTAAAAAGTATTAACTCTACTGTACTACATTCCAATTTTAATTCAAAAACGTATATTTATTTAAATTGCATTTATATACTTACTGTATTCTGAAAAGTAAACTACATTATAGCTTTTTTCTATAGACTTAAATTCATCATTGCTCATAATGCTTTTTGAAAAATGTTATATTTTTATTTGTAATAAAATTGATTTAATGATAATTAACAATATCTCCACACTACGCTCTTGGTATTCCAAAATCAAAAGTCAGATAAATCACAATTGGTAATTAGACTTGATTTTTATTTAGGAAAGTAAAGTTTGTTTAAAATCGCTATTTGATCTTGAGAGTTTATAAATTTACCACATAGGTACACATCCAAGATTTTCAAATTTAGCATGATTTGTTATATATGGTAATAAGTTTTTCAATAAGCAACTATGATTTAGGTTGAAAGATTGTTAGATGTAGGTAAAGGCAGATGACAGAGCCACCAATATAGTATAAATTTATAGCCCTTGCTTTGCCTCCCCCACCTATATTATATCTGATGTTAAGAAATCAAAATCTTTCATATATATTTGTTTCATAGGTTTATGTTTTTAGCTATATCAATATAAATTACGCTAACTTAATTTTCTTGTCTTGATGATACATGATCTGATAGTTTTTTTTATTGTTACAGGAAATGTTTAATAGTTTTGTATTGTTTTCATTTTTATCGTGTGTATATTTTATTAAAATGGAAGTTAATTTTAGAGGCTACTTATTCCCTTGCTCCTGTCTGAATAGAATAAAATAATTGGTCTTGAATGTGTACTTACAATTTAAACTTTAATCTGTTTTATTGACTACCAAAAACAATTTGAGAGCTATTACGATGTGTTTTGGATTTTTTAAATCAAAATCTATAACATGAAACAGTTATTGCCAGAAACAATATATTAACCTTTATCAGTGGCCCAGTCTTTTTATCTGTTACCATTTGATAAAAGTTATGTAGGCTATGAAAATTTATTTCTTTTTCAGTGTAACATTTATTTGTTTAAAGTAAATGTATTGTTGTTTACAACTGATAAATTACAAATTCATAATGCTAGAAACTGTGTTCCTTTTGTTCATTTTGTTCCTTTATTAGAGTCGGGTAGATAAATAAAATGGGAAAATATTCAAATTATTACCAGCTCTGAAGAACAATTAATTGGATAGTTATAAAATGTTTGTTGGTTAGTAGTAATTATCTGATGGACATAAATTGTACAAAGAAAGATTTTACGATACATTTTGGAGTTTTAAGTAGTAACAAAAAATTGAACTGTAAATTTTTAGTTTTGAAATGTTAGACAATGAAAATTAATGTCAGTGAAACCTCGTAATTAATTCGGCACTCAAAATCATGAAGAAAGAAGAAATAGAAACTGCATTGAAACTAGACCAAATGCATGTCTCCTTTTTATTTGTTGAAAAAAACAGATCCTCCATTTTAAACTCTAATTTCAGCTGATGCTTATCATAATTACTAAAAAATCCATTTATCATATTTATAACCATTTTTAATAGGATTATATTATTTTGTATAAACTAATTTTTTTTTAACTTAGAAAAACATTTTTTTTAATAACTGAGCTAAGGTAATAATCAGAAGTATTTGATGGAGGAGAAAATAATAACCCACAGTACTGAGGGAAACTGTCATACTCCGGGAGAAATATATTTGGGTAAAGACTCAAAGAATAAAGATAATAATGTTCAAGATCCATTCAGTCGTTTGGATATACGTGTGGGGAAGATTATTTATGTTCAAGACCATGTGGGTGCTTCAAAAACATACGTCAACCATGTTCGCTACGATTTTGATAATCGTAATTCAAAAGCAGCTGTGAGTAAAAACATCTAAATTTATTTATACTAATAATTTTTTTAGATATGCGCAATCTTGCAGTTTAGGGATTTGATTAAAGACATTTGAATTTCCATTCCAGTTTGTCTTTCTCTTTACCTTTAAAATATTAGTTTATCACTTAAATACCCCGTGGAAGCAGACCTGCGTACTCAGCGAATTTCAAATCATTAATAATACATAACAGGTTTAACAATTTCTGTATAATACATAAGAGAGTTTGTTATTCTCCATAAGATTAACATAGGAAAGAGTATACAGTTTTGATGCTGTGAAGAACATTGAAAGTAGGCATTTATACCATAAGCTATTTTTATTTTGACCATATCTCAAGTTTTATCAATATATGGCCATCAATAAAGGAGTTTGCCTTTTTTCTATATGATTAACATGGGGAAAGAGTATGCAGGTTAGCTGCCATGATAAACACATAAACTATGATTTCCAAGCATAAACGTATGGATGCCAACCAGATGAAGCTAAATATCAAAGTTTCATAAAAAATATTAACAAGTGAAATATTAATATTTCCTAATCTTCCTTAACATTAACATTGGAGCCCCAAAGTACAATGTACTGTGTTTAGATTTTTCAATATATTGGTAATCGTTGGAGATAGAGCAAAACTTAAAAATTCCAAAACTGTTTAGGTTTTGAGCTGATGTAGATTAGGAATCCGGATTACAAACTCGTCCAAATAAATGTAGGAATACACGTCTTTACCAAATTTGGTCCTGATCAGACCATTTTTACAAGAGTTATCTAAATTAAAAAGATCTAAATAAATTAAAAATAAAATCTAAATTAAAAATATGCAGTAGGCTACTGCATGTGTCAAAAAGTAAAGTTGTTGCTTCACACTATAAAAATTGTATCGATGGAAATTAAAATTAAGAATTTTTCAGATTGCTAAACTCAAAGGACCCTATAAAAGGAAAACGTTGAAAAAGAGGATGGTTGTCGTTGTTTTGAATGTACAGTACAAAGTAAGATATCTTGATTCCGAAGCCTTTATCTTGTATGCAAAAGACGAGGAGAAAAACATTACTGAACTCTTGGAGCCCTCAGAAGACAGCGAGATCGGCGATCGGATCATTGCGCCAGGCATACCATTCGTCCCTATGATCAAGATGCCTTACATCAAACCAAAGAAGGAAGGTAAACTTTTGTTGGATAAAGTGACAAGTGACATGAGAATTGATTCAGAGGGTTTTGCAACATACAAAGGAATTAGACTCCAAACCGTGTTGAATGGAATGATTACTACCCCTACAGCTCGTGAGTGTCCCATCCAAAGATGAGGAGTGCTAATCAAGAAGAATGCTTATATATTGAGTGTTCTGAAAGTGTGTTGGGTTGTGTTGATATACTACCCTTGAAAGCACCTGATCAAACAATTTAGAGCGCCATAATGTGGCGAATGCCATGTAGATGACTTTTGAACTGAGCTTTGTAACATTGGAGCATGAATTTTTTGCATTATCTTTGCCATATCTATTAATACTTTTTTATGGTGGTGTACATTTGTTAGTTTAAGATTTACAAACACAGTTCTGTTAAAGTTTATAAAATAAGTAGTAAGAGTAAAATGAAATTGTAAGGAAAAAATGTTTTCACACATAAAAAATGCACTAAAATAAAAATAAACAAAAATTATTATTAAATGCAAAATCATATGAATGCAATATAATGTACAACCTAAAGCACCTTTCTCCATGTATGTTTCAATAATATTCCTCTAAAAAAGCTAATGTGCTTATAAGCAAGGTCAGGGGCTCAGCTTAATATTAGTATAACATTGACAATTTTTCAATTTGATAAGCTATACAAACTTTCAACATTGTGTACGGTAATCTACTTACAGAATAACTGTTATGCCAATTATTTAATAACACTATAGGTAGCTATGAGTACCGGTATGCAGGTTTGCTGCAACAAGGATTACATGTGATATGGAACCATATAAATAAACTTAGAAGTCACAAATTGGTGATAGTTATGAGCTATGGTCTGTGGATGTCATATTCTATTGTGTGGATTAACATCGGCTTGGAATATAGTACTAAATTTATCCGCAAACACATTCCTCATAAATAGACCAGTTCCTATCAGAGTCAAAATTGTGGTTCAGATCCCACGTTAAACTGTAGACCTCTTAGACGCTATTGTCCGTTTGACTATCAATTAACAGTCCATCCTCATAATTAAACCATAATTATACCTAATAAGGTTATGAAAGTCAATGTTACACTCTTAGGGCTCACAGACTTATCTCGAGAGGCACCTTGATAAAGTTATACAGCCACCGTTAGAGTACCGGTAAGTAATTTACTATAAGGTTTGAAATAGAGTTTGAGTATTGTTTAATTATATTAACTTATTTTTGCTATAAAATTCTATTACAAACATACAGTACTGTCAGGTATTTTATAGCCTCATAGAGGAAGGTTATAATTTCCATGATACTGTGTATTTATTTACAAACTTACTCTTTGTTAAATTTCACAGCTGTCTGCTACACTGCTAGTCTGCTTTTTATTATTATGTCTCTTTGATTCAAATTATATCAACAATAGCATAAGGATAACCTAAAGAAATGCCATTCCGTATTCATTTATTCACTTCATGCATGTACTAACTATGTTATTTAGCTTAGCTTGAAATTGTTTATTTTTCCTGATGAAATTTAAAACAAAATGTGATGAGCGTTTTGTGCAGTTAGCAGTAAATTTTATTGCCTGAAATATTGCAAGGTGTAAACATCCTATAGAGGTAACTACTTAAAGTTTTTAACCCTATATCTCAAGGTTATTTAGTTTTGTATCTTTTATTGCCAAAAACCTAATTACATTTTTATCAGCTTTGTTGTGGTTAATCTTTGAACCCTGTTATGTAATATGATGCATGCAAATTTTCCTAGTTTGATATACATTTTTTAATTTACCAAAATGGATATCATTTGCTTAAGTGTACAAGCAGATTGAAGCAAATACATTAAACATATTGTACTTGCAGGAAAGTAAAGAAAATCCACTTACCTGCAGTTGGCCTTAACTTCATAATTCAATTGTTTAACCTTGAGTAACAAAGTAAAGGTAGTAAAGACATAATCTAGTAGATTACTATTTGAATCAAGTAAAAAAAACAAATACTTTAGTAGCCTAATCCACATTAGATCTTTGCTTTATGTCAATCAGTATTTATAAAGTAATGTGTCATTGAGATTTATTCTTTATTTTAATTTAATTCTATACAAATTTTATTTGGGAAACAAATATTAATATTAGGCCTACAATAAACTATCCTACATTGTATGTATAACAACTTATTCTTCACCTTTTTCAGAAATGTGGCCACTCCGCCGTACTCTAAAATATGGTTTAACAGGAAGCATTTTAATTGGTTGTGCTACATCTCTTCATGCAAACCAGTATGATTTAAACTCAATAGGAATTGTTCGTCTTGGGCGATCAGCCATTACCGTGAGTGTTATGTAGTTAGTTATTGGAATAAGGTTATGTATAATATTCTTACCTAATCATCCCTCCTGTTTTACTGAAGTAAGAGACTAACTTACCGACAAACGAAACCATTATAATTCTCACAGAACTACTGTTAAAAAACAAAGATCTAGGTAAGAATTTTATTGATGAAACATTAAAACTAACTAAAACAACTATAGGCCCCTAGCACAAAATTATTTTGAGTTTAATTCAAAAAATTTTACAAACATTCAGACAGATTAGCTATGGGTTCACCGCTATCTGGACTATTGGCTAACATATACATGTATGAATTGGAAAGAACCAAAATTAATAACATCTGCTACCCATTTCACAAATATGTTATCTATTGGCACATATATGTTGATGATGTAATTTGTTTAATCAAAGGAAAAATCACAAAAACTTGTGATGACATCCTAATTTACCTTAATACAATTTCAAATAAAGTAAAATTCACAATGGAAAACAGAAAAGAATATATTGATTTTCTCGACTTAACAATTTCCAGGAAAGGCAATAAACATAAATTTGAAATATATCACAAACAAACACAGACAGATTTGATTATACCAGCAGATTCAAACCACCCTTGGCAACACAAAACAGCAACATTTCGATAATGATTTACAGAATATTACTTGTACCATTAGAACAGGAAGCATATGAACATGAGTTGAACATTATTAAGAGTCTGGCTAAATTAAATGGGTATAAAGTAAGTATGATTGATAGACTTATAAAGAACATGAAAAAGAAAATGAATGAACTTCTACAGATGAAAACACAAGAAATGAATATATTTGTATGCCATACAATACATTATTAAATAAGGCTATAAGGAAAACATTCACTGACACCAACATGAAAATCAGCTACAAAACAAAAAACAATACATTTAAAATCATCCAAAATCTTAGTAGACCCAAACATGAACAGAAAATTGATAAATTTGAAAAGAGTGGAATTTATAAAATTACTTGTGGTGAATGTTCAAAATTTTTAAGATTCAAGATTCAAGATTTTTATTTCCATAATAAAATATACAAATTTTGTCATAACAAACACACTATTATTACTGGATTACTATTATTACTGTGTTCAAAATTTTACATTGGACAAACAGGGAGATATTTCAAATGCAGATACAAGGAACACATACAAGCAGTTAAATCAAACAACAGAACAACCCAAAAGTCAACATTTGCAGAACACATACTTAAAACACAACATGAATACAAAACATTTAAAGACAAAATGAAAATTTTAAATACCTCCAAATACCCCCGTCGCAGCAGATCTGCGTACTCAGCGAATTTCCAAATCAATAATAATAATGAAATATCACAAGTTTTATAAAAATCTGTTCATAAACATGAGAATTATTTGCCTATTCTCCATAAGATTAACATGGGAAAGAGTGTGCAGGTTAGCAGCTGTGAGGAACACTGAAAGTAGTCATTTATACCATAAATAATTTTTATTTTAACCAATTATACCAAGTTTCATCAACATCTGTCCATAAATAAAGGAGTTTGCCTATTCCCTATATGATTAATATGGGAAAAGAGTATGCAGGATTGCTGCCATGATAAACACATAAACTATGATTTTTAAGCATAAAAGGATAGATCTCAATCACAAGAAGCTAAATATCACGTTTCATAAAAATATATTGATTAATATGGGAAATATTAATTTTTCCCTATCCTCCATAAGATTAACATTGGAGCCCCACAATACAACGTACTGTGTTATAGATTTTTTAATATCTCGGTAACCGTTGGAGATAGAGAAAAACTTTAAGGAACTTAATTGTGTAGATTTTAAGCTGATTCCAATGGTGAAATATAAAATTAGAAATTTTTAAAAATTACATGTGAAAAATGCAAAAAACCCCATTTTGGGGTACAAAACCCCCCCAAACTACCCGTTCCCATTGACCGATATGTCTGGTTTACGAACTCGTCCGAGCATTTGTAGGAACACACGTCTACCAAATTTGGTCTCGATCGGACCATTTTTATGAGAGTTATCGTGCTAACAGACACATATATACATATATATATATAAAAATTTTAACGACTATTGTTTTTGGACTCTGGGCACCTAAAGAAGAAAAAATAACATGGTCCTGGGCTTAAGTCTCACCATGAGACCTACGGTAATAGCTTCTTCCCTATGGGAAATTCGCTAAAAGGGAGAAAATATGAACGTGTTGGAAGAATTTTAAATATATTCACACTACAAACATGAACCAGAAAACATATTGAACATAATGCAATTAGATAAAATCAACCCCATATTTGAACAAATTGAAGAATTGAAAAAACTATAATATTAATATACATATCTTTTCTATCTCACTGCATGACAAATTCAACACATGTTTCTTAAACCAAAAGTTAAATTGATTATGTAATTACATATATTTAGAGGTTACATTTTTGTACATACTTGAAAATGGGATAATCCCCGAAACATGTTGTGTTAAATAAAATGAAACAATGCAAGGGTACTATGGTATTCATTTATAATATAATAATAATAGCCCTATTAGTGAACGTTAATAAAACAAAAAAAATATATATACAAATTTGTGTGTAGTTAATTTTTTATTAGTTATTAAACTGCTGAAACAATTTATATAATTTATATAGGAACTGGTCTCGATATGTTATAAGTCACCAATTCTTATCACACTCTTCACACAACTCTTATCACACTCAACCACTGTTCACATACACTTTCAAATACCTAACAGTGAGCCGAGAGCGGAAGATGTCTCATATAGGAATGATAGTAATGAATATTTTATAAATTTGTAATGAATAGGTGATTCAGACAGTGTGACTGCCTTAAATGCTGAGATGATTCAGGTTTTAATCTTGGTGATGCCAATCACTTTGTATCTGTACTTTCCTACTAATATTGTTCCCTCTAACCGCTGTTTTTGGTTATCTGCAGTCCGTGTGGACAGGCGGAGAGTAAGTAAAAGAGGCTTACCACCTGTTATAATCCTGAAGAGTAATCCTAAATATGGACAAAGCACACAGTTCAATTTCTGTATGTTTGTTTGTTTTGTGTGTTGTGGGTTTGTTGTGGCAAGGAACCAAAAAAATACTGAACCTTCCACCAGTTTTTTGTCTTTACACAAAGACATATCTTAACTAATAGCAACCACCATACTCTTTTTTCTGCTACCTGTGAACCCTAAGTTTATGTTTCATTTTTAGAAAATGCATTTACTTGAATTAACAGCTGTGAACACTAAAACGTGACAGTTAAAAAAGCAGAAGACATGTTGCTGTAAATATGATTCAATGTTTTCAGTTTTTAATGTAACATCCTTTTACTACATTTTGACAGTTCAAGAAAAAGAAATAAAGTTAGTTTTACACATAAACTCTGTCAAAATTAGTGAATTATTAGTTCGAAATAGTGGAATGGTGTGATTTTAACTGATGCCATTGCCTCTATTACGTTTGCTTATCCTCAATATTTGACATATGCTACTTTGTCATGTTTAGATATAACTTAACACGTGTTTTTGCATTTTGTAAACAATAAAGAATTAATATCAATAACTTAAATGTATCTGTAGAGCCTACACCTCTCAGCCTTTTTTAGCGAAGAACGGGTACTTTTAGTATGGACAAAGCACACAGTTCAATTTTATACCTGAACTGAATACACAGTTAAGTTTTATAAATGCTGGATCCTAAGTATATGTACACATCTGTGTCCTAACTTCAACTGGACATGGACTTCCACCAGTTGTCTTTGTCTTATCTATTATGAGTTATAGAGCAGCAACACCCAACTCGTTTTATTTTTTTGCCCTATAGCCCGTCTTCATTTCAACCCAACATTATGTATTATTATTATTCCTTTCTGAAATAGCGATTTACTCCTTGTAATGGTGTGTAAAATGATTGTGGCACAATATCGTAGTCTTGTTGCTGATTAAGGGTAACATGTACCTTATATTAATAGTACAACAGCCAATGACATCCAAGGAACCTTCAGATTGATGTGAGATTCAAACTACTTTTGGGTCTGAATTACAAACTGGTCTAATTATTAGGATGGTCTTTGCATCCGCAAAGACAATCCTAATAATTAGTATTGAATGCAGTATTCTGTGCAGTTGGTTCAACGCCGCCTGTGTGTTGCGGATGTTAATCTACACCAGACCATCCCATCCACCGACCAACACACATAAATATCCACAATCCGTGGCTATCATGTTGCTAGATTACAGGACACGCCACATGAACTGTCCTGAACTAACTAAACTAAACTAACTCATCTGCCTTCTTTATAATAAATTATAACACCAAGTTATTTTTTAGAGGAACGATTTTTAGGCCTTCATCTGATTATGTACATATGTATACTATAATTTAATTCACTTAATAATTTTTCAGGTATTCAAAATAGGTTTAAAATATAAACTAGATTTACATGGTCAACATTTGGATCCAAAATCAGAAGAATATGCAAAATTACGATCAAAGGTGAGTATATTCTCTTAAAGCTTTTTTGTAGTGTTTCTTTGTTAAAACATAGTTTTAATAATCATTCCTCTTTTGACAAGGATACAAAATATTAAGTTCATATATTTAGGCCACTATTCAAGAAGTTGAAGTTTTTTCAGTGATTGTTGATGTAAAATCATATCGTGTAGGTTCACACGGAGGCTGCAGAGGCCTTGCTGGAGCTGTGCAGAGCCAACAAGGGTGTGTATGTAAAAGTGGGGCAACACATCGGTGCATTGGACTACCTGGTGCCTCCGGAGTACGTATCCACCATGAAAGTCCTGCACAGCCAAGCGCCGACATCTTCGTTGGCAGATGTCCAACGTGTACTACGGGAGGACCTGAAAGCCAATGTAACTCCTTTGAATGATTGCTCTACTAGAACTCCTTAGTCCTTTCTATTGTCAATCATCCTTGTGTCCCTTCCAGATATCATTTAACAAATGGTAAACAGTACTTTATACGACGTTCAAACATCGTTACATTACAAGCAGGTATTGGGTATAGGTGATTTCACCGCTGCCTATAAGCTAATACTGGAACTAACTCATTGAGTTCGCTGCTTTGCCGCTAGAGTATGTTTATAGCCACTAGAACATTTTTCAGATAGTGGTACTTAGCATAACTGGTTAGGGCGTGGTACTTAGCATACCTGGTTAGGGCGTGGTACTTAGCATAACTGGTTAGGGCGTGTCACTTAGGATCCCCACCATGAACAATCCCAGTTTGACTTGAAAATGTGTGGTATAGTGGCGAGAGGGCTCACCTTACATACATACATATCCAGCATCGTCCCGGTTGACCTTGCCAGGCATAGGACCAGTCAAATTTCCTACAGTTAAATAAACCACCTTAAATAAACGGTGGTTGGCTTGGGTGGAAGTTTACAGCATTTGTAGGCTTAATTAAGATTGCTGTGGACACATTTTGTGCATCTTTTACTATTATATACTATTACATGGTTAAGGGGAGGTAGTTTGGCTACTAGCCAACATGAGAGTTGAAAGGGTAAAACAAAATAACAATACTTTGTTGTTTTTTTTAGGGATGTAAAACTATTTTATATGTACTCTACATTTGCTTGTCATATCACTAAAATAGTAAATATTACCAATTAACGATGTGAATAGTTCTCCTGCTTGATTAATAGACTATTTAAAACTTTGTAGATCCTGGAAAATACCTCCATGTGAAGAATGTTGTTTACTATAGAAGCCAACAGAAAACGTTGTGTTTTTTTGATTAGTGAAATATTGTAGATCCTCTCTATGATTTTTAGGATTAATTAGATACAATTTTTTCTAATAGTTGTGGAAATTTCTAATTTTTTATTTCAAATGGTTGGTTTAAATTTCTAATTTTTTATTTCAAATGGTTGTTTTAAATTTCATATTTCATGTGATAAAACAGATGAAAAATCAGGTGTTGACTATAGTATTTTATACTATAGCCAGAAGATTTATTTGAGAAGATAGAGCCGGAGCCATTGGGAGCTGCGTCGTTGGCTCAGGTGCACAAGGCGACTATGCGAGATGGAAGCGTGGTGGCAGTGAAGGTGCAGCATCCTTATGTGCAAGGCAATTCACTCGTTGACATGAAGACTATGGAGGTACTTTGGGGCTCTTATTAGTTAAAGTAAAAACGCTAGACTCTAGTCAACATTAACAAAATGATTATTGTATTCTTTAGATGTGCCAAATGGGTATTTGTTTTATAATTATTATTTTTTGAGGTTACACTCACCTAATCTAACTGGTTGGTCTGGCTTCGAAAGAAAAACAAACAAAAAATGAATACAAAAACTAAGATTACACAATGCTAAACTTTACCAGTTATCCTGGTTCAACATTTCATCCCACTAAGGTGTTAAATTGTGGCATTGTCAAGTTCCTTATTAGCGGGTACTACAATCTTTAATACTACAATCACGTAAATTCTGCCATCGCCTAATCACGACTTATAACGCCGTACCTTAACATCTGCAATGCACTGTCTTGTGCAGCGAAATGTTGGACTGTGAGACTGGTGAATTTGTGTATTGTGTGATTTTAGTGTTTTTGTAATTTTTTTTATTTTTCTTTCTGATAAGCCATAGTTCTCACCAACCAATTTAGTTAAGTGTAATAAAAAAAACTGAACTGAAGAATTAATATTGACATCTCACCAATAAAACGTTTTTTTAAATAGCTTGGTGTTCTGAAATGTAATTTTTTAAAGACTTAAAATTTTTTCCCAAGGCTGTGTTTTTACTTACAAAGACCTGATTTCTGTAAGGATTCCTTGTGAATGTGTTTGATAACTTAAATTTGTGGTATACTTAGTATCAATAGCTTCATTTTGGCCATTATGTCTAAAGGTTTTATCTTGTTTGTTAAAGGTAAATTTACATTTAAAATAAATACAATTTATTGAACTGACATAATATATCATTGAACTAGGAAACTTTACTATTTTACTCTGATCAGGAGACCTTTCCATAAATAGGATTCAAATGTAGTAGTGAGTTGTATATGGGGAAATTACAACTAGTAATCACAAAATATTTTGATGTGACAATCTGTACTCTTGGATAGTCTTTGTCACTGGTGGTTTGTTGGGATTTACTCCTATAGGATTAATGATGACTTTATGCATTACTGGACAATTGTTAATCATCAAAATTTAGTTAAGGTGTATAATATAAGTTGTAACGGTTATATAAAATAATTTAAAGTTAATTTTTTGTAATAAAACTTGATATTGCTTAGGCATAATTACGTGATAAATATCATATTTGCTAGATTTAGTTATATTTTTACTTTATGTATTTCTTTTCTAGAAATAAAATAACGAGTTTAATTTTACTTTTCTCTAATCAAACACTATTGACCTATTGATTGCAACACCTTAACTATTATTTTATGACTATCAGGCAAGGATTAAGGGGACAAACAATTTAACATTGCTCTTTTGGGACCAAATTTGAAAATGGTGGAACTGATGAAGTCTCTTCAAGATGTTTTACCTCCCTCATCATAATACATTACTGTTTCAGGTTCTGGTGAAAATTGTGTCGTTGATTTTTCCGACATTCAAATTTCAGTGGCTAGTTGATGAAACGAAAAAGAATATCCCTCTAGAACTTGATTTTAGAGAGGAAGCAAAGAACATGGAAAAAGTTCGAAGAATGTTCTCTCACTTTTCATGGCTGAAGGTATTACTGTTTACAAGGTTATCTTAACCCATTGGCCTAGACAAATGGAACTGTTCCGTAGTAATAAATAATCGTTCCATAATACAATCGTACTGTCACCTGCTCGAGGTTCGGCGTAGTTCCGTATTTTGCCCACAGATGGCAGGATAATCAGTTTTATGAATTATTATTCAATATTGACGGTTATTACAAAACATTGTAAAATTACTTTTACCTAACAAAATTAATGCCCTTTCTTATAAAATATAAATATATTATTAAATTATAAATTTTCTTGTAATAAATCAAATATACTTTGAAAGTTTAAAATTTTTTGTAAACAAAATATTTTAAACGATGAAAAACTTTTTTTGTTATTGTTTCCGTTAAATTTATACATTTTTGTTGCCAAATTATTAATGAACAGAAAATTAAAAACCAGGCGTAATGCAAGGCCATCCAATAATAACAAAGCCAATGGGTTAAACCATTAATCAAAATTGTAATTGCCTTTAGTGTAAACCTCAGTAGTCACTTAATATTTTTTCCACAATATTCCCTCCAATATTAAAGTTTAAATCACTATTTTGTATAATTTATATATTATAAGGTGGTCTTGATTTAACAATATTTTATTAAACTCACATATTCTCATATGTTTGGTTAAAAAAAACTACATAAATGAGGAATGATTTAGAGCTTAACTAATAATTATACTTATGAAATGTATTTCCCATTTTGGCCTAGAGACCTGCATGTAGTTGAAGTACACAATATATATTTTTTTGGCCTGGAGACCTCTGTGTAGTTGAAGTACCTGATATCCATTTTGCCATGTTGTTGGCATCTTCAAAGGGTATAAAAGTTTGTTACATTGTCTAAATCACTAATAAATCCCTAACTACACTATCACAACCAATCTGCCAATACATTTGCAGCTTATATGTACACGTTGCAAAAAAATGAAACCTTTTAAAGTGTAGTTTATTTAGTTTAGTGTAGTATTTAGTTTTGATTTAGATAGTGTAAAAAAATGTTAAACTTTTTGAAGATGTACTATGTATGTAACTTTAATGGTAAGAAAATTGAAGTTAATTGGTTTCAGGTTCCCCGATTGTACCCAGAACTCAGTACGAAGCGAGTTTTGATCATGGAATTTGTAGATGGAGGACAAGTTAATGACTTGGAGTACATAAAGGCTCACAACATTAACCCTTTTGAGGTAAATGACTGTCCAAGTTTGGATGTAGGTTTCAGAATTTTCTTTAGAAATGAAGTGCTGGTATTTTTCAGTAAATAATCATAAAAATCATGCACTTGTAACCCTTATCTTTCTATCATATTTAGGTTTAAAATTGTAATAACACATAAGATTGGACCACTATTTTAAGGATAATGATATAATAATAATCCTTTGGTTTTTATATTCTTTTGATGCAATGGCAATGGATGTTTGCCATGACGATTATGATAGGCTTGGCGTTTATTTTATGTTTTAGTACAATAAGAGACATGCGATCAGCTTAGCTTGTTCTTCACTGTGTTAGTGTTAGTTTTTTTTAACCTCTACTGTCCATCACCATAGACCCAAGGGCCTGTGCAATGTAATAAAGACAGCAAGATTCAAAATCATTACATATGGTAGCCAGGAGAGACTGCTCATGATCTGACAAGATGATGGGGGTGAATGACTTTGTCAGGCTCAGCTTTTACGACTAGTGCTACAATAATAATTTTTTATTTTATTCTCTCCACAGACCATGGTAACAAGTATTCCTGGTTAAAAAAATATTTCCCCAGATAAATGTTTAAAAGTGTGGTAAATTTTCAATTACTAAAAGTTAAAATTAATTAGGCCTCATCAAAATGTTGGACTTAAAGCCAGTGAGGGCACAGTATAATGTGTTTTAGATCTTTGATACACCAAAGACTATTTTGAGACTTGTTATGTTAGGTGTCTGACAAGCTGGGCCAGTTGTACAGTCAGATGATCTTCATCGAGGGTTTTGTCCACAGCGATCCGCACCCCGGCAACATTCTGGTGACCCGACAACAGTCCGGCCACACCAACCTGGTGCTGCTGGACCATGGATTGTATGCGGTGAGAATAGTTAAATATGCACTTATGCCATGCGTGCTTCGATGTTACATACCTCTCGTTGTTGTTGATTAAGGAGATTTGAAAGTTGTGCGAGTGCACGACATTCAAGTCTTATTGTACTAGCCACCAAAAGGAAAATGGACATTTGCATTATCCAGCTCATTTTCTATAACTTTTTTGTAATCACAACGGACCATCACCATGGGCCTAGGGCCTAAGCAGTGAATTAAAGACAATGAGGTTCCGTAGTGCCGTGAGTCACATAGACTAGTCATAGGTAACCGCTAATGATCAGACAGGAGTCACCGGCCACTGGTTTCGATCCAACAACCTTTGACTTACTGGGCCAGCGTGTTGTCCCTGAGCTACCGTGTTTAGATGATAGGAGTAAGTTGGTGAAACTTATCTCTTTTATAGTAGACTCCCAATTATCCGCGAGCGGATTAACCGTGTTGCTGCTTATCCTTGATTGGCAATAAAAATTGGCAACCACATCAAACGAAGTTAGTTACGCATAAAACAAGTTGGCTACAGCCCCATAAACACAATTGGCCTTTGGTGAGCGGTTGTATGCAACTGCCCGCCATTATGCAAAGGGACCATTGGAGTTCTTTGAAGAAGAAAATGACACTTCGCTGTGCAATCTCATTGTTATTTTTTCACCGCAAAAAATAAAAGTGGTACTGTAATTATGGTTTCTTGTTGGTGCGAATTATTTATTGACCAAAGAACATGACAAACATGAAGCGGCCGCCTGTCCACTTCACGTTACCCGAAAAGTATCGATGACGAAACTTTTGACAGATGCAGCTTTTCACAAATGATTCCATGAAGTGATTTATGGCTTATTTTACACTGGGAAAGTGTTAAGAATGGCATATGGCGGCGATCAATGTCAATGATCCTTTCGACGTCCGTGAAAATTTTTGGGTTAAAACATAACTAATATCATAACTAACAAATGCATCATGGAAAGTCATAAAACCATAATGTTGCAGTACTGACACTACACCTGAATGAAAATTTTTTGTGAATTTTAGATAGTTTCTGCCAGGCATGTGGAACTAACTTTTATGAATACCCTCGTATTAAGTTAGCCATTCAGGTTGCTACCTACTAGTTGACTGAAACTGTTGTTTTTGGACACAGACGCTGTCAGATGATGTTCGTTGGGAGTATTCCAAGCTGTGGTTGAGCATTCTCAACCAGGACATGCAACGGATGAAGCAGCACTGTGATAAGCTCGGAATCGGGGAGTTCTACGCCCTATTTGTCTGCATGGTGTCTGGGCGCACGTGGGAGTCCGTTCAAGGAGGGATAAATAAGATTAAGTACTCTCACAAGGAGGTAAGTGTTGGATTATTATAATAAATATTATGAGTGCTGTCACCACCATAATGTCACTTATCTTTTAACTGTCAACTTTGTTAAGCTTTTAATCTAAAAACTGGTGAACGAAGGTCAAAGATCGTTATGTTACAGCTAAGTTGTGACAACTGCTGTCTATTGATTGAACTTATTTGTCAGGAGTGAGCTCAATCTCCAGTAACGTATGTTTTTAGCCAAAAAAGCGCTTTCTCAGATCGTGTTACATTAGTTTTGTGGTTAAAGCATTTTACTGCAATTAAAATGTTTGAAGCCAATCGGAACTACACAGCCATGAACACTCCCAATTTGGCCTGCAAATGTGTGGTACAGGTACAGTGGTGGGAGCGCCTACCTAAAATAAATGGTGACCAGCTTGAGTGAAAGTTGATGGCATTTGTAGGCTTTATAGGGATTGCAGTGGACACCTTTTGCTTCTTTTACTGTTTTATAGTTAAAGAGGGGGCTCACGTTTTGTATTTTGTTTTTACTGATTATCAATAGAAGAGCTCCACCAGTTAACCAGTTCTAAATACTGTCTTTTTTATGATTTTTTAACAAGTTAACCCTCAAAGAATTGTTAAAAGTTTATTCCTTCTGAATTGATATGAATCGGATTAACGATGGTTTTCAGTTATCCGTAGCTCCTCTCCTGCCGATTACCCCTGATAATAAAAGTTCTACTGTAATGGAATCAGTTATGAGAATACTGGTTTCAGTGGTTTCCAAAAATGTTATTCATCAATTAAATTATTATAGTTTTATAAACTAATATTACACTTAGGGTGTATTAAAATTTTTGAATATGATTTCTGATATTTTAATTTAAGAATGGGATGTAATTTGGGGTTTACTTTGAAATATGAATGACTGCATTTTATACTCATTATTATGTTTTAATTTTACAGAAAGAAATGTTTCAAGATGCTGTGCCAGGTTTTTTTCCAACAATAACGGAGATTTTGGCCCGAGTCAACCGCCAAATGCTGCTCATACTCAAGACCAATGATCTGTTAAGAGGCATTGAATTCACATTGAAGACCCATTCAAGGTTGGTAATGTGCCATTTGGAGGTATTAAGGGATTAGAAATCTCATCAAAGGAAATCTCATACCCTTGTTGTGCTAATTTTTTTTGTTGAGTTTCTTTCACCTTATATTTTTTACCCCGTATTTTTTGTTTCTAAAAATTAAAGATGCTGACAGACAGAAAAACATAAATTGTGTCCTGGGATTCTTGCACAGGCAGATGTTAGTGGTCAATTTGTCAGTGTCTGAAAATATAGCTCCCTAGTTATGAGGGCATTTATTAGGGTTTGTCCTGTGAAACTTTGGAGTTATCTTGGAACATTATTTGTGTTTTAATTGAATCCTGTGGTGTATTACTGGAAGTAATGAAGAAATTCATATGCAGCTTGTAAAGCGCTTGATCCTGTAAAATACAGAAAAATCTATTAGAAGCTATACTACTGCCCTGCCTGTACCTGTTGCACACCCCCTTTCGCTTAATAGTCTCCTCAAAGATTCAAGTGTTTAATTTTGAGAAACACATTGATTAAACTAAAATTTTAAGAGATGTGACTCTAGCACTCCACGTCTTGAGTTGCTAAATGGTTGAATATATCATATATATCACCATATTTGAGACTAAGCTCAGTTTAACTGTTTGTGCCCAGGATGAGTTCTTTCCTGGAGATGTCGCGGTGTTGCGTCCGCAGCGTGTACGGTGAACAGAAGCGACTCTGCTCCACTACTCTAGCCCGATGGTCGACGGTCGCTGCGGAACAATGGGCATTGTTCAGGCTGACTGTTTTCTACTTTTACCTCAATATATTTAGTGTCTTCAGATAACAAACGTAGAATTAGGTCACTGTATTTGTTGTCTTTTATTGTAGTAAAGCTTAATTGGATGAGTTTAAATGTACTTGAAAAGTATTTCTAGCAAAATCTGGAATGTTTATTATTAAGTAATCAAAGTTCAGGGTTTTAAAGAGCTTTTAAAGATTGTTTTTTGTTTTATATTATACACTGTATGTTTTTATAAATGGGACTCTTTCCGATTGAAGGTATTATATAATTTACAATGCATTTGATCTTAATTTGTTGTAAGCTGGAATATTTTAATTTGAACTTCCCCTGAATATTTTGCATAGTAATATTAATACCCAATAGTTCATGTTTCCAAGTTATTGTTTGTAGTACGTTATATTATAGTAGTATTACCTAAGATTTTAAGTTACCTAATGAGGGTTGTTGTTACCAACACTTTTTAATGTTATTTTTTTGCCAAACAAATCTACTATTTTATACTTTGCCAAAGGAGTTTGAGGCTGATTGTCAATTGCACAGAATTGGGCATTTCAAATGTGAGTTAAATATTTATTTAACATATTAAGTTAGTTTTAAGATAATACTATCACTAAATGATTACAAGAGATTACCAAGTGGCTGAACATGTAGTTTTGAGCTGCAGAACTTACCAAAATAATGAATCGATACAACGTCTAGCTTTTCTTAATGTAAAATTATTAGCTATATTTACAGTGTATTTTTAATAAGAAGCTGAAGTACAAATACATTAAAAAAAGTATTACATCTACATTGCAGAATTAATATTTTCTGAACTTATTTTGTATTTTGCATTTTTGTGCTTTACTCGTAGAACTTAATATTAAAATTAGTGAATGAATTATGTTTCCTAATAAGGAATTGCTTTTGTGTTTTTAAATTGATTGAAATATAAATTATTTCAGTACTTTTATTGAAACCATTTAGATTTTCTTGTCGGTGACCTTATAAAAATTTGTGGGACTGAGATATAGAAAGCAATATTGGAATGTTATCAGGCCCAATAAGTGAGAGAGTCGTCCTTGGGCTTAATGAAAGATCGAAATTGTGAAGAGAATCGGTTATTTCCTATTTGGGGAACCAATTAAATAAAAGCATTAAATTAATTATTCGTGCTCATTTCAATGAAATGAGAAGCAAATTACAAGACACTCTTTTCCAATCTAAACATTTATGTTAACTATACTTAAATAATGATTTTAGTACAAAGCTTTGTGCATACTAATGTTTTCTTCTACACAATATTTATGTTCATTGAGAGTACCCCACTTAGGTACCAGTAGGTTATCCTTTTATTCCTTTAATACTGTATGTGGTATTATTTATAATATTAATAATGAATGTGTATTCATACCATATGTGTAATGTTCAATTCTTTTGTTTGTACATTATAAAACCTGTTTGATGAAAAGACATCATGTTTTTTCCTGTACTTCCAACCCAACCCAACTCTTTTAAGACTATACAGGGTGTTCATTAAAGTCGGGCACAAACTTCGAGGGGTGATAGTACTCATCAAAATAAACAAAAAATCACCTATAACCATTTGTCGAAAAATCCTTCGTTTAGCCGCTAGCCGCCACAGGGCCCGTGCGCCACCGCGGAGCTGCCGTGGCATGTATTCTAACATTAAAAGTGCATTTTCTCAGCTATCCATGGACGGATTTCATTCACCAAAGTACCGTTCGATTTGAAATTAAAATTCCAATCTTTTTGTATCTTTTGGTTTTTTTGTTATTTTAATTTAAATATTTTTAACCGCCGCCATTTTGAAAATATAAAAGAAAATTAAATGATAACTTGTAAATATTTTCCTCTTTAACCAATAAATATGTGTGCAAAGTTTGGTTTCTGTATCTTAAATAACTCTTGATATATAACGTTTTTTGTATAAAATACAAAATGGCGGCTAGCGGCTAAACGAAGGATTTTTCGACAAATGGTTATAGGTGATTTTTTGTTTATTTTTATGAGTACTATCACCCCTCGAAGTTTGTGCCCGACTTTAATGAACACCCTGTATAGGGGGATTGAAAGTGTGTATGTTTTCTTGAATGACATATTGTTTATTTATTTTAATTTGTCCTCTTAGGCGACACTTACCATGAATAGGTGTCCTAAGGGTGTTTTCAAGAGTATAACACTTTTACAAACACGACACTAAAATAATAATATCAAAACACATGAAAAGGTTAAAAAATAAAGAACTATGACTAAAAAATCTGCGAGAATATTTCTAGAACAAGGATCACAGGATTACATAGGATGAAAGTTAAATTTTGCATGACTAGAGGAAGAGGAATTTTGCTAAATTGCAGTATATGGCTGTTAATGATTCACCATTGTGATGAATATCAGTAAACATAGATTTCTGTTTACTTCAATCTACGAGTAGTTCGTAAGGAAGTTGAACACATACAACAGCGAGCTAGAGCAATACAAACTCTATCAGAGATAAACAGGACACCTTTCCCTCTCCTTCACCAAGGAAGTCACCAAGTCAGTGGAGGGTCTCTGTGCAGGAATTATCAAATGTTCGATGGTATAGAGCCCTCTGTAGAATTATGTTATGGTATGTTTTTCAGGAATTTCTCTTTAATACTTCAACAAAATATCTTAAACACTGTGCTTAGCCCTCTAAGTGGCAGGTGTTTTACCCTTAACTGTATGATAAAATCATTATGCAGCTTTTCTATAAATAATCTATATAGATTTAAAAAAAACACAAAACATGTCCCCCTTTAACCATACATAACCACAAATCACAAAAGCAAAACAAAGTAACCCGCCTAATTAAGCTTACAAATGCCATCAACCATGGCAACCCAAACTGGTCGTCAAGATGGGCCTTTTCACTACATCTTAAATAAACACATTTTGCAAGTTAAATTGGGATTGATATAAAACATACTCTAGTGGCAAAACACTGAACTCCTTGAGTTAGTTCCAGTATTAGCTGATAGATGACATTGAGACAGCTGAATAGCATGACAGTTAAAAAATTAACTAATTTGTTGACAGATGCATCTTCCTCTCAACTTTTTCACTGCCATTGACACAGACTTAACAATGGTTACTTTGAAGATTAATATTACTTTGACTAACACATGGTATTCCCCAACTATCTTATGCAAGTGGGAATAGGGCTGCAGCAGTTGATGTCCTGTAGATCAAGTTGCTCTAAAAAAATCTTGTTAAATACAATTAATTATAAGAAAGAGTTAAAGAAACATTTTAATTTAACTAAATCTGTACAAAATTGTATGTTTTGATTTAATTGATATTGTCATTGTCCAATATCTATCTTGTAGAATGAATTTAATGGCAAGCCATAACGTTAATAAAATCGAAACTAGAATCTGTTTTGTTAAAGCGTTTTACTCCCTCACATACCACTGTGTGAAACTTCAAATAGTTTTAGTAAATAAATTAACACTCTTGTAAACATTAATTTATTTAATTGAATTATTTACATTATTTACAACAATAATTGTTATCATTATAAAAAGTGTATATAAATCTTTGGACAGTTCACAACTAAGCTTTATACTGTATGAAAGGTGAAAAATTCTATTTACATGTACTCATAAAGTTTGTAAAACTGTTACTTCAAATACATAAACACATAGAGAAGTTTAACAATCACTTTTATAAAAATGAACTTTTCAATTCCGTTTTTTCCTTACCGGTGACCAGCAAATACTCTGATAGCTCAGAATTCTCTGATATACTCTGAAGGTCAAGATTAATATGGAAGAACTAAGTGGCAAAGGACCTACAAATGCTGAATAAATCCTGGGAGCAAGCCGAATACCAGGTACATTAGAGGGTTATTGGGGAGACCCAAAACCTACTTCGGTTTGAATGGCCACCACGTGAGGAAAGGTCCTTACTGAATTATTGCTGGTGTAGATTAGTTTTTATATCTGGAACGTTGATCAAAATTTAAATTTTTAGCATGAAATAGGTCCAATAATTTACTACTGAAAGGAACGTGTTTCAGAAAAACCTTTTTGAAAGTAAATATTTAGTTGTCTTCTGTCATAATTTCTTACTTAATACAAATAAAAAAGTTAAATGATTTTATTTATCTAGGCAAAAATTGGGATTAACAACTCTCTCTCAAAAACAATAATTCTAAAATGAACAACTAAACTTCAGTATGGGTTTTATTTATAATATTAAGCATTAACGTTCATTTATTAGTTTTTAAGGCTAGAGAATTTCTAAATTTAATATTATTACTATGATTATTTGGAATTGAAATTAAAAACCTGTAAAATTTGTTGTTTGCCTACAAAGTTCATTTTTATATATGTCTCTAGAGATAATAATAATTTAACTCTAGCAAAAAGTTCATTCTATTCCAGCTGTAAAAAAGATTAGTTCTACTACATTCACAATTCAATTACCAAAATGACAATTTACACAGAATAAAATGTACAACTGTAACATCGAGACTGCTCTTCTACATTTATAAAGAGAGATGATTAAAAATATTATACTCTATTATCACCAAAATCTTGGTTGGTTCTTATTTACTAATAATACTGTTTTTGGCATTGTCATAATGTTTTAACTATGACACTTTAAATCTTGCACAAAAAGTTAAACAACTCATTGAGATGTATCAGCTTGTTATCTTTACCTATTGTATAAAGTGGGAAAAAAGAATATTCAGCATAAAGTTTTAGGATATGGATGGACAATACAGTATCACCTGAAATTTGCAGTAAAAAATTTACCTTCCAAATAAAGAAAAATAAAAAAACTGTTACCAAGTAAATTAAACTGCAACAGCAATTAAAATGAAATCAAAAGAAAGGTATGGACAGATAAAAAATACACTTACAAAACAACTTATAATACTTACAAATTTATGGTTTTTATCACTCAATTTATAAAAAACTAAAAATGTTAGATATCTGGTAAACATTGTGCTATAAAATAACTTTTGATCCCAGCTTATCACTTGCATTCTAAAGTAAGTAGATACTCCATTTTATACAGAGGGTTTTTTATGAGTAACAAATCATTTTATGCTGAATCGACAAATGCTCATTTCATTTGCGATTAAAACACCATAGCTTTCATGGAGTGGCTGACGATATAGTTAATTTTAGGCTTGGTAGAGTGAATGTCGAGTACAGTAGACTCCCAATTTTGAAATGTCAGTACAAACAGTAGTCCATACTCAGAATTATCTTTACCAAATAGCGGATTTTAAACATGTAAATGATAAACTATTCTTACTCGTAGTTAAAGTGTACTTGAAATACGTTTTAAAATGTATATCCAAATAAAATGTAAAAATGTTGTTTCAGAATTCACCATTTCACGGAAGCATAGCAAAATATTTCATTCTCTAAAAATTTGAACTTTTATATGAAACAATAACAAAAAAGTTACCAACAAACTAAAGGTAGCTTTTGTAGGCACTAAATCTTTTAAAATGGAATGGTAATTCATAATATCTTCATAAAAGGGATTGTTAAAAGAACTAGATTGAAATTTTTTATTAGCTTAAACTTAAGTTCCAAAATGATCACAATTGTCTTCAATTAGGATTATTTATATTTTGGACTGTTAATTCTTGATTTCTGTCATGAGAAATTAGATTAGATTATTGAAATAGCGATCCTACCACAAGGTAGGTATTTTAAACCAAGTATGAATGAGGATTGCCTGTAAGATGATTGTGGCATAATCTTGTAGTCTTGTTACTGACTAAGGCTGACATATTCCTTTGACAGGACTGTTCATTAATAGCCCAACAGTCAATGGCAACAACTAAGGGACCTACAGTCTAATGTGGAGTCTGAACCATTGCCTCTGAATTACCAACTGGTCTAATTATAAGGATAGTCTTTTCAGATTAACATATTTTACAATAGTGCGGACGTTAATCCACACAAGAGAACACTACGTCCACAAAACATCGCTCACAACTATCCACAATTTGTGAAATCCTTTTGAGTAGCTTCCCCTCACTTTTTCACTCATTTACAGTAGCCTTGTTGTAAACCAGTTTTTGATAGGTCTCTGAATCATTAAAGTTTCAATTGATGGGAGTCTACTGTAGCTACCTATAGTTGACTAGGGTTCTCGACCATGTGCCATTCAGTTGTAAAAGTTTCTAGAAGGAGTACTCCTGCATAGGCACATTGCCAGAAGGCAACCCTCAGGCGAGCGGCTCTTTACTGATGAAGCCGTACTGGGGGTAAGGTCCAAGAGACATGAACCGCGCCATAGGCTCTGCAGCGGGGGGCCCCAATGGGGGCTTCTTACGGGCGGGGCGGGTGGAGCCATGACAACAAAACGCATATCTCAACTCAGTGGCCATTTCAGAGCATAAAGAAGTCTGTAACATAACAACTGACTGTCAATGCAATCTTAAATCAACTTAATGAACTATAAATTTTGTAGTGTAATGGCTTTCCACAATTTTTTATTGAAATAGAACATATTTGTTTTTTATTTTGTTAAAAATGTTTGAATATCTCATCTTATTTTATTTTTACTCCATTCCTGTAACTTTACATATTTCATTAAAAGGATGGGAAGTTGTTGTTTCTGGGCTACGATCAAGTTTGAACGCCAGACATTTAGCTGAGCTTAGAATCCGATCAAGGTACGGAAAACTATTTTTATTGTAGACTTATATTTTTCTGTTTTTTTTATAAAACAGATACATTAATTCTCAATTTTTTTCTGTTGACTTGAATGTTTTTTTTAATGCTAAGTGGCTATTTTAAAAACCATCGTTCATAAACTAACTGTAAAGACCAAATTTGAAAACCAATATTGAATGAAATTCTATGAATAGATCAATGACTGCTTTAAAACAATCTAACTAATTACAGTTTAAATGATTAATGTAATTAAAAGTCAATCATTGTTGCAGGGATGCACTACACTCTACAAGGGGGAACAATCTATAGTCATAAAATAAGAGAAACGTTTTTGATAGAAGTCAAACTTTTACTGAGTAATTTTTATATGAAAAGTCACAAAAAATTGAATAGTAATTGAATTATGTTTTAAAATATTGTTGATGAAAAATAAAATAGGATAAATTACACTATTTATTTAAATTTCAAGTACTCTAGCTGAAAGTATACCAAAAATAAGGGGTGGTTAATGTCCTTCTTTGGAAACATAACTCAACCAACCCCAAACTTTTTAGTCTTATTTCAGCTTTAAAAAAATTCGGGAAATTTTGTGACAGTGAATAATTGCAGTAATGGGTTTGTGCTAAAAGCTTGTGAAAACCTTAAGTCCTCTATACCTAACTAGAAAATTGTGAAACTAGTCTAAAGCAATCAATGAAGTGTGGTCAAAAACACAAGGGTGTAAAATATGAAAACTTTTAATTAGAATTCTCTTTCCTATAATTTACTCTTTCCCTTGTAGTGTTTGAAAACTAAATGTAAGAAAATAAATTATACGATTTTATATTAATAATTCCAAAAAATATGAATATACTCAAAGTTAACAATAAATGTGTTTTTCTGATTATTCTCTGTTTGATTAATTTTTCATCTAGGTTTTATTCAGTCCAATAAATATCATTTTTACAACTATTTAATGTTAGTTCCACTTATAAAAGTGATTTCAACAATAAATGTTTCTACATCTTTGTAATAAAATTAAAGAAGTTGTATAAAGTTAAAAAGATTTTTTTTATTTTAAAGTATTTGATATCGAAGTAATCCTTTTTTGAACAGTACTATTAGAATATAATTTTATTATTTTAACTGCTTTCCATTACTTAGCAGTTGGGTCTTGTTAAATTTAAGTGACTTTTTCTACTGTTTACCAATTATTAGAAGATGATGGTCTTACCTCCTGGTAAATTTCCAGTTGGCACAAACAAAAGCCGAAATACACTCACACAATCTTAATTCTTATAAATATGAACTTCACATACATGATCTAACAGGGTTAAAAATAAACAATGATTTTATTAATTTTTAAATCACCTAATATTTTAGTAGTTTTAATGCTTCTATATTTCTGAGGTTTAATTTTACTTCATTAAAAATTAGAAAACTAAATAATCTACGTAAAGAATCAACATAAAATAGACTTTTAATGGGGACTTTTAGTGTTATTTTCATTATATCCTGGCACTCTCTTCTCATGAACTAAAATACATAGGTTAATAGTTTTTATCCAATCCTAAATTAGGTCTCCTGACCCATCAATTGAGTGGAGTGGATTTCTTTTGCTATAAAAATAAATTTTCCAGTCACATTAAAATATTAGATTTTTAAACAATTTTTTTTCAAATTTGGCACATTATTTTAATTTTACCCTTAAATTATGAAGAATAATTTTTCACAGAACTTATAATGTTCCATAGGGTAATCTAGTTATGATATGCAGGTTTTCTGTTCTAGATGATGTACTTATATTAAGGCTCTTCACTAAGTAAAACACATACAGTACAACATTTTATCAAATCATATTAACAGCTAAGAGAATATACCAATTTATCTATTCTCCGTAAGGAATATATGGGCAATGAATTTATAGGTTTGCTGCTGTTAGAAAAATTAAATTTTGGTGGTTTTATTGGTTAAACTTAACTAGATGGACTTACATACTAAATTTTAGAAGAATATTTAAGTGAATTAGTGAGTTATTGATTTTTTGCTATCCTTCATAAGATTAACATTGTGTAATGTACTGTGTTTACCATTTTAAATATCTCAGCAACCAAATGACCTAGAGTCATGATTAAAAAGACCAAATTGTGTATTTTTTAGGCTAAATCTAGTAGTAAAAATGAAAATTATATTTTTTTAAATTATACATAAATAAATTTTTGGGGTACAAAACCCCCTGAAAAGTGTAGTTAAAGTAGTCCGATTGAATTCCCCAACGAACTCGGTCAAGATATTACTGAAAGGATCAACTCCACCGAATTTCAGAGAAATCAGACAATAATTTCGGCTGTTTTAGTGTCAACACATATATATTCTTACTGTATATACCTATAAATAAAATTTTGAATGGCACCCCAAAACTTGTTCAGGAGGTTGAGTTGAGAACTTCTTTCATGGTCCCGGGTTTAACTGTTACCAAGCGGGTAATGTGAATAGCTCACTTTTCCATAGGAAATTCGTTAAAAATGGAGAACAAAACTAGATAAAAAATTTTAATTTCTTTTACCGACGTCCCTTAATTAATAATCAAAATACTAAAACTAATATATAGTTAGGGAGAATAATAATTTCAATAACATTTTCGGCTTATTAAAACTAATTAATACTTCATATTTATTTGTGAAAAAAATGTATTTTAAATTAAATTAACAAGAGTGTTTGTTACACAAAATATTTAATATATTACCTATACGATATGGGAATAACATATTTTAATATACAGAGTGTCTCACCTAAAGTGAACCAAACCTTTTATACTATGCATGTGACAGCAAACTTCTTATGGTGGACCTTTATTTTTTAGAGGATTTTAAAATTGATTTCGAATCAGAAAAATATGGTCGCCATTTTCCAATGTGGCCGGCAACTTGAAAATTTCTTATAGAACGCCCTATATTTTATGGTGTTTTTGGATAGAACTGGTCATTTTAATTGGAATCATTGTTTATTTTTAAAACATAAAACATTACACAATAAAAACTGAACATTCATCATATATTTCCCATCAAACACTTAAAACTACTAAAAACTAAAACAATATTTCTTCCTCTCTATCGATAAACATAATATTATTGTCTAATGAGCTTGTTTGTAAAAAATTATGAAAACAATTCACACATACACAGTTGGTAAGTAAATATTTGGTTGAAACTTTCATAGAATATCTCAAGCGTATATTTATAAAACATTTACTAAACAACTATATCATTTAACGATTAAGTTTCACAAGTAATTATGTACAAATATTTACATATATTAAGTTTTTTTTATATAACGACACTATACGGTTAAAACATTTATTTTAAAAGATTTTTTAAGTTTAACATACTATTTACACATGTAAAACTCAGCTTTACAGTCGTTGCATATCATAAGACTACTTCTTTTCTGGAAAGCAACCAGTTATATGACGTATTAATAAAATATATCTTAAAAGACTGTGGGAAAGGAATTAATAGCTTATCGATGTTATAATGAAAATGACTTCAAATAATTGAATTTTGTAGGGTATTAATTAAATGTTTTTTTAATTAAATTCAAAGCAATTTTAAAAAATTGAGAATTGTTAAACATTAACTTAAGTATAGTCAGAATAATTAGATAATCCAACCTCTGTCACTCGTTCTGTAAACTTTGACCTCAGTTCAAAATTCCCGGCCTTTTTTTGGGGGGTGGACACTATTAAAAAGGTATTACAAAATAACTAAAAATTGCTGATAGTGTACAAAACTCCCTCTGCTATAGCCCCAGACTCGTTGCTCATAACTTAGTTGGGAGTATCCCCGAGGTCTGGGGTTAGGGGTCAAGTAAGGGGACTGCTCACCCGTTCTTCCACTGCAACCTTGCGCGACTTCCAGACAAACTCGCAGACAGCGATGACACATGCGACACCCATCCCACCCATCAACACGACGAACACGCCTCCAACATTGGCTAGACCTAACTCGTTGGCTGCACTACTGCTCTTGGTTGTGTCGTCCTGCAAGAAGAAGATTAGATATTAGACATTGGATTCTGGAGGATTAGGAAGCCCCAGAAAAATCAGCTAGGTGTTTCTTCTTGAGGGATATTTTACAGCCACTGGGAAGTAGGGATTCGAAAGGATGGGAATGTTAGAACATAATTAGCCTACGTAATTCTCAGGAAAGTAAGAATTTCCATACCAATCCAGATTCTAGCGTGGTCCACAGAAAAACCTAAGATTCATACTGCAACTCAACAATACCCAAGTTCCTCAGACTAGGAAAAGGTCCACCTCAACTTTTCATTTATACTTTTATATTTTACTTTACTTTTACTTTATACTTTTGAATGAAATAGCAACCTACCCAGGTAGGTATTTTAAGTGAAGTATGAATGAGAAATGAGTGTAGGATGATTGTGGCGCGATCTTGTAGTCTTGTTACTGACTGAGGGTGACATGTTTCTTAGGTAGAACTTTTAGAACTAAGGGACCTACAGTTGAATGTGGAATCCTAACCACTGCCTCTGCATTACGAACTGGTCCGATCATCGCTCACAACTATCCCCAATTCACGACCTCCAAGTAGCTGGATTACAGGACGACGCCACCATGGCATTTGGTAATTTTTACAGTATATTATATTTTAATAATTTATCCGTACTAATCTAAAATTGAATCTGAACGTATAGAACGTGTATAGAACGACAACCAAACATTACTCATAGCTAACATATGACAGCAAGGAAATGTATATTTCAGAAAGCGACATGTCATTTATAAGATATAGTTTAACATTCTAATGCGCTTACCCTACATGATCCTCCGCCTCGTTTTTCTTTCCACCAACGGGTTTTTAAAATGTGCAATTTTCCTTCCTCTTGCAGTTTCAGTATTGCTCCACTGATAGCAGTTCTGTATGGTGAATCTAGAAAAAAAGAAAACACACTATTTATAAGTGTACACATATGAATTATCAACAAAATTATGGGTTTCAACAAAAATATTTTATCTTTGACTGCAAGTGAGTCTGAAATTTTTGATTTGTTTGTACTGGTAGACCCACATTCTCCTCTTTGATCAAGAGGGATCAGACCACTGATCTGACAACACCTCACATGCTGTTGGCCCACGGCGTTGAACGGCTGCAGTGACAAAATTATCCTTTTTATGGTGGTTTAACCTGTCATTGATTCCCTTGTCAGATGACATCTAACAAAGCATATGCTCTAAAGAATAAAATTGTTAAACCCTTTGTCTATCACCCCAGGACTAAAGGACAATGTGCCACACATGTTTTGCATCATTAAGGGATGATTAATGAACGGTGATTGCCAGGGGGAGGGGAAATGTGAAGTGTGAATGGTCTGTTAGTTGCCAGCTATACACAGGACCAATCATGTCAGTCTAGTTTCTAGCTGAAATTTATATTCGGGACCGTTAGCGTTAGTGTTTGGTGTTAAATGTGTATGTTTTTAGACCAATTTGTATTTTGTATATAGTTGTTACTTACTATACTGTTGTTACTATATATAAATATAATAAATAGCTATAAGATAGAATTAAATATTAGATAGAGATAAATGCAGCATTGCTAGGTAAATCAACGGTGCTTGTTAATTGAATAAATCTTGAGATAACATTGAATTTTAAGATGCTTGAGTTTGTGTGAAAATATTGGTTCGCGCCAAAAAACTAAAAACCACTCAAAACCTCTCAATAAATTTGGAAGTTTGTAAAACACAAAAAAAAACTTCTGACTACTGACTGGGTGGCATAGCGATCCCGTAGCCCTTGGAGTCCAGCAGCCCTCCGACTTGTGTCAGATCACAGTTCCTCTCGATCACGTACTCGATGCTCGTTGACTCCATGAGGAAGGCGTAACTCCCCTTCCCCTTGATGACCCTCTCCACGCCCTCTAGGTTAGACGAGGTGAACACACTGGGTCGAGCCGACTCCATAAATGACCACATGCGCTGGTAGGTCGAGAAGTTTGAGTCCTGCAAATTAATTGGATTGTGAAAGTCTGCTACATTTCAAATAGATATCTATATGATCAAAAATAATGACTTTGATAAATACCCAACTACATTTAACTAGTTATGAAGAAAATGTTACACTGTAGGTAATTTATGGATAGTTAAATAAACAGTAAATGATCAGCTAAAACAATTGAGGTTGGCTAAAAGACCTTATATGACATCACAAACTTGACTGACGCCACAGCTCAGTGCTAGCCCATAGGATTCACATGTCGAAGGTTATGAGATCGATCCCCATCCGGGGACAATACATTTTTGTTCGGTGTTTATGCTATGTTAATTAAGGTGTATTAAATTGGTTTTATTTAACCACATAAATGTTTTCATTGAGTAATAAAAGTGTTATAATTTTGCTAATTAACTTGTATAATACATGTCTTATACTATCCGAGCAATGCTCAGTCACCAGGTACTTCTCTGTAAATTGATCAAGGATACAATTTTTTTACAAAGAAAAGTGTACAATTTTTAAGAAATTTTACATCCCTCTTTCAAGTAATACAATATTTGTGAAATTCAAGAAGAAAAATATAAAATTTCAAGGCAATGTAAAATATTTAGTTATGCTCCTTGCGTAAAATGGAAAACAAATATTTTATCCTAATAGAATAGTTTAATAATTAATCTACAGCCCAATCCATTGATTAATCAATTCAATGAATTAATATTTGCAAATACAGCAATGGTAATGAATCGGAATCTTCTTTTTTTACTACCACATTGAGATTACAAATTGTTTCAATGGTGCAGATTAAAAATTGAATAAAGAACTATATGACCTAAATGGTTATTTTAGAATCTCAATTTCAAACAAAATCTTATTTTTCCTCTACACAACTTTTTTTCAGTTGTTGCTGCACTTCAAAGTCACCTGCTATACTATAGCTGACTTTTTATTTAGGTTACATTTCTAATAGTTAAATTCAGCACAGTTGTTGTACCGTACCCTGAAGAAAGCAGCAGTAGAGCCTCCCCGCAGAGCTCCATACTTGATTTTTGTCTGCTTGGCCAGGTCCTCGGCACTTTCAATGGGCGAGTCCATCCTCTCCACGGTGAGGAAGGCCGCCAGGTTGGCTGTGTACGAGGAGATCATGATCAAGGTGAAGAACCACCACATGCCGGCCACCATCCGAGTGGACACAGCCCTGCAACAATGATACAGTCAGTTACTTCCATTTGTATGATTTCGAATTACAATTAATAAATTAATTAGCAAATTTAATTACACAAAAATCATGTATTGTATACATACACGATTTTTCTTCTGGAATAGTATAGATGTTTTTTTTAATTCGCAAAAAATTGCAAATTTTATGTAGGTACATTTCAGTGACTTTAAAAAAGATAGCTATTTTTTATTGATTTTGACCACAGTGAAGATATCTTATGGCTATGTCTACAAAAAAACGACCACAGATTTATTTACTATTATTTTTCTGTAGTTGAACAATTCAGGTATAATTTTTTGACTAGAAAGGATAAGATATACAATTTTATTTGATCATTTATAACCTACATAACTTACTCAATACATAATAAGCGGAGGAAAATAAATTTTCCTCAGTGGCTGTAATTGATTTTGGTTTGAAAGTCAGAAATAAATATCGGTATATGTTTTGGTTAATTTAACGTGTGAAATATTGAACAAATGGCCATAATGTACATTTTGATTAGTGATCAGTTGTAGTGCAACAATTATCAAATTCAAAATAACACAATAAATGAGTTCAAAAAGCCAAAATAAATTTTTTTAAATTAATTTTTCCATTACTGTACAAACGTACTGCATATATTTTGGTCCTTATTAAGTTTTTTCAACAAGAAAATGGATTGAGACAAATCTTTTAGACAACCTCTACTGCTTTAATAACTATTTGTGTAACAAGAGTAACATATGGTTCATAGAGAGGTTCATATGGCAGCACTCAGCTGATGCTTTGTGCTGCCAGAACTTCATTCATTTCATTGCGCAAAACCGGAAGTTAGTGTTGTCAGCTGACTGCGCTTAGTGCATGCTGTTGGTTGGTTTCATATCGATTTGGAGCGTTCGGCGCATGTGATTGGCCGGTTACATATCCGTTCTGCCAACACTGTGAAATGTGACTGATATCGCACGGTTGTAGGAAAAATATTATTTAATTAAAAACTTTTAGTAAAGATTATATTTTCTTAAATAACCTTAAACATGTGTTTAAAATTAGTTTAAACATTTTGTCTTCCGGGGAGTAATGACTAGATTATAAGGTTATAATACCTGTTGTCTTAAATCCAATGTTCTTTTTAACACCACTAGTTTTGTACACTTGAAGTACACTTGAAAATGGGAACATTGTTCCCGAAACTAATAGTGTTAAAAAGAACATTGGATAGGAGACTGCAGTTATTATAACCTTGTAACTTAAAATTAGATATAGTCTAACAGTTTTGTAACATACTTCAACATGCAGTCACAAGGATGTAAAAAGAGCATGCAATTTTGAAATATACTTACCGGTACTGGTTTTCTTAAATAATCAATATATATAAGTTGTGCCTTGTGATGTAGATAAGGTATAAGATTTTTTAGTTTTAGTAAAAATAAACGGTATAAGTGGACTGACACATACTTTCTCCCTTAAGTAAATTTAAAAACGACAATCTGTAATAAAACTATCATGTTCTTCAAAGTTTATCTAAATATTATTTAATTTATTGTTTAAAAAATAATCATCCCATTTTCGAAAATAAAAACAAGAGAGACAAAGTTAAATTAATTGTTTGAATTGTATGGGGGAAACCCCCCCCCTAGTAGTACCAAACCTTTTTGAGTTGGTTTTGTTGAGTGATTTGACCTTCCGGACACAAAAGTGTTACGTAATACAGAAGTGACATCATATGGTTACGAGAACAGCTATTTGAAGGTAATAAAAACATTTGTAATTGTCAAAGTGAACCTCTTCATTTCTTTAGCAGGATGGACAGTTATGTGCTGACATTAACATATGTATAAATTTGCTTGGTTTAAGGGCTGAATAAGCCTGAATAATGCTTTCTGAAGTTAACATTTTTATATGTAGGGCAAAAATTTGATCATCCCCTTCTATTCCCCTTTGGTAACTGTGAGAGGACCCATAGATCAGCATTGGTTTGGTAAGTTCTCTTTTGATTCCAATACCTAAAAATGATTACCATAATAAAAACAAAACTTTAACCTGGGCTTACAATGAAAAGGTCACTGACCTTATGGTTGCCATAATAAACTCTGAACCCAAGACAGCGGTTGTGGATTCGTAGCAAGATACAAATGACAGGAAAAAATAATAAAATGATTCAGGCAACAATCATTATTTTTAATGTAGTAAATAAATGTCAATCATGGGATTCAAACCCACAACAGAGCTGAGGCTACAGTTATGAATGGTAGATCAGCCTTTATCTACATGAATTAAAAAAGTATGGTTTAGAGCATGCAAAAGTAAATGTCTAATGTTAAAAAATTTTTAAGATATTTAAATTTAGACTTAACATTTATCGACTCACTTGGGAGCAATATCGGAGCCTTGTTGCATGAGCGAACCGATCGTGAACCAGAGAGAGTTGAGGAGGGAGAATTGATTTTCCAAAACATCAGGTTGGTCATTGCAGGGGTGCGGATTATCCCATTCATATGGACTGAACCTGCACAGCCACAGACATGCACGAATCACTACTCAACTCTACGACAACATTCCTACCCACACTCTGCCTGCCACATTACAAACAGTGTTACATCATGACCTAAGTTTTAATTAGACTAGTTTCTCTAAACCCCACGAGTAATGGGGCTTTGTAAATTCAAGCTTGCAAATATGTTATCGAAGACTGTTGGTAAATGTGGCACAGCAAAGGTTAGGGTTAGCGCTTGTGAAACTTTTGCTTACTTGGGCAAAAAGTCACAGCTCTGCTGCATCAGTGAGCCAATGGCAAACCAGAGGCAGTTGGGGAGACTAAAATGGTTCTCCAGGTGATCCGGGTTGGGATTGCAGGGATGAGGGTTCTGCCATTCATAGGGTGTAAACCTACACATAAACATTGAACATCAATCTGATGATGTGGAGCTGCATCAACGTATTTGGAATCATCTGTGAACCAATGACAGTTGGGATGACTAAACTGGTTCTCCAGGGGATCTAGGTTCTGTCATTCACAGGATAAACCTACACATAAACATTGAGCATCGATCTGATGATGTTGAACAGCATAGATATGTTCCAAGTCATCAGTGAGCCCATGGCAAATCAGGGGCAGTTGAGGAGACTAAAATGGTTCTGCAGGTGATCCGGGTTCTGTGATTCATAGGGTATAAATAAACCTACACATAAACATTGAACATCAATCTAATGATATGAAGCTGAATCAATGTATTTGGAATCATCAGTGAATCGATGACAAATCAGAGGCAGTTGGGGAGACTTAAATGGTTCTCCAGGTGATACTAGTTGGAATTTCAGGGAAGAGAGTTCTACCATTCATACTATGAATGGTAGAACGTTCAATGTTTATGTTTGTTAAGAATGGTTCAATTTTTATGAGTAGGTGTATGTACCTACCCATAAACATTGAATATCATTCCAATGATGTGGAGCAGAATCAAGGTGTTTTGAATCATTAATGAGCCAATTGCAAACCAGAGTTCTCTTATCGAGGAACCCAAATTGCCCTCAAATTCCAAAAACCTTCAAACTGAAGAGATATTTCAACTTCACATATTCTCTCAAGGTGCGGAACAGGTAAACAGAAAATGTTTTACAAGCTCCATCACCTTGTTTGAGGCTGAAATTATGAAGATTAAAAAAGTGTAAAGTTGACTAAAAAATAAGCAAAAGCAAAAATATTGGAAATACGTACTTAAGTAGCAGTCCTGCATATTCAGAAAATATAGATCATAAATGGTTATTTGAATTCGTAAAAACCAAGTTTTGACATTATTAGTTAGTTATTTTATAATCTATTACTAGAACAGGTAAATAGATCATGCAAGGTTTTAATTAAGCATATTATAACAGGTAGTTTACACTATTTACTTTTTAATCAGTGATCCAGAGGGTTATCATGATATTATTTAAATTCAAATTTAAAAAATAATAAGAAATATGTTAAATAATGATAAACGTACCTAGCAAGGATGAAGAGTAGCACAGATACTCCAAGGTAAGCAGTCGCCATGTATATCCACACGTCTAGGGACAACGGAGACAAGAAGGAGAAGAGATTTGGCGGCTGCTTGATCGGCTTTCTGTACAGGATGCTGATGCCTGGAGGCAGTTTATTACTCTCAGTAAATATTATTGAAATTTATGTTAATTCAACAAGAGAAAATTAAAAATTATTTGTTCGAATATTATGGGGGGACCCCCACCCTATAATAGAAAGGTTTTTTATTGGGTTTTGTTGAGTGATGTGACCTCACACTGCATACCAAGTTTCATGGAAAATGGTTAGGAAATAAGGAAGAAGTTTTTGATATTATCCATTAGAATAACATTGGACACTGTCAGACGTTTACTGTGGACAATAAATTAGTTTAACTTTTCTCTGGAGCCTATTATTTAGTCTTAGACAAATTATTCAAAATACTAATTAATGTGTGGATAGTAAATCTCCTGAGGAGGAGATGGCAACCTCCAGGTCAATAACCAATGCACCCAGGTTCCACTTCTAGACTGTAGGATTTTATTTTAATCTGGTGAGCTAATGTGATGACCACTTAACTTATCAAATAATAACTTATCAACTTAATAACTTATCAACTTAATAACTTATCAACTTAATAACTTATCAACTTAATAACTTATCAACTTAATAACTTATCAACTTAATAACTTATCAACTTAATAACTTATCAAAGTCTTCTTTACAAACTTTGGAAACAGTAAGAATGTTGAGACTAACTAGATTTTGTAAGCAAGATTTAATTGTTTAACTACGACTATTGCAAAAAATACCAATAAAGATAATGAAAGTAACATCATTAAGAGGCTTATTATTAAATGGAAATTGAAAACCGTTGCATTATGAGTTCATAACGATACAGGTTCTAGACCAATCAGAGCTCATCATTTGACGAAAGTAATGTCATTATAGATATAATGAAATGCAAAATCAGTTGATTTATCCAATAAGAGAGAGCGTTTTAGTGGCTAACCTCAAATGCGAGTTTTGAACCATTCACAAAATGAACGATTTAATCAGTGAGGAGTTCAATTTTACTCCGGAAGAGATAAATGCAAAATATACTCGTGAGATATTTAGAAGACTCGCTTTGCTCGTGTTCTAACTTACATCTCACTCATGGCTTTAAGGCATTCATAATACAATCACAATCATTGCATAAACCACTATTATACCTTACCGAGATTCATGAAAGGCATGGTGAAGTCGACAGCTTGCTCTCTGTCGTAAGTTATTGTCAGATCGGCAATTGCAAGATCAGCACGCTGGAAAGGAAATTATTTTTAAGAACTTATTCAGTTAATTTTATGAAAATTCACACATAACTACCAATCTTTTTTTACAACAGAAAGTTACATGCCCTAGTTAGCTTAATTTTTAATAAACGATTAGTTGAAATTAATTGTAACTAAATAGTTATAAGTACAGTATTTTAGACAAGGATTTGTCTTAGCTCTGGAGAGGTATTAGCAATTTGAACGACCAAAATTTGAAACAGTGACGTCATAGTTTAGTTATAAGAACAGCTGTTTAGATAAACTCAAAACATACCCTTTAGAAATATACATGATCTAACCTATTTCACACAGGAAAGTAAGTAAATCCAATAATTTTGTAAAAAAACTTTAGCATTTGAAAACATTTATGGCATTTTTTAAAAATCTATGCCAGAGACATTTTAATTGAGTCAATAATATCACAATAACGGTTTATGGGAAAGCGGTAAAAATCCATATGGGCATCCTGGGATTTGAACCGTGATCTCTTGAACTTATGTCCAAGACACCAACTACTAAGCAAGCAAGCCACCCTACCCTCCTCATTTGTTCCTTATTGATAGTGATGTTTAATGTACTCTTGTTTATTACACAATACTGTGATACGGATTTCAACTTTAGTATTATTGTGTGAAACCTTTTAATTTTAGAGTAAAACAATATCCCTATGATAGAATACTACTGCAGTAACAACTAACTGGACATTTCAGTTTAACAAACCTGATCCAGTAGCTCCTTCATCATTCCATCCCACTCCTTGGTTTCTCTGTTGAGGCTTCCGTACTTCCCGTCGGGCACTAGCCTGAACGTGTAGTTGAAGCCGAGTATCTTGGAGATCTCATGTATAAGGTCGAGGGAGTAGCCCTCAAACTGAGCATTTCCCGTCAGTTTCTCGCTCGAGTCCTTCCGCATACAGTAGGGGGAACTCTGTAATGAGAACCTAAACAATGATGGAGGGAAAAATATCCAAGATGTAAACTATGGTTAACTATGGTGTAAACTATAGAGGTAAACTGTGACAGAAACAATGCACCTTGGGAGTCGACAGACTTTAAAATGGCTGGACTAACTGGATTTGTTATCAAAGTTTAGAATAATACTATTAATGGTATTACATGTGTTTTTAAACCATTATAATCCCTGTTTAAACAATCTTGCAAAATTATGCACTTACCAAAGAAAAATTGAATTGCCATATTGTGCCACTCATAGTTACATTTTTATAACACATATTGAAAAGTCAATATCTAATTTTTCATAATCATAATAAAAGTCATAATCTACTTTTAAAAGTGTGTAAAAGTGTCACAAAGTGCTCTCCAAAAACTTCTCTTGTGCGGTGTACCATGCCAGTGAATGGCCTTAGCGCTAATCGTGTACGGCTTCCACAATCGGTCAAGAGCTCATACATAAATTGGCTTTGCATAGTGAATTTAACAACCTCAAGCCAATAACCTAGGACCCTGTGAGACGGTCCGCGGCCTTAGACACCGCCTTCGCCTTTAGTCACCGTCTTCACCCTTAGACGCCGTCTTCACATACTTACCAGTGAATAAACACAAGGTTAGGTCATATCTTTCTAATGTAATATTCTCTGAGTTACTTCCTCATTTCAGCTCAGAAATATTTGTTCCAAAGAAAATTCTTCTTTGGTCTTTTTAAATAAATTCAAATGTATCCATCTTCTGAAATCAGTTAAATCTCTAATTGATCAGTTAAAATCAGAAATTTCACAATTAATTATTCTTACTCTACTGCTCGATCATACTTACAAGAATGGTGGTGACGATGAATGTTTTGTTTTGCAAACTTTCCACAATCTGGGTGTAGACCTCCCCGTAGGTGCGAGTGAAGTTGACTCCCTCGGTGGAGTTCCAGGTGCCGATCTTAATCAGGCCCTCTTTGGTCAGTTCCACGATGTCCAGCACAAAGTTGGACCGGAAGCCTTGGTTGTCAAACTTGATCACTCCAGTCAGGCCTCTCATCTCCACCTGTTATGTTAACTGACTTGTGGTGATCAGTGGCATTGCAGCATTGTACTAAAAGCCTTTAAAAATGCTACAAAAGGATTTGGAAATTTATACCCCAGTTTAGAAGCAATTCTTCAGATGTAACTTTCATAACCTGTTAAAATTTGTCATTATTCGATCAAAAATATCAGTGATTTTTGATCTGCTGTATACATACTCTGTTTCTTATAAAGGGAGAAAAATTAAACTCTAATTTTTTAGTGTTTCACATTAGATTTTCAGAGAATAGATTATTAATTTTTTATCAATACTTTTGATGTTGCTTAGCAGAATTGGAAGGCCAGGATCTTATCACAAACCAGGAAAATTTACAGGAAAAAATTCCTGCATGTGCATGTCAATTGAGTCTTATTATGCCAGCCAACTGAAGTAAAGTGAGTACTCCCATTATCCCCTTGCCTCGCAGTATGAGTATGATAATGGGAGTGAAATAGGAAGGAAAGGAAGGGGGCAGCGATCAGGTGAGTAAGGATGGAGTCCATCCTCTGAGTCAATAGACTGACCTACCTAGTCAAGAGGTAGACCCCTACTCTGCCTTCATTTCTAGGGAGTCTGGGGTCTCCAAACAGGCCTCGACCCCTAACCACTTACTTTCTACTCTTGCACTAACCTTCCCTTGTTGAGAAGATGGGAGATATCACTTAACCCTCCATCAGCCGAACAGCGGAGGTTACCTCCGTACTTGCAAATATTTTGCTTAAAAGTATGGGAAATGTTTGTTTTGAAGTCGCCGCTTGGCCGCACCTCACACGACTCTTTCCAGGAACCGAGAAACGTCCGGTTTCACCCGCTTTGTCTTTTTACATCAGTGTGGGGTTGAGTTATGTCAACCAACAAGTTATGTTTTTTGGAGGTCTCCGCATGCGCCCCATAAAGTGGCTCTCAATGCAGATCCAAATTTGGCATACAATCGATCATGTTTCATCAATAAATGTTTTAGTTATTAGATAAATCATATAATTTTCAAGAATTAATTGCAGAGTATGTATAATATTTTATTATATTTTTAGTCCATAACTGTTATTATATTGCCATTTCATTGTCTTGAAATCACAAACTTTTTACTGATAGTGAAAGTTTCATTCACCTCACGTCTTTGTAAAAACAGTGAGATTTCATAAAATATTTTCAATAATTAATAACCGAATTTGTTTAGAAAAACAGCAGTTTGACAGATTCTTTTGTTTCATTATCAGACTCTACTACACAAAATCTTGAGTTTTCATCCAATAATATACTAGTTAGTCACTCACAATTTTCATGTAGTTTATGAGGCTGTATCCGTGAGGCCATGTGTCAACAGCGTCACAGCTCAGCGGTTTGATGTCTATACGCTGCGAGCTGTCCAGATCATGGAGAGCCTTGGCGAACAGATGTACTGCGTCATACATCAACGCTGTCTCTGTCTGTAGGGACAAACACATTTCATCATTACTGTTGGTTCTGTAAGAATAGGAATTAAAGACAAGGTTAAAAAAGTTGGCCAGACACTGTGACGATAGTGGATCTTTCTATACAGCCACCAGAAAGAAAGAATTGATGAGGATTGTAAAGTCAGGAGAGGACAGTCTGCGTCACCCGGGGAGGGATAGGTAACAACTCAAAATCTGCCCAGCTCCCAGGACTTGGTAGTGTCATGCCTTAGTGCCAAGGAACCAGACAAGCAAGAAGCAGACACCAACGAGAGTGAACCAACCAAGGATTTGGACTGGACATCCCAGTTCTAAGGAAGGCAAGACCCCATGAGACAAGAAGGAACGAAAGGTGCATGGCAAGCCGGGATGGACAACAAACTTACCAATATGACAATTTCTTATTCACGTCATTATAGTATAGTGTTATTATAGTATAATAATAATAATTATTATTATTAATTATATTTGGTTGTATCTAATTATGGGCTTTTAAGTGCAAAAAAATGGTCAGAATGTCATTTAGGAACAAAAATATGGTCACGGAACAACACTGGTTTGTCAAACGCCACTCTCTTGTTGACTCTGGGAAGGTGGCGTCGTCCTGTAATCCAGCTACTTGGAGATCACAAATTGTGGATAGTTGTGAGTGATGGTCGGTTGGTGTAGTGTTCTCTTGTGTGGATTAATGTCCGCACATTAAATCAGGGTATTTGGGGTTATTCACAGTATTTGGCAAGTTTACCTTTATCTGTTTTGATAAAAGTCTTACCTTAATCAGGTATGGTCTTAATGAATACTATCATTCAAAAATGATGATTTTGGAAGTTATCAATACCTCTATTAAATCCATTTGAAGAACCTAAAATACCTCTTTGAAGCTAAATTAAAATTAATTTTGCAAATTTTTGACAGTAATAAATTACATTATATGTTTGCAGTCAGTCTCTTGTGTTTGTGCAAGGTTCCATAATCAAAGAATTTCCATTTAACTGTGAAACATATTAAAATTTTTTACTGTTTTTGACTTATAGCTTTTAAATTAGTAGGAAAATATATTTTACCTTGATGAATGTTAGATTCTGACCAATCAGAAGCAGCAATGGAACAAACAATTATAAGCACAAACCTGAATATGAAAATTTATTTAACAAAAAAATACTCTATGAATAAAGCCAAACATAACATTTAAACTAAAATTCAACACACAAATTTAATCATTTTTCAATTCATATCAAACATATTTTCAAGCATAAATCATATAAGAAGCCTTGGTTTTGTTTACATTCCCTATGCCTAGTTTAGTAGAATGATTTAGAAAAAACCAAACATCAACTTTAATAAATTCAACAGATCCTTGATAAAATTACATTATTTTCTGCATTTGTAAAATATATTCTTAGATAGATGATTCCAGTTGTTTTTTGTATGGAATTATTACATTTTTTTTAAAAGGTCGTCAACCAAAATAAATTTGACTTATAAATCAAATATTTGCAGAACTTCTGTTACTAACATTCTAATAAAATAAAGGACATGGTAAGATGGGGTGGTAAAACTTGGCATCCTTTCTTACATTCCTTCTTTTCTTTTCCTTTTTCTTTTCTTCTTTTTCTTTCCTTTAGGATTTACTTTTTTGTAAATTTGTAAGTCTCTGTACTTGTCCTTCATGGTAATGAAGCTTTTTTTGAGTCTAATAAATTATTCTAAGTTATATTATTAACCTGCCGTCGATCGAGCTCCCTTGTGTTACATGGATGGTCGAAGGAAGGGTCACCTTTTCAAACGCCCTGTTAACGATTTATATCTCACAAATTTCAAACAAATTATACTATGCTACTTTTTTTACTCTTTTTCTAACCTTCAATTATATAAAAAACTAAAAATAACTAGTTTCACCAAAAAATTTCAAACTATAAATTTTTTAATAAATTATTTTAACGATTAATTAATCAAAACACAGGGTGCTATTAAAAAGATATTTTTCTAATGCTCTGTATATTTTATTTTAGCAACAACAAAATGATAAATATGCAAAACACTAAATTATGAGGCCGTAAAAATCAGAAGCAGCAATGGAACAAACAATTATAAGCACAAACCTGAATATGAAAATTTATTTAACAAAAAAATACTCTATGAATAAAGCCAAACATAACATTTAAACTAAAATTCAACACACAAATTTAATCATTTTTTCAATTCATATCAAACATATTTTCAAGCATAAATCATATAAGAAGCCTTGGTTTTGTTTACATTCCCTATGCCTAGTTTAGTAGAATGATTTAGAAAAAACCAAACATCAACTTTAATAAATTCAACAGATCCTTGATAAAATTACATTATTTTCTGCATTTGTAAAATATATTCTTAGATAGATGATTCCAGTTGTTTTTTGTATGGAATTATTACATTTTTTTTAAAAGGTCGTCAACCAAAATAAATTTGACTTATAAATCAAATATTTGCAGAACTTCTGTTACTAACATTCTAATAAAATAAAGGACATGGTAAGATGGGGTGGTAAAACTTGGCATCCTTTCTTACATTCCTTCTTTTCTTTTCCTTTTTCTTTTCTTCTTTTTCTTTCCTTTAGGATTTACTTTTTTGTAAATTTGTAAGTCTCTGTACTTGTCCTTCATGGTAATGAAGCTTTTTTTGAGTCTAATAAATTATTCTAAGTTATATTATTAACCTGCCGTCGATCGAGCTCCCTTGTGTTACATGGATGGTCGAAGGAAGACTCACCTTTTCAAACGCCTTGTTAACGATTTATATCTCACGAATTTCAAACAAATTATACTATGCTACTTTTTTTACTCTTTTTCTAACCTTCAATTATATAAAAAACTAAAAATAACTAGTTTCACCAAAAAATTTCAAACTATAAATTTTTTAATAAATTATTTTAACGATTAATTAATCAAAACACAGGGTGCTATTAAAAAGATATTTTTCTAATGCTCTGTATATTTTATTTTAGCAACAACAAAATGATAAATATGCAAAACACTAAATTATGAGGCCGTAAAGGCCTTTTTAGTTGTGTTTATTGCACTGTAACTCGTCACGAACCAAAAGTACGAAACAGACTGAAGGTTGCTTCATCTCCCCCACCGTACTAACACACCACACAACAGGTAATCCGAGTTTCAGGCTGATATATTACAAACTTCATGCTTTGTAGAAACTTAAAAAATGAAAAGTGAGCTACACGCTCATCCCTCGACCATCCTTGTGTTAATATTTTACCATAACACTACTAAGCCCAAGTTGGACATGACTGAACTACAATGTCATGGTTATGTTTGTAGATATTTCGTAGGAGGAAGTGGAGCAAATAGTACTGACCCCAACATGGTGAGGTTCGCCCTTCCGCCTCTCGCCCGCACTCCAGTCTCGCACAACCTTCTGCAGCTCGGGCTTGTCGGGGTCGACCAATCGCAGTGCGGTGATGTTGGTACCTCCGTACTTGAACTCCTCCAAGTCTACACTGTGCAGATCCTATTACAAAAAAAATGACTATAGTACTGTATCTTAAAGATTACAGCTTAATTTAATTTAAAAGGAAATTCATTCACTGTCAGTTTTAAAATGTAAAAATTTTTTCTATTAAAATGAAAAAGAGATTCACTGAACATCCAGAACTAAGTATGACTCACCAATGACGTAATCAGGTAGCTATGGTAATCACTCATCATTCCTATCTGCTGCGCTTGTTTAAGTACATTATAAATTTTCTCCGTTGAGCAGTCGAGTACTATATGAGACTCCGCTGAGTTCTTGATCTGTTTCAGCAATGGCCTGTTGACAAATTAAATTGAGTAGAGGACAAAATGGTTGTTAGGTTGAGTTTTATAACTAATGTCAAAGAACGTGTATAATTATCTAAATTGAGAACCTAATAAACAATATTTGATGTTTAAGCAGGGATATACTGCTCCTGATCTGAGCATATTATTATGTAATGTACTGTACGTCCTTTCTAGTTCTAACTGGACAATATTATTGAATCCAGAATTTGTCAAATTGAAAAAAAAGTTCTTGAATGAGTGAGTGACAGATTGTCTGATAGATAGCAGGCTATCGGGGTACAGCTGACAGCATGAACTTTGCCCTAAAATCGAATACATAACTTGCTGTTCACCTCAAAAACTGTTTTATTTTCACTATTGTATTCTACCATTCTCGATGTACTTATTTGACGCATGACTGTTCTCAATAAATATTTCAAATAAAGAACTGTCTATAATGTCGCCCAGTGAAAATAACTTAAAATATGCTCTGGTATTTAGTGTACCTGTAGTCAGTGCCCTCCCCCAGTTGACGGACCGCGATTGGAAACTCAGAAGGTCCATGAGCCTTGAGCAACTCCTGAAGCCGCACCAACCCCTCATTGTTCTCATAGATGATTGTGAATGACTTCCATCCCCAGGCCTGGACGAGGTCCACGTACGCCTGTAAATGGAGAGAACAAAAATGTAGGATATAATAATTTATATATTTTGTATAATAATCTTGATTTTACAGTTCACCGTCATTGGCATTGTTAGAGTTATAGATAGCCAGACACTGTGTCCATCCTTAGACTTTTGTGCAGCCACCAGAAAGAAAGGATTCTTGAGGGTCAGAAATGCAGGGGAGGGCATTCTGGGTAACCTGGGGAGGGAAAGGCAACAACTTCAAACCTGTTCACCTCCCAGGACCCAGTGTCTTGGCTCACTAGGAGTCAGGTAACCAGACGAGTACGAATTAATTAATGAATTAGACAACATTCCATCCCAGAGTGAACCAACCAATACTGGGGTTCAGACTGTATATTTAACATGTTCAATGCTGATAATTTGTATGTATGCCAAGCCCTGTAAAATGGATTAGGGTTTTTGTTACAGTTTTTAAAATATCTTTTAAATATTAAAATCACGAACAAAGCATTATACACGGTGAACGAACAACTACAGACAACATTCACAGTCGAACATTACCTTCAAACTGGTTCATGGCTCCATAACCAGTGAAATATGGACGCGCGGAATGCACTTATGTGTTGTCCGCATATAGGATGGACGCAAAGTGACGTGTTTACGTGTGATTCGCATCGAACGTGTTAAGTTGTAAGGGTGGCATGCCTCAGAGAGACAAGGAGGGACCAAAGGTGTGAGGCAACCTGTTCACTTTGGATAGCCAAAAGACCAATATTATGATAACTTCAATTTGTTGTCTCCAATTATGGCCCTGAAGTACAATAGATCAGTCAGAAAGCCATTTAGTAATATTACATTATTATTGTACCTTGGAGAGCGTAGTAGGGTGAGGGTAGAGGTTGACAAGACAGCTCTCACGCCGCAGCCTATAGTCCCAACGTGTCTCCAGATGTGGGATCTCCATGGTGTCGCATATGCTCTGCACATGGCTGGCTGTCTGTCCACTCTGGGGACCAAAGATGGCTGCCACTCCACTCCGCAGCAGATGACACACTAAACAGTTGTCAGGTTAGGTGTTATTGGTGGCAAGGTTACTCAAACAATGAATATAGTTTTCATCAAATGCTCATGTCATTTCATAAGCTTCAGAAGGAAATTGCACTGTAGGACCAAAAAGAGGAGGCTAGGGATAGATCTTTCAGCACTCAAACTCCTGTGACAAATTTTCAGGGTACAACAGATTATATCACTCAAACCTCTAAACAGCTAGAAGTCATAGTTCCTTGGCGGAAATTCTACCCTGAATCCCTGAGCTTCTTTTGATTAGAGATTAACAAATGTGAAAGGAGCAATCGATCATCAAAGTGGATAATCATAATTCTGTGGTACAAGTTATAATAACTTTATTTGCTTAAAACCTTTGTCAATCTCAAAACTGATCCTGTTTCAAGTCATCCTGAGGCAACAAGTAAATTTTGAAAATAAAAATGAAATAACAGATGAAAAGAAGGTTTTAATTTTCCAAAGACACATACTATCCCTTTTTCCATCAAGTAAATCACTTACTATACTGGTTTAAATGCCTACAATATGTAATCCAATTGTCATTGCCAAAGGTAACTAGAGTAAACCGTACGAAAGTAGTCCGATGAGATCTTGGACAGCTGGTTCCTCTCTCATCCCCTCTTGCCCATCAGTGTTGGCATTTTTCATTTAGCTTATCAGCTGACATAACCATATGCTATAATAGAATAGAGCGACTAGAATAGAATAATAGAATAGAATGATAGAATGTTGCGAATGGTAACACCGCACTGACTCACAATCGGACTACTTTCGTGCGGTTGACACTAGTTTCGATCTTATGGGATCATCTTTGGGCCCCAGTCAAAGATATCCCATGGGATGGTTATCTCTTTATGTGAAGATCCTCATTGTTTTCAACTAACGACGATTAATTAGTTATCTGTATTGTATTATCGATATTGTGACTATCTATAATCCGGTGGCTATTACACCAAAAATTAATCACTTAGATTGTAGATTTTTTTAAATTCGTAAATAAGCATTACAGTCTATAATCTAAAGTAATATATGAATATATTATTATTATTATTATTATTGTAAACTTTTGCATAAGGTTAAGTTTTAATGATTTGAGTTTGTGAAAGCTTTAACATAATAAGAACAAAAATGTTTTAGACTCAAAGCAAATCTATATAATTTTACTATTTAGTAAATGTGAAATTGTTACTTGTGATGGTATTGCCTTTATTTTTAACCCTTTAAAAAGTGTGGATGTCATATGACAACCAATTTTGATAGCCCAGAAGAGTAATGTCGAAAATCTAAAAAATAAATTTAAAATTGAGAAATAAAAAACTAAATCTTTTACAAACACTTGTTTGTTTAATACAAAATAACTGTAAAAATCATAAAAACACATTTCTTCTTTAAACTACTGTATTGTTAAAAGAATTTTTTTGTTAAAATTAAGTTGAGTTATCAAGTTGTAAGTTATAAGTTATGAAGTTTTTTACTATTTATTTTTACTTTATGACGTCCTTACTAAAATGTGTACTTTTAGTACACTCTTGAAAGGGTTATTAACACAATTTTTTAACACAGACAGAGACAATATTATGTTTATATTACTTTAAAAAATTAAAATGACTTTTTGAAATTTATTATAATAAATCAATATTCGAAAACGATATAATGTGTCAAAGTGGGGAAAACTAAATGAAATATAAGCAGTTCAGTTGTTGCATATTTTGATTACTTTAATTAAATTACTGTTGATAAAGTACAAAAAAGTAACTGCAGCAAGAACAGGAAATATAATCGCCTGTGACAGGGAGAGGCCAAATGAAATACTGCAGAGGATTTTAAAATGTTATTTCAGCAGTTTTGAAACCATAAATTTATTGTTCATATAAATGAGAGAGTCCCGCATAATCCTTACTAACATTTAACTTCCTCCAATAATACAGTAATTTAAAGCTTTTTTGAGTGTGTTTTGTTGGCTGATATGACCATATGCTGAATACGGAAAACGGTTGGGATATAAGGAAGAAATTGGTTTTTTTAATATTCTCCTTAAGAATAATATTGGGCGCTTTAAGGTGTCTTACTGCATTTATCTTGAACAATAAAATTAAATTTTCTCTGGAACCGTTAGTTGTAGACAAATAATTCAACATACTAATTCATTTATTTTTTAAGCTAGTTTCAATGTTGGTAATCAAAATAATACTTCACCTTTATTGATTTCACGGAACTTGAAATTTATTATGTTGACATTTAAAAGCACATAACTTTTGAACTGTAATTTTACAGACAGAGGGTGGTGTGATATTATTTAGTACTCTATGCACTACAATGACCTATCAAATTTTAATCAATATCGTTGGAGCCATTTTTGAGAAATTAGGATTTTTCATGTTTTTTAAGAGGTTTTATTGGTGTGAACTATCTAAAAAACTCCAGAAAATGAAAATAGAGCCTGTATATACGGTCAATATGCACATACATACCAAATGTCATATAAATTATACCAGTGAAGTAGACTGTGGCTCTGTACACACCCAGACATACACACACAGACCGACATCACGTTGAAAAACACTTTTTTGAATTCAGGGGATCCCAAAACGGATATATCCACTTTCAACTCAAATTTAAAAATTTTGACGAAAACAATTCTTTCTCCATATACTATGTATGTTATGTATAAGGAGAGAAAGTAAAATTAGAAACGAATAAAATTACTTATAATGTTATTTTAAAGAATATGTTATGTTATGACTTATATATTAATGACTCATATTACTCAAAAAAATTTGAAGTTTATACCAACACTACATTTTGACATGGATATTTCTTAGCTCTGGGGGGAAGGGTAGCAATTCGAACGACCAAAATTCTAAACATACGAACAGCTGTTTAGATGAACTGAAAACATTCCCTTTAGACATATCCATGATCTAACCTGTTTCCTACAGGGAAGTAAATACAAACATTTTTAATGTGGATTTTAAAGAGTTTTCCTCCCACAAGTAAATTGTAGAAGGGGCATGAAAACACAGGCTCTGTAGTTGCAGGATATTCATTACCCCTTGTACAGGAACATAGAGGTTGCTTTATAGGTGGTAGGGTGGGGGTGGGGAGTTTCGTGCTTCAGTGGCCATTGGAGTTTTATTAAGATGCCGGATTATGTCTCTTGTTTCTTCTTGTCTTGTTTTCCCATTTCATTCTGAATTTCTTCGTTTAAAAAACAAGTAGTTTGTAGGTTCAATAATCTCATACACTTAACATACAAAAATAAAAGTATGGTGACTTTTTTTCAAATTTTCTGACATTCACTCTCTTGTATGGTTAATTTCTAGTTAAACCTTTGATAGGAACGAGTAAAAATGATGGTAATAAAAGCTAGATGTGTTAACTTTTAATTAGATAAAAGATTAGATTAAATCAGAAAATTGGTATCATAAATAAAATTTGTTACAGAAAGACATTATTACATATCATTGTAGTAAAATGTCAACATTTACAATTAATATTAGTTAATTTTTTGTGGAATCACTTTTATAAATCACAGGTTTAGTAAAACTAAGATAATATTAATGTCTGATTTAACTCAAAATGGGTTGTATGGAACACAGTACTTTACTTTCATAGGGTGTTTTCAGTAGTTTACTGTAATTTGCTGTAGTATCTGGTAGTTTGTTGTAGTTTGCAATAGTTTGAAATAGTATGTGGTAGTTTGTAATAATTTTTAGTAGTTTTCAGTTGTTTGTAGTAGTTTGCGGTAATTTGTAGTAACATTTATTTATTTTTTGTATTTCTACGCCATAGGCATTTTTTAACATTTTGATGGGGAACGGTCCAAACCCCAGTCTTGTTACTTCCTAACGTCGACCTGTTGTTAGGAAGCATCATTAATTAATAGCCCAATGACAAACTGGGTTCAGATTCGACTCCTGCAGGATTTGATCCGGGGACCTTCAGTTTTGCAGGCGGGTATTATAACCACTGCACCACCCAGCCATTAACATTGTTTATTATAGTAAGAGGATTTAGCGTTTAGTTAGATATAATTTGTCCAGTTAACCTCATAAATTATTAATTATTTTTAAAGTGTGAGAAAAATTACTGTAGCTGCATGCCCAGCTTAAAGTGAGGTAAATTCATTCACTTTTGAGGTTTCAGAAGTAAATTTCGGTCATGTTCTGACAGGAGTCGCTAGCAACTGGTTTTGATCCAGCAACCTTTGACTTATTGGGCCACCACGTTACCCCTGAGCTACTGTGTTGAATTGAGATTCCTGAAAGGTATTTTACCTCTTTTAGATGCGTGGAAGCTGTCCTGTGGGGAGATCTTCTCCACCTGGGCGGAGAGCCGGGAGCGTGGCAGGATGGTGTTGTCGGTGTTGATCCTTTCCACGGCATACCGGAACGCCATCTCCTGCTTGTCATCAGCAGGGTGAAACAGCCCCCCTGGTAAAAAATTCATATTGAGGTATAGTAAACCTTTGAAAGTTTTACACTTGATACATTAACACTCTGTATTCTACAACATGAGCTGAGTCAGTACTTCAGTCATAACTTCAGTTGGTAACACTGATCACGGTAGGAGGGGGAGTAAAAGTAAGATCAGGGAAACAGAATAAGTCAAACTCAAGACATCTCAGCTGATCAGGGAAACAGGATAAGTCAAACTCCCGGTGTCTCAGCTGATCTTCTGAGATTGGTTTGAAGTTAGTCAGATAAATGTCATATATACGAGTGTATATCATATTAGAGTGAAGCAATATTCTTATAGAATTAAGTACCAGAATTTGTTATGGCAAAAACTTAATTTTTGTAATTGTTTTTAGCAATCACTTTACTTATAATTAATTACTTGGAGACCATTTTAAAATTAACAATCATAGTTGAAATATAAATAATTGATTAAAAATTTAAAAGTTATAAAGAATAGAAGAAAACAGAGTTGACTTGGATTGTTTAAATGAGTTTAGTCATTTAAGTTTGTTTTTAACCCTACAGAAGGTGCGCTATCAAGTATAACACATTAGGGCGTGTGAGCTACCGTTGTAGCCCATATACATTATGTTTTATAAATGTTATATTTTGATTTTTTTCAAATCCTACTCATAGTATAAACTTGTATAGGTGATTATCTGTATGAAAATAAATAACTAGATGTTACAGGATATTTTTTTAGTACAGAAAATATTATTGTGTCTCTGTTTTTATGCACTGAAAAACTACAAACCTTGATAGTTAAAAACTAAAAAAAATTGAATTGATCTGTAAAACAAAGTTATTATTTCTGATAATAGGCTACTCTTGTTAAATTTACAACTGAGTAAAAAAATCCCTGATTTTCATACTCTACAATAAATATTTTTAAGAAACAGTAAACTTTTTGCAAAATTAAAAATAATTGTTGCACTTACATAAATGTATTATTATACAGCTTTGCCCTAGTTTTTTAATGGTTTTCATTATACACTAGTCACACACTATTTGAGAATGGTTAGGGCAAATCTTGTGCCCACATTTGTGACATTCATTGATCTGTAACCCTCTCTTCCATACCGGTATCAGCGGCCGTGCAATTAACTTCAATAGAAGTACATTCTATCTGGGGCTATTTAATTCCAAGAAGTTTTATCCCCCTTGTTTCAGCTCAACAAACAAGAACTCTTTACCCTTATTTCAGGACTAAAATTTTCCAGGTGAGGTTTGTGGTGAACTCACTTCTTGGCAAAAAAGACCCTTCACGTTGGTGAGGCTACCGTTGTACACATTTAGAGCATTGATCATGCATTGATGTTGAGTAAATAAAAAATATACCCATTTGCCCGGACCTAATGTTTCTTGATGCACTGTATTTTACACATCTTGAAAATGTCAATTTTTACTTTCTATGGTTTTCCTTCGTCACCTTCTGTGAAGGTGACGACCTAAGGTTTTCTCAAATTCCCTGTCGGTTCATAATTCTTCATAATTCTTAACTCAATTAAGTTTATCGAATAAAGTTTGTTTTGGTTATTAGTGTCAGGTAACAAATGAGATTCTTGACCACTCTTAACACTTTAGGTCTCATGGACTACACTTTAGCTCAAACAACTTTCACAGCAAACAACACAGATATGCTCAGTCTGTCAAACCTAACAACACAGTGAGCATGCAGAAGGGATGTCAAACGGCAGCTACCTCTCCTAGAAAAATCTTTAAATTAAAATTCCCTTAAATTCTTTTCTGTATATTACTCGTATTTTCCAATCTGGGGACAAAAGATATTCTGTTACACCTGGTAACACACTTGACACATAATCATGACATGACTTTCAACTCTGACACTTGTGCTGGTTGTACTTATCACTAGGGATGAAGACATTCATATGTAAAGTGTTGAGCAGGCTGTTAATAATCCGGTGAACAGTGTGAGAGCTAATATGTGAAGTCAAGGGAGGTTGCGGGTTGCATAACAATGTCCTCAAGTAGCATCCCTCCCACCTGGGCTATGTTAATTGCTCTCTGTAGAGTTTATTGTCTCCAACCTACAATACAACTTGCTATAAGCACCAGACTCCCTAGGTCACACAATTCAAACTGCTAAATTCAATATATTTCAATCCAGGACCATCATAAAAGGGAGGATCTAGATGGGAGGTGATGTACACCAAAGTTTTAACCCTTGGAGTAATGACACAAGGGTCACAAGGGGGTCACGGTTGGGTGTACCCCCAGTAATAGACTGATATTACACAAAAAGTGCCCTTAGTAGAGTAAAAAATAACAAAAATTGGGTTGATGGACATATATTCACATTTGTCATTTAGGATTTGTTTTTACGGCTCAACCTCAAAAGCTAAAATGAATAAAATCCTTAAACAACAAAAAATCCATCCAAATCATAATGAAATTAGATTACCAAGAAGAATTTAAAGACTCAAAAATTTTAACTGTATATGGGCAATACATTTTTGACACCATCCTAGTACCTACAAATATGACCAACAATGCCCCATCATCAGTTATCCATCCTTATAATACCAGAAACAAAATATTGATCAAGTCTGTAATGAAATCTTTCTTGCCTGGCCGATATTTTTTTGTATGCATCTGAAAAAATGAAACAATTTTTTGATGGATAAAACAGTTACCTATTCTTATGACATCAGGAAGTGCTCCCAGTAGAGGCAAAAACCCCAACAAAACCAGCAGCCACATCTGAAAAAAAATATTTTGATGATTTTTCAAAACTATATCCATCACTCATCACACTCTATCACAGTGCATGATAAATGTTTTTTTTGAGGTGATCATTTGTTAAAAAAATATACATTCTATATTTGGGAATGTAAAAATTCATATACATGGTTTCAATTATTAAGTTGTTTAGCTTAATTAATGTATAATTATTATTTTAATATTTATTTTTTATGCCATTGGCTGATGGGCTATTAATTCACAGTTCTGTCTAAGGGGCATGTCAGTCTTAGTCAGTAATGAGACTAAAATATCGTGCCACAATCATCTTACACTTATTTCTCATTTATAATTTGCTTAAAATATCTACCAGGGCAGGTCGTCATTTCAGAAAAATCATAATGATTTTTTTACTATGATATGTATGTATGTATAACTTGAACAATCCTAATATTTATGAAAATCTACTGACTCGTTTTGTCTAGAATTATGAGGCAAAAGGGTAGTTTGGAGGGGTTTGTACCCCAAAATGTGTTTATTGCGTTTTTCCCAAGGAATTTTTAAAAATTTCAAATTTTACCTTTCACCATTAGAATCAGCTTAAAAAACTACACACTTAAGTTCCTTAAAGTTTTCCTCTACCTCCAATGGTTACCGAGATATTAAAAAATCTAAACACAGTACGTTGTATTTTGGGGCTCTAATGTTAATCTTATGGAGGATAAGGCAAAATTTATATTTCACTTATTAACCAATATTTTTGGATGAAATTTTATATTTAGCTTCATGTGGTTGAGATCCAACCATTTATGCATAAAAATCATAGTTTATGTGTTTATCATGGCAGCTAACCTGCATACTCTTTTCCCATGTTAATCATATAGAGATTGGGTAATCTCCTTTATTTGTGGACAGATGTTGATGAAACTTGGTATAAATGGTCAAAAACATAAATTGTTTACGCTAGAAACACCTACTTTCAGCATTCCTCCCAGCAGAAAACCTGCATACTCTTTCCCATGTTAATGTTATGGAAAATAGCCAAAAAACTCTCATATTTATTGACAGGTTATGATAAAACTTGTCATATATTATTATTATTATATTATTGATTTAGAAATTCGCTGAGTATGCCGGTCTGCTGCAACAGGGATATTTTGTAAGTGCCCTCATATAGATGCAAACATAAAATTATCATTGTAGACCTACAACTATAACCATGATATTGCTTAAATCTGCTCTACTGCATGCTGTAAAAATGTTATTGCCTCTCAACCTTTGCTCCTTTTCATTCCAAAACAGCTATTACTGAAAATAATTGCGCTATCATTAAAAATACCCCCGTCGCAGCAGACCTGCGTACTCAGCGAATTTCCAAATCAATAATATAATAATAATAATATATGACAAGTCAAGTGGTCAAAATCTGTTGATGAACATGAGAATTATTTGATTATTCTCCATAAGATTAACATGGGAAAGAGTGTGCAGGTTTGCTGCTGTGAGGAACGCTAAGAGTAGGCATTTATACCTTCAAAAACATTTATTTTTAACATTTATACCAACTTTCATCAACATCTGTCCATAAATAAAGGAGTTTGCCTATTCTCCATATGATTAACATGGGAAAAGAGTATGCAGGTTTGCTGCCATGATAAACACATAAACTATAATTTTTTAGCACAAATGTATGGATCTCAACCACATGAAGCTAAATATCAAGTTTCATCCAAAAATATTAGATAATAAGTGAAATATTAATTTTTCCTTATCCTCCATAAGATTAACATTGGAGCCTCAAAATACAACGTACTGTGTTTAGATTTTTTTATATCTCGGTAACCGTTGGAGATAGAGAAAAACTTTAAGGAACTTAATTGTGTAGTTTTTTAAGCTGATTCCAATGGTGAAATATAAAATTAGAAATATTTAAAAATTATATGTGAAAAACGCATAAAACCCCATTTTGGGGTACAAAACCCCCCAAAATACCCGTTCCCATTGACCGATATGTCTGGTTTACGAACTCATCCAAGCATTTGTAGGAATACACGTCTCTACCAAATTTGGTCTCGATCGCACCATTTTTACGTGAGTTATCGTGCTAACAGACACACATATATATATATATATATACATATATATATACATATATATATATATACATATATATATATATATATATATATAAAAATTTTAACGACTATTGTTTTTGGTCTCTGGGCACCTAAAGAAGAAAAAATAACATGGTCCCGGGCTTAAGTCTCACCATGAGACCTACGGTAATAGCTTCTTCCCTATGGGAAATTCGCTAATAACGGTAATTATTCTTTATCCTTTAATCTTCAACAATTTCATTGTAAAAATGGTAATTTATATTTGAATTCATTCCCTACTCATGGTTGTCTTATGAATTAGAATCCTGTGTGGTGAAAAGTATGTTATTGCCAGTGATGGTAATTTTCATGATTATTACTCGTAATTTTAAATAACACTTAAAGGAATGCCCTCAAGAGAAATTAATTTAACCGTTTTGGAAAGTATAAAAATATCATTTCATGTAGAATTTCTATTTATCACTGCAATCTGCATCAAATCAATAGACTCTTTTTTATAAAATCAGAATTGTAAGGGATAGACTGCTTTTAACATTCACAACTATAAGTATTGTAGAGACCATTTTTTTATTTTTGTAAAACCCCAATGTTTATCAAAGGGTATTAGACTCAAAATTTAAAAGTTCAACAATCTAATCAAATGTGTAAAGTTGCTGAGAAATAACGCCAGTTTATCGATGTTGAAGACTCGGCTGAGCTTGTTATTAGTTGGATAAGGTTCAGTGAGTAAACTTTCCTGTTCACAACTTGCAATCTTTTCAGCAAGTTTTTAGTTTAGAGTAATAATTTCGAAGCTAATATAGCATTCTTTTTTATCACAGGATAATAAAAGTTTCTACTTGTTAATTCCTTAGAATTACTTCTGGACTTGAAAAATTCTTTTATTATTTTGTAGCTACAAAGTTTTATTGAAATTTATTGAGGTAAAAAAATCAAGACGTATGAAAAATTGAATGCTTAAAAATAAAGCGAACTTTTTCCTATTCCATTTTATATTATGATTATTTGTTTTATAGAAAATGTTTCTTATCTCATTAACATATATCATATGCACTGCACATCATACTTATCATACATTTACATATAATATTCATATATTATATCATTATTAGTATCATTATCATATCATGATATCGTTGCTCATATTCAGTGGCATCTACATAATGGTTTTATCAGTGGAAAAATAATTTTTTCAAACTCAGATCCAATTCTGATACAATTTTAAATATTTATTTACAGTACTTTATAATAGATTTTTGTAACATTTTGTAGTAAAGAATATTTTCAATTTTTAATAAACATTTAAGATTCATAGATTGATGATAGGGATGTTATGAAAGTCTTTTTCCGATGTAGAAGATTTATGTTCTCAGGAGATTGAAAGCTAATTGAAAAATCCATCTCAAAGAAATTGATAATATTGTTGAATTTCAATGTTAAAATAGTTTTGATATAAAGTTTGGGTGCAAATTTATATTAAGAAGAAAGTTAGCTGCCACTAAACAGAAGAATATCCTTCAAAAATGTTTTAATTTAATTGTTTATTTTAAGCTACTACTGTAGTTTGATTGGGTTATGTAACCTTAATAAGGTAATAACAAGTTACATAAAAATAAGAAATTTTTTTCCTACAACCACGTGATAACAGGCAGGGGTAGTCCCCCATGGAATTCTAACAATAAATTTAATTTTGCTTCTCTTGTTATTTTCAGAAATGAGAAGATTATGTTTCAAACAATACATTTTTAATGGTGTTTAGAAAAACTTTAAAGAATATTGTGGTTTATTAAAGACTAGCCAAAGTACCCGTTCTTCGCACGGGCTAAAAAGGTTGAAAGGTGTAGGCTCTACTCATACATTTAAGGTATGGTTAATTAATTCTTCATCGTTTACAAAATGACAAAACACGAGTGTCTACAACATTTCAAAGTAACATATGTCAAATATTGGGAGAGGATAAGGATTAATGTAATAGAGACAGTCGTCGGTAAAAAACTTAAAATCTACCATTCCGCTATTTCAAATAATTCACTAATTTCGATCCAGCAGTTTATCTGAAAAATCAACTTTATTTCTTCTTCTTCCCGAACTGTCAAAATATAGTGCAAACGGATGTTGTCATTAGAAAATGTAAACATTGAAACCTAGGACGGTCACGGCAGCTCTTTCTTCTTCTTCTCCTTCTTCTCGAACTGTCAAATTTTAGTATTCACAGCTGTTGACATTCAAGTAATTTTATGTTTTCATTTTCTAAAAATGTAAACATTGAAACTTAGGACGTTCACAGGGCGTAGCCCGAGAGGATTTTAAGGAAATGAGTATGCCTATGTGTTGCATGAGCATCTGTCTTTGTGTAAAATTTCAAACTGTTTGGTTCAGTATTTTTTGCGTTCACTTGCCACAACAAACCCACAAACACACAAACCCACAAACAAACATACAGAAACCACCTCTTCTTTATAATATTATAGATAGAAGATAGATTGTCGTTTAAATTGACTTAAGGGAGAAAGTATGTGTCAGTCCACTGATACCGTTTATATGTAATGCGAGTGCAAACTGTCATGGCCGCACTCAAAGATCTGGCAGTACTTAGCTGATGACATATGAACCTTTTGTGTGATATGACATTGTTTGTGCTCTTGTTACACAAATAGTTATTTTGTATCCTCATAACGAGTTCTTTGTTCACCATGCGAATCAAATTTAAATTTTGTCTACAACCATTTGTCGTGGGCTAATATTAAATTATTTCATTTTTGAGCTGGTTTTCAAATTTAGCTTAGGGGAGCAAGCAATACCTGCTTGTCAAGGTCCTAACTTTTCCATTCTTACACATTCCTCTTTTTAGCGAATTTCCCATAGGGAAGAAGCTATTACCGTAGGTCTCATGGGAAGACTTAAGCCCGGGACCATGTTATTTTTTCGTCTTTAGGTGCCCAGAGTCCAAAAACAATAGTCGTTAAAATTTTATATATATATATATATATATATATATATATATATATGTGTGTGTGTGTCTGTTAGCACGATAACTCTCGTAAAAATGGTCCGATCGAGACCAAATTTGGTAGAGAGGTGTATTCCTACAACTGCTCGGACGAGTTCGTAAACCAGACATACCGGTCAATGGGAACGGGTAGTTTGGGGGGGTTTTGTACCCCAAAATGGGGTTTTTTGTGTTTTTCACATGTAATTTTAAAAAATTTCTAATTTTATATTTCACCATTGGAATCAGCTTAAAAAACTACACAATTAAGTTCCTTAAAGTTTTTCTCTATCTTCAACGGTTACTGAGATATTAAAAAATCTAAACACAGTACGTTGTATTGTGGGGCTCCAATGTTAATCTTATGGAGGATAGGGAAAAATTAATATTTCCCATATTAATCAATATTTTTGGATAAAACTTGATATTTAGCCTTATGTGGTTGAGATCTATCCATGCTTAAAAATCATAGTATATGTCTTTATCACAGCAGCAAACCTGCATACTCTTTCCCCATATTATTCATATAGGGAATAGGCAAACTCCTTTATTTATTGACAGATGTTGATGAAAGTTGGTATAAATGTTAAGATAAAAAATATTCATGGTAGAAATGACTTCTTTCAGTGTTCCTCACAGCAGCTAACCTGCACACTCTTTCCTATGTTAATCTTATGAAGAATAGGCAAATAATTCTCATGTTTATAGATATATTTTTATAAAACTTGTCATATATTAAATTATTGGTTTGGAAATTCGCTGAGTACGCAGGTCTGCTGCGACGGGGGTATTTAACGTTGTAAAAGTTTTAACCTAATTCTACAATGGCTATGTTTTTAACTTCTCTAAACTTACTTTTGTGAGAGAAATAAGCTCTGACCTTACCTTTTATTACTGTGAGGAAGCCATCATGATACGGTCTGAAAACATAAATAAATCGATTAATCTTAAAATAAAATCTTAATACATTGAGTTTATCTATATAAATAAAATTAGAGTATTGTCTGTACTTATTAGTTATTAGGATTTTTGAATCATGTTATTTTTACAGTTCATAGCGTAAAAAAATCCTAAAAATAGGCCTTATCTCAAGTTCTGTCTTTCTTTCTCTAAAACCAAATACCCTCGTCGCAGCAGATCTGAGTACTCAGCGAATTTCCAAATCAGTAATATGGTAGTCACACTACAAGTATATGACAAGATTGATCAATCAATCTTGTATTTTTTTAATTCATCTGTTGATAAATTAAAATATTTGCCTATTTTCCGTAACATTAACATGGGAAAGAGTATGCAGGTTTGCTGCTGTGAGAAACACATAAACTATGACTTTCTAGCATAAACGTTATTAAATAAAAGTTATTAAAAAAAGTTATTAAATACAAAGTTATGGGGCTCACTGCTAGTTATATAAGGACATAAACGATTACTAACTAAATAACATTGTAATTTACTCAAAACCTCCAATCAATGAATATCAATTCATTAACTTAAGGAAACTATGAATATTTACATAATGTGTTTATGATTTGAATAAATAAGTAAACGAGCGAATTATGTATGTGCGATTCTTAAGGATATCTTAATAATTGAAAATCCCATTAGAGTAACATAAGTTATAACTCAGTATGGTAGGTCACATTTAAATATCGGTTTATTTAATGTTGATTATCTTCCTATATATCACTAGTGAAATAAAGTACTGTATATTTAAATTTTAGGCTGATGTAAGTGAAGGTGAGATTGACTGTTACAAGAGAAAGGTGTGCGATATTATTGACAGTTTGAAAGACGTCCGATCACAAACCATCTGCGGGCGATGTTCCGACGTTGCCATTGGATGAGAGAGAATCGCAATAAAGTGCCTTTTGTCCTAAGCTAACGCTTAAGTTCTAGAAATGTCACTTAAATTTTCTAACAATATAGCAAAGAATATTAAAGTGTAAGTTTGTGTGTGTGTGTGTGTGTGTGTGTGTGTGTGTGTGTGTGTGTGTGTGTGTGTGTGTGTGTTGAGTTAATTGGGCATTATTTTTTTTACAAATAAAAACAACAAAAGTCCATCATATTGAAATATGGTCTTAAAACTTTATCACATTATTTAAACACTAGATGATTATCTACATATGGCGAAGTATAAAAGCTAGTATTTTTAGTATTATTACTAATACCGATACCTTTCGAAATGGCGACTTATCTAGGTTGGTAAGCCAAGTATGGATGAGAAATAGGTGTAAAATGATTGTGACGCGATCTTGTAGTCCTGTTACTAACTAAGGTAAGTAACTGATAAGTATAGCCTAGCAGCCGATGGAATCTAAGGGACCTACAGTTTAACGTGGAGTCTCTGATTTACGAACTGGTATAATTATGAGTATGTACTTTGCGGACTAATATAGCGTTCAATAGTACGGACGTTAATCCACTCCAGAGAGTATCACATCCACTGTCCACTGCTCATAACTATCCACGATTCGAGATCTCAAAACAGCTGGATTACAGGACACGCCATCGTCCCAGTCTGAATGAGCAGTTAAGTAATTTTGTTAACGAATGATTATGTATAATAATGAGCTATTAAAACTGTCTGTGTTGAGCAACTATATACAATCGATCACAATATTTGAAAGTCAATAAAAGTTATATAAAATGGCCCTGAAGATTACATAGTAAAATTCGATTTGTAGGAATAACCAATAACCGAATATCGAATGTTTGCACTTGTAAATTAATTGTTGATGCAATCACGCCAGCCGTGTGGTAACTGGTTTTGTTGTTTTGCCTTTCACGATGAAAAAACGTGTCCTCCAGCATAAAATTTTAACCAGATGTAAAAATAATAGATGACCGAAATGCATTTTCATTGGTAATTAGTTTGAAGTATTGAAATTAAATTTAAAATAAAATTTGTACGTTGATTAAGGAAGTATCTTTAAAGTAAATAATTATGTATTGAATAATACTAGAATATGGTATATAAATTGCCTTAAGTCAATATTTTGACTTTTCTGTATTTGAGGAGTCTATTACATTACTTTAATTATAAATTTTGAGTATAAATATTGGGAAAATAAATTTTTTTAATACAAAATTTAAGTTTGAAATATTTTTCCTCCAAATCATTTAAATTAAATTATTTTTCTTATTCCTATTCTTGTGAAACCAACCCAAAAATAACCTGGGTATTATAAGGTGAGTATGAGTGAAGGGTGAATGTGATGAATGTGTTTTATACGTTTTTATTTCCTATGAAAATCTATTATTAAATTGTTTACTATGGAAAAGAGACTTTTTACTACGGAAAAACAATGTTTACAATTGCAAAATGATTTTGCAGACATAAACAAGCAAACATTTTGCTATCGTGTCTACAGCCAAAATGGACACACCACGTCTAATTTCATTAAATAAAATAGAGCCATAAATATCTAGGAATAGATAAAATTATGATTATAGTAAGTTTTTTGCTTTGCTTGAAAAGAAAAATGTGGAACACGTGAACGTAGGGGACGAAATTATGCTAGTATATTTAACAGAGTTTTCAAAAACTATCAAACCATCGGTTTTGTGTAGCTAGTATTCCATGATAAAAAGCTGTTTTAAGATTCTTGAAAATGTAGACTTTTCTTCTTTTTCAAAGACCATCGATTATTTGAAACGAAGATCTAATGGTTACTAACCAATTAAATCCAAGGTTGTAACCGCTTTTTAATGACTGGGACGGTGGCGACGTCTTGTAATCCAGCTACTTGGAGGTCACGAACTGTGGATAGTTGTGAGTGATGATCGGTGGGTGTAGTGTTCTCTTGTGTGGATTAACGTCCGGACTATTGAATACTACGTTAATCCGCAAAGACCATCCTCATAATTAGACCAGTTCGTAATTCAGAGGCAGTGGTTCGGACTTCACGTTTAACTTTATATCCATTAGATATGCCATTGGCGTTAGGCTATTAATTAACAGTCCTGTCTAAGGAGCATGTCAACCTTAGTCAGTAACAAGACTACAATAATGCGCCACAATCATCTTACACTCATTTCTCATTCATGCTTGGCTTTAAAATACCTACCTGGGTAGGTTGCCATTTTAGTTAAAAGAATTGTTATGAATGTTTCATATTTCATGACAAAGATCAGCTGATTTATTTGCTAGGATCACTGATTAATGAACAACAAGGCCAAGTATTGAACCGTCACAAAATCGTGTCAGGATTTTTCTCAGAAACAAACCGCTGACCTTCAGATTATGAAGTGCTTATCTCAGTCTAAAATAGCTCAATAAATAAAACGCCTCATCTTTAATTATATTTTTGAATTTAAAACTTTTTATTTCTAATTTGTGTTAGTTTTTATCATATGCCAATCAAACAAAGGCTCAATGAAAGTTGTTGGAAAGAAAGGCGCCAGGAGGGCTTTATTACTGGTTATTAGCTGGGAAGACTTTCAACTTCGTGCTTTCTTCAAAACTTCTCCCAATCTCTGACAATACCGTTATAGACAGCTCAGATTTATTTTCTTCTGAGAATATTAATTTTAATCTAAAACGATTTACACAGTGAACATTTAATGACTGATTTTCAATCAAGAACATAATTAATTAATAATATCTAAATATATAAAACAAAGTTGTGTTAGTTACAACACTTATAACACGAGAACGGCAGGACAGATTTTAATGGTTTTTGATTTTTTGGATTTATCTCTGCTCCAAGCTGGCTATAGGCATATTAGTTTTATATTATAAACCATGGGGCTAAGCCCCGCTGTCAAGTAAAGCTTATATTTTAAGCTTGTGAGGGAAATATGCGATAAAATTTGATCATAATATGATCAAAATGCATAACGTATTTTCCTGATGCATGATTAGATTAGATTACCATTTGAAATGGCGACCTACCCAAGTAGGTATTTTAAGCCAAGTATGAATGAGAAATGATTGTGGGATGATTGTGGCGCGATCTTGTAGTCGTGTTACTGACTAAGGCTGACATGTTCCTTAGACAGGACTGTTAATTAATAGCCCAACAGCCGATGGCAATTAATGAACCTACAGTTTAACGTGGAATCCGAACCACGGCCTCTGAATTACGAATTAGTCTAATCATGAGGATGGTCTTTGTGGATTAACACAGAATTCAATAGTGCGGACGTTAATCCACACAAGAGAACACCACACCCACCGACCATCGCTCATAACTATCCACAATTCGTGACCTCCAAGTAGCTGGATTACAGGACGTCGCCACCGTCCCAGTCATATGCATATTATGCATACATCAATGACGTTAATATTTTACAGAAACCACCTCTTATTTATAATATTATAGATTGTTACTGCAACATATTGATCAAGTTTTAAAAATATTCAATTTTATATCCATCGTAAACAGTTTATGTTTTATATTTCATATACATGTAGTATAAAATATAAAAAAATGATATGTGTTATTCATCCGCTATTAGCGAGCTTTTAAAGATTGTTATAAGGCCTGTTGAATTTTTGATGGTCTCACATTTTGTTTTTAACTGCACAACTTGAGAGTAAGTCCAAGGACAAGCACTAAATCAAAATAACAAACGGGTATGAGATTTCCCCGGGCAATGTTTCGTGGCCTACGTGAACCAGGGCTGCATCTTGCATGTGGTTTAAACACTCATCTCCCTGTTCAATGTTGCAGAAAATTACGTCCTTTGAAATCCTTTTAAATACAGTGTTAAAAACCCCTGTTGCAACAGACCTATGTACTCGGCGAATTTCCAAATCTATACTATGTCAATAGTAATATTTGGCAAGTTTGATCAGTATCTGTTAATAAATTAGAGTTGATCTATTATCCATAAGATTACCACGGGAATGAGTATGCAAATTTGCTGTTGTGAGGAACATTGAAAGTAGGTATTTTTACAACGTAAACAATATGGAATAAACAATTTTTACGTTGACCATATACCAAGTTTTATCTACATCCGTCCAAAAGTAAAATAATTTGTCTATTCTCATTGATTAAATTAAGAGTACAGGTGACCGAGCTGACTATGTATTCTAAACATTCATTAGAAAAATAAAAACATATCTATACTCAATGAACATTTATGTGTGAAATCCGATTTAATACACCATAATTAATATACACTGAACAAAAAGTATCGTAAAAGAAACACCTAATTCTTGAGGGACACGAAAACTCGCTACAAGTCAATTGAGCGATGCCAACGTCTTAAAGCCGATCATTTACTGTTAGTTATCCATACCGTTATTATTAGCCTTTCAACTGATTTTTGTTCAATGAGGATTGAAAAGCAAAAGAGAATTTAATTACATCAATAATTGGTTTGTTACAGTGCTTCAAGCAAACAACTACGTTTTCTATCAAAATACGGAAGATTTGGAAATACTTTTTTCTGCTTTTATATCGCACAGCTATGTTATCCTTAAGTTTTTACAAATTGTTTAGTAACCTGATAATTTTGCATTTATTTAATTCATAAAATAAATATTAATGCATAACCTCTATTTTGTTCCCCGCAGTCTTCAATCAAGAACTGTCAAACGGTTATAAACAGCTGTTTTGGTTTGTATTGTTTACATTTTATTCTCCATAACATGAAATTTTTTAGATTTTAAACTAATATTAAAAGAAAAACACAATAATTTTTCCTGGACATTAGATTAGCATACTAGAATGTATTTTCTACTCAAATTAGTTTATTTTTAAAAAATTTTAAAAGAAATTTGGTTTTAATCCGTGACAATATATATATATATATAATATATAAAAAAAAATAATATAATACAAAAATAATATGAAAAGAGTATACAGGTTAGCTGACATGATAAAACTCATTAACTATTCATTTACCATAACATAAATAGATGCATCTCAAACATATGATAGCTTCATATGTTTGAGTGTAGATTTATTTAATTCCAAGTGTAGATATCGAACTATCGATAATAATAAATGACATAACCTAAACAACTAATCAGGAATCAAGAAAGAACTGCTACAACGTAAGTAACATAACAGCTGATTAGTCTAAAACGAAAAAATGGTCGACAACTATTGATACTAAATCAGGTAATAATCTATGTTTTACGTGTTTTTTTTCATTTTATTTGCTGTATGACGAAAAAGGTTTATTATACGGCTCAAATTGGGCTTTTTGATATATACTGTAACCGCACATTTAACAGCCTTGGCACGTCTCGGATGTTAAACTTGTGCCTGTATCAAAAACGCCAGTTTTTGGTCTTAGTGTTGAAATATACTATGTTATGCTTTAATAAAAATGTTGAACATTAAGAAAATATCGTCTAGTTATTAGCTCTTGAATTTTCTCATTGGCTAACAGGACATTATTCAAAAATTGAAACGATTTTATAAAAATATTTGTTTTTAATACTGGTGAAAACTTTTATAAAACTCTACACAAACTGAAGAGCAACAGCTCCAAGAAAATCAATAAACCTTTCATTACGAGACAGTGAATGCAGAGTTTTTCAGCTCTTCTTTCAATATGACAGGGAGAAGGGGAATGTGATGACGTCAACCAATACTGTGACTTTTTACTGTAATAAAATTGTTGTTATAATAAATGTTTTACCTGGTTTAAATAACATACAATAATAATAATATAATGTAGAGAACAAAAATAATAATCAACACTAAAAATGTTTTATGACAATGGGAAAAACTGAATGTAAATAATATAAAGGTATCATACCTATTACCTTTTTGAAATATCGACCTATTCAGATAGATGTTTTAAATTATTGAATGCCAAGTATGAATGAGAAATGAGTGTAAGATGATTGTGGCGCGATCTTGTAGCCTTGTTACTGACTAAGGCTGACATGTTCATTAGACAGGACTGTTAATTACAACCAGTACTCCTGCTGGTAACCATAAGTTGGATTCGATCCACTTTTATCTCTGCATTATGAACTGCTCAAATTATTAGAATGGTCCTTGTGGATGAACGCAGTATCCAATAGTGCAGACATTAATCCACACCAGTGAATATCACATCCACTGACCACTGGGACGGTGGCGTATCCTGCAATCCAGCTATTTGGAGGTCACGAATTGTGGATAGTTGTGAGCAATGGTTGGTGGATGAAAGATTCTCTGGTGTGGATAAAACGGATTTTTTTCTCTAGTTTCTCAATCTACGAGTACAATAAACTAGCTAATGTACCCGTCTTTCGCACAGGTAAAAAAGTTTATATTTTCTTTTCTGCATTAAATAAATATTCTAAAACATGAAAAATTTATTTAAAATTGATTTTTTACCTGCTTTATTTGAGGTAGAATAATATTCAAATTTAAAAAATTTAAAAAAAAGTATTTAATAACACTCTATACTAAACACGATCTCAAAAATTTATAAACACGAGTGCCCACAACATGACAAAGTACCACCTGTTAAGTAATATTAGGAAAGGATAAGGAACACCGTAATAGAGACAGGCATCGGGAGAAAACTTAAAATCTACCATTTTCGGAAATATTCATTTAGAACCAGCAGATCATCTGTAAAAATGAATTTTCTTCTTCTTCCTGGTGCGTTAAATAAATGTAGTGTAAAAAGATAGTGTAATAAGAAACTATAAACATTGAATCCTAGGACATTTACAGCAACGGTGTCTTCTGCTTCCCGAACTGTCAAATTTTAGTGTTCACCGCTGTTGACATTTAAGTCATTTTATGTTTTCATTATTTGAAATGTAAACATTGAATCCTAGAACGTTCACTGGCCGTAGTCCAGCGTAGTGTTTTGCACGAGCTTAAGATCTTCCTTTGTGAAAAATTTCAAACCGGTTCAGTATTCTTAGCGTTTACCTGCCACAACTAACAAACATACAGAAACCACCTCTTCTTTAATAATATTTCAATTTTTACAATAAAAAAACATATAATCAGACATTTTGAACCCAGTCATGTCTGGTCAGATAATATTCTACGGAAAGAACTCCTATAATAGTCAGATAATATACGTATATAGGAATATTATATAGGACTGTTCCAGAATTGAAATAAAATTTGTATGAGTTCCTCAAGAAAAAAATTTAAATAAGTTGGATATGAATATTAGAAACAAATTCCACCAATTGTTGGTATTGATCGATAAACCTACAATTGGGGTGGTTTACTCATACAATTCGTTTTTTACTTATTAAGTAATTCATAATAATAATTATAACTAATTCTACATGTGTAAAAATTTCAAACCAAATGCTTGAAATTGTTCTGTAAAAGTTTAGACATTTTTAGATTCACGTGGCAGACTAGGAAAGTTTTGTGCATTTTAAAGTGTTGAAGAATTGTAAAGAAACAAAGGAACGTTCAGGAGATGATTGTGATGAAGCAAAGCACAGCTGGATAACAACCTTTCAGGGCAAATTGGCTATCTCTGATATATGAAGCTCTTTGTCAATAGTCTGTGGCTCGTCTGACCATTCCTCTTGGGCCGTCTCTCTGAACAGCACTTAATTAATGCGATGAAGGACGATTTATAAATATTTATAAAGATTGAGGACCAGTCAATTAAACGGTGTCAGTGGACCGACACATCAAGTCAATTTGAAAAGGACAATCTTTAATAAAAATATCATATTATTCAACGTTTATCTAAATATCGGTTAATAATTTATTATTACAAACATAAACATCCAAATTCTGAAAATAACAACAAAAGAAAAAATATTAAATTAATTGATAGAATTTCACCAATTTTCACCAAATATCATGGATAACGGTTGGGAAATAAGGAAGAAATTGGTTTTTAATATTCTCAATTAGAATAACATTGGGCGCTCTCAGACAATGTTCCGTGTCTACCAAGGACATTAAATTTGACTTTTCTTTGGAACCGTTATTGATTCAAAATACTAATTTGTTTAGTTTTTTAAAGCTGTTTCAAATTATTTTATAAAATTACTGTTTCAATAAATAATAATAAATATACTCAGCGAATTTCCAAATCAATAATATAAAAATAATATATGACAAGTTTAAAAAAAATCTGTCCATAAACATGAGAATTATTTGCCTATTCTCCATAAGATTAACATGGCAAAGAGTGTGCAGGTTTGCTGCTGTGAGGAACACTAATTAGCATTTCTACATAAAATTTTATCTTAACATTTATAAACTTTCATCAACATGTCCATAAATAAGGAGTTTGCTATTCCATGATATTATGGGAAAAGAGTATGCAGGTTTGCTGCCATGATAAACACATAAACTATGATTTTTAAGCATAAATGGATAGATGAAGCTAAATATCAAGTTTTATCCAAAAATATTCATTAATATGGGAAATATTAATTTTTCCCTATCCTCCATAAGATTAACATTGGAGCCCCACAATACAACGTACTGTGTTTAGATTTTTTAATATCTCGGTAACCGTTGGAGATAGAGAAAAACTTTAAGGACCTTAATTGTGTAGTTTTTTAAGCTGATTCTAATGGTGAAATATAAAATTATAAATTTTTAAAAATTACATGTGAAAAACGCAATAAACCCCATTTTGGGGTACAAAACCCCCCCAAACTACCCGTTCCCATAGACCGATATGTCTGGTTTACGAACTCGTTTGAGCACTTGTAGGAATACACGTCTCTACCAAATATGGTCTTGATTGGACCATTTTTACGAGAGTTATCGTGTTCACAGAAAATTTTTTATACATATAAATTATACTATATATAGCGTTTATATATATATATATATATATATATAAATTTTAACGACTATTGTTTTTGGACTCTGGGCACCTAAGAAGAAAAAATAACATGGTCCCGGGCTTAAGTCTCACTATGAGACCTACGGTAATAGCTTCTTCCCTATGGGAAATTAGCTAAAATTTTAACGACTATTGTTTTTGGACCCTGGGCACCTAAAGAAGAAAAAATAACATGGTCCCGGGCTTAAGTCTCACCATGAGACCTACGGTAATAGCTTCTTCCCTATGGGAAATTCGCTAAAATGATTTTTGACTTTAAAAGCCTGTAACTTTTATACCCATATGATTTACGAAATGCGGGTGGTGTCATTTTGTTTATCTTATATTGGGGGATTTACGGGTAAAATACCCTTAAAATATTAAATTCAAAAAAATAAAAAAGGTGTTTGAGATACTGTGGATTGTTACCTACATACCAAATTTCATGAAAATTGGACCAATAGTCTCGTCTCTAGGCTGTTGCACATCCCCACACACATACACACACAAACACACACACACATAATTCAAAACCCATTTTTTCAATTCAAGGGGCACTAAAATGGATATAACATCCAGAAGCTCAAATTCGAAAATTCTGACGAAAACAATACTTTCTCCTTATGCTATCGTATAGGGGTAGAAAGTAAAAATAATAACCATTTCATTAGTATACCTTAAAATATTCTTTGTAAAATTTTGTATCGCATTGCTCATTAAAATACTCCACTATTTATAATAATTTTTGTGAAATTTTTGATTTGAGAAATGAAGCCCTAGCTTATTTTTTCTAAACCTATGAGATTTTATAACTATAAGTACGTTGGTGATTCATTGGTCATAAGAACCCTTTCATAATGTTAGTATCTGAGGATGATTACCCATTAGCTACTATAGCGATTGAGCCATTAGTTTTACAGCCGTACAGGTGGTGTCATATTGTTTAGACATTAATAGGCCTAATAAACCATGAAATTTTAATCAAAATCTTTAGAGCGGATTTTGAAACATTCTTATTTTTCAAATTTTTAAGGGTTTGTAGGGGTAAACTTCTATAAAAAATAAACAAATTCAAAGAAAAGGTCCGGAGGTATAGCCAAAGTGCACCTGTGTACCAATTATATTACAACCGGTTTATACAGGTTCCTATCAGTTCGAAAATCACATTTTGGATCCAGAGAGCCTCAAATCGGATATAAATACACTTTCAACTCAAATTCCAAAATTTGGTTGGAAACAATACTTTCTCCATATACTATATGTATGAGGAGGGAGAGAAAGTAAAAAATGACTTATTTACTTCCCTGTGAGGAAATACGTTAGATCGTGGATCAAAGGGAATGTTTTCAGTTCCTCTAAACAGCTGTCGTTATAACCATATGACGTAACTGTTTCAAATTTTGGTCCCGCAAATTGCCAACGTCCCCCCCAGAGCTAAGAAATATCCATGTCAAAAAACAATAAAATGAGAGAATGATAACTAGTTACTTGTTACTGAAAAGACAATAACCATAGTCATCACACTGAATGTCCTTGTACCAGCTCCACTCAGCTTGTCACCACCCATAATGCGCCTGTAGATGGTGGATTAGAAGCATTCTAACCTGTTGTTCGTCCTCAACGCGCTCATATACAGAGGAGGTTCAGAACCAAGAACTTTTAAATAATTTCATTTTTATAGAACTATCAAACTAATACCTATCGTTTCTCTTATAAAATAACTTCCTGCTGAAAGATTTTATACTAGCAGTAAGCCCGTCTTTTGTTAGGTTGTAGGATTTAGTGTTATAAAAAGGAAACATATTATCATTAATCTGTAATTTGTAGTTTGTAATTTGTACTCTGTAATCTGTAATTTGTTATTTACATCAGTTATCTTCCTGAAGTTGTTTGTGAGATTGATTGTTTGTGAGTGATTTGTCTTTTAGTGATTTAATTTGATGGCTGTTGGATATTTATTTCTGTTAAATCACTTTTATAAATCACGTATTCCATAAAACTTGAATAAATATGTTTAATATTGCTGAAAATTGGCTTTTTGAGAACTCATTTTTTAATATTGCGTGGTTCAGTTTAAATTAATCCGATAGTCTTCTTCAAAATGTGTAGAATATTTAATGACTTGATACTTAATCACTTAAGGCATGAATAACCAGTTAAATTATTTTTAATTTTGATTATTTATATCTGCTAGCTTATAGTCGAAAATTTGAAGCCTAGAATACTACAATACAGTACAAAAGAATAATAAACCAGTGTTCTTTAAAATGACACTCAATGTCTTAAAAACATGTATTTTTTCGTACAGTTTTGATTTTTAGTGAATTGACATGATAAGACCTAGAATTTTGAAGATGTTTTTTTAGTTTTGAAATCCCTAGATGTCAAATACACTGAGGTCATTCAATACTGCACACTCACACACACGCACACACACACACACATATATATATGTCCGTAAAAATGATAACTAACGTACAAAACTTGGATACTATTTAATAGTATAATTAATGAAAGAGAACTGACATCGTGCCTGATTGCAGTGTTAGATGCTTGATTGAGAGTTTTTGATTGCAGTAATTTGTTGTCATCCTCTTCATTACCAGCTTGAATTGTATTGGTTCTTCGCCTTCTAAGAACTAAAACTATCCTTTATGTTACAAAAGTTACGCACTGAGGTTTGTATAAGATGTTCATAAAAATTCAGCTAGAGATCGTTATAAAGCGTGAATCCATCAAGTCATAGAATGTTTGCTACTTGGAGGCCACGAATTGTGGATAGTTAGTTATAAGCGATGATTGGTGTATGTGAAATTCTCTGTTGTGGATTAACGTCCGCAATATTGAGTGTTACATTCATCCGCAAAACTCACCCTTATAATTAGGTCAGTACGTAATTTAGAGGCGTAGTAGCTTAGAATCCACGTTAAACTGTAGGTCACCATTTCAAAAGGTAATCTAATCTAATCTTTCATTAAGATTAGAGAACATTAAGACAACACACATCTTACGGCCCAGAGACGAGATACAACTTTCCATCAGTAAACCTCACACTGGAAGGGAACAGATATGACCGACCTTGGTCTTGTTACTATATATAACGTCGTAATTATATCCAAATCACAAATGACAACTGGGTCTGGAATCGAATCGGCAACCCTTAGGTTCCAAAGAGAGCTCATTCAGAACTACTCAGCTGTTAAAACCCTCAAAGTGAATTTCGTACCCACCTATTCCCGGATTGTTGATGGATGCCCAACAAATTTTCACAAACAAAAGCATTTGTCTAAATATTAATAACAGGGTCAGTCAAATATAAATTCATGCCAAATGGTTCTTCTGTCAAACACATATTTCGTGTTTCTGTTTAAACTGTTACCAGGTTTGGATGGATGGTTATGAGTCCACTCTGTGTTTCCATTTAAAGAATATACCTATTGTTACTCTAAATGTTCTAACATAACATAGTAATTATGGTTTTGTTTTGTGAGTATTTTTTCATTCTAAGTATACAGTAGTAATAAAAACTTTACTTCCCTAAGATAAAATATAAGATGAACTAAGTGATTCCACTTTGAACAATTATTACTTTCTCTCCTTATACATAGTATTTGGAAAAAATAAATATTTGTATTTACGTCCCTGTGGGAAATAGGTTAGATCATGGATATGTCTAAAGAGAATGTTTTAAGATAATCTAAACAGCTGTTCTTGTTCTTTTATATTTAAAATTCAATACGGTAGTAGTTCTGGTAGTGTCTATGTAAACCTGTTTCATGTTTTCCATCTTAAAAACCACCAACACCCCCCCCCAGACCTAAGACATATCCATGTCAAATAAATGTGTCTGGTTTGATATCTGTGTACAGACCCTAAAACCATATTGACTGTAAAATTTTTATGTTAGGTCTAGTGCTGCACTATGGCCATTTTCCAGACAATTTTCTTTATAAATTTTTACTATCAAGAATAGTTTACCCCTAAAGTCCATTTAAAAATTAAAAAATATGTATTTCTCAAAATACACTTACGATTTTAACCATAGCTCTAACCAAGCATATTTTTCACTATGTCAAAAGACAACAATCATTTCATTCTCAAATTAATATAAATATTCATCAGAAATACTCATGAAAGTTTCTTGTTGCAACATAATTTTACCTACAAACTGTATCAAGCTTCTTAAACCTGTCAATTTATCAATTTTGATTTATACTTTTGTTAAAGAGTTATTATTTTATTTACCGGCCGTGCAAAATTAAAACATTATCCTTTCAATGTAATCAAGTTAGAAAAATTCAAACCTTATCTAACATCAGTTTATTCCATTCTTCGACTTGAAAAATACAAACATCCTTGATTTATTTTAGAAAATTAATCCCACACTTGGTTTGCAACCCAAGAATACCTAGAGGGAAATTTTTCTGTGGGTACACGTCAACCAAGACTTATTCTGCCAATCTCTAAAAGGAAAGGGAATAATCCAATTGCACAGTTTACTCCACTTTATATAGTATAAAAGGACCGGGATAGTAAGATAATGATGGGTCATGTGGGGAAAACGGGCTTGGTCGGCTGACAATACAAAGAGGTTAGACTTCTAGACCTTTGACATCTGGAGAGTCAGGGATCTTTAGCAAGACCTCGTGCCCAAACAGCTCAAACTTTATACTCCCTACTAACCTTTCCTGGTGCACAACACTAGCACAGCACAATCTATTATGGGAATAAAGCTGTTCAATTAACTCAAAGACAATCTGAAGTCAATAAACAACTGCAAAAAATTCACAAATTTTAACAGTTTTGTATTTTGTTCCCTGTGTGAAATAGGTTAGATAATGGATATGTGTAAGGAAATTTTTCCAGTTCCCCGAAACAGCTGTGCTTATAACCAAATGACGTAGCTAACTATAGACGTCACTGTTTCAAATTTCTGTTCAGGGCCTGAAGCCCCCAGCGAGCGAAGCGGGTAAATACCATAACCTTCCACGTTAAACTGTAAGTCCCTTTGTTGCCATCGGCTGTTGGGCTGTTAAAAAGTCCTATCTAAGGAACATGTCAGCCTTAGTCAGCAACAAGACTACAAGATCACGCCACAACCATATTACACTCAATCCATTTCATACTTGGATAAAATACCTACCTTGTGGTAGGGTCGCCATTCCAATAATCTAATCTAATCTAATCCATACTTCGGGCGAAAAAGGCTGACCTCGGTTGGTTTCAACGCTGTGATCCCTTCGATGAGGATGTTGGTGTAATAATCAAAGGCTTAGCCTAAAGTAATGTGCTAACCACTAACTAGGTCCGGTCTAGTTCTATATGAGAGGGAGGGTTAGTGGGTGCAAGTCCCACACTACCGGGGGGGGGGGGGGTTCTCCGAAATGCATTAGCATTACCCCCTCCTCTCCACAGTATTGGTGTCTAAACAGAGTAAGCCCATTTAGCTAGAGTTCTTGTGGGAATTATATAGGTTAATATTTGAATTAGAAATATAAATATTTTTTACATTTTTATATCCTATGTCAAATTTATTTTATACTAGCTGTAAGCCTGTCCTCTGTACGGGTTGTAATCATTCAATAGATCATTCCTGTATGATAGTTATGAAGCGAGATACTTATTATGTATTTTGACAAAATATTAAACAGAAATCCTAAACAAATACAAAGAAAAAGTAAATTCTCCACTGAATTCTTTAACTTTAATTAATAATTAGATCAATTATATTCAATTAGAAAATTTGTTTCATTATTCAGCCTCTAGGGGTCCGCTTTATTCGCCGTTTATTTAAGGTGGACCCTCCACTCCACTTTACCACCTACTTCCAAGCTAAATTAGGATTGCTCATGGTCGGGATTCGAACCCCTCGTCCCTACGAATGGCTTCAACCGTTGTACTCACCGTCTGAGAAGTAGCTTATTTGGCTAAAAAAGCAAACTCTAGCGGCAAACTAACGAACTCAAGCAGAAGTACAGGGAACTACACGAGTAGTTCATGAATTAGCTCGCCGATGGCAGCACCGTGACGGTAATTGTTGACTTCGATAGCGCTATACAATTAAACCTCACTGACATCTCACAGTGAGATGTTAGCACTTGGAGGGTTAAATCTATTATACGTTAAGATTAAATTTTATTATAGTCAATTTTTCTATAAGTCAATTATAAATGTAAAAAAATAATGTTGATTTTAATTTTACAGCTGATTGTTTGTTCCATAAAACAGAAAAATAATGTCTAATATTGCTCAAAACTGGAATTTTAGAAGTCATTATTTATTTTTCATAGTGTGTGGGCCAATTTAACGTACACAATAAACCTTCCCCCAAAAGGTAATAATGAAAATAATTTCCACAATTAATTGTGAGTGCTCTCGTTTTTACATGAAAGCGTAACAAAATGTATTCTTCAGCTTCTATCATGGATATATTTTAAAGGGAATGTTTTCAGTTTCACTAAACAGCTGTTTTTATAACCATATAACGTCACTTCCGTTTCAAATTTCGGTCTGACGAATTGCCAATATCCTTATCCAGTGCTAAGACACGTCTATGTAAAACACCGTCTAGGTTGGCGTTTCAGAATACCAGTAAAAAAATTAAGATAAGATTTATCTAGGGTTTTCCGGTGTATAAAACCTTTAAATAATCAAAAATATTATAATTCCAAGATATGTATAAACAAAACTATAATTTTATTTTTGTAGATGCTTACCCAAAATTTGTATGGATCCAAACGCGTGTAAACTCCATCATGGATGAGGCCTCTTTTGCTATTTGAGTAATGAAGAAACCAAAACGCTGCAGGCCTGCACCTGAATCGATAACTTCCGGTATTGAACACGCTAATGAGAACGTCCTGAATAACGAACCTCGCTTTTACCTCTGCTGTAATAAAACTGGAAAATTTCTTAGAAGATTACTGTGAGTGAATGTTGATGCACGATGTTCGACATTGTTTCTTTTCTAATTTTCCGTTACTTTCAATGTTGAAATCATCCACAGATTATAAGCAGAAAAATATACACCAATAACGAAAGTGTAAATGAAATATTTAAAATATGTAGTAATGGTAGTGGGTAGGTAATGAACGGTGTTCCGTGGTGTGGATTAACGTCCACACTATTGAATACTACAATCATCCGCAAATATTTAAAATAGGTAGTAATGGTAGTGGGTAGGTAATGAACGGTGTTCCGTGGTGTGGATTAACGTCCACACTATTGAATACTACAATCATCCGCAAATATTTAAAATAGGTAGTAATGGTAGTGGGTAGGTAATGAACGGTGTTCCGTGGTGTGGATTAACGTCCACACTATTGAATACTACAATCATCCGCAAAGACCATCCGCATAATTAGTTCGTAGCTCAGATGTAAACATGGTTCGGATCCCACGTTAAACTATAGGTCCCTAGATGCCACTGGCTGTTGGGCTATTCATTAACAGTCCTGTCTAAGAAACATGTCAGTAAGGCTGACATGTTTCTTAGTCAATAACAAGATGTTTTTGTAATGTCTGTTGGTGTTTATGATTTTTTAAATGACTTCATTTATTTTTTTATTCAATCACATACAGGGAAACCTTTAATGCAACCTGTAATCAACAGCTGAAGCTAAGGAAATCTACATTGTGGTTATCTTCAGCAACTACTAAGTGCTAGGAACCGCAAAGACATAGCCTATATTTAAAAATGTCCCTCCACTGAATTACGAATTGGTCTAATTATGAGGATGGTCTTTGCGGATTAACGTTGTTATCAATAGTGCGGACGTTAATCCACATAAGAGAACACTACACCCACCGACCGTCACTCACAAATATCCACAATTTGTGACCTCCAAGTTGCTGGATTACAGGACCCGGTCCCAATCAAATGTGGGAGAGGGGTGTAAATTTTTAAAAAGATTTGCGAAAAGTTCAGGTGATACTTAGAACATAAGACCTCATAGTCAACTATAATGCTATGTCTGTACGGTTCGTAGCACTTAGTAGCAACTGAAAGTAAATACACAATGTAGATTTCCTTAGCTTCAGCTGTTGATTACATGTTGTATAAAATGTTTCCCTGTTTATGACTGAAGAAAAATCAATTCATTTAACAAATAATAGACACCAACAGACATTACGAAATCACCTTGTTATTGATTAAGGCTGGCATGTTCCTTAGACAGGACTGTTAATGAATAGCCCAACATCCAGTGGCATCTAGCGACCTACAGTTTAACGTGGGATACAAAACTAAGTTTGCATCTGAGTAAGAAATAGTTATGAGGATGGGCTTTGTGGATGAATGTAGTATTAAATAGTGCAGACGTAATCTACCCAAGAGGTTATCATAACCAACAACCATCTCTTATAACTTTTTTTGCTTTTAATAGAAATGGCAAATTATGTAGGTAGATATTTTAAGCCAAGTATGAATGAGAAATAAGTTTAGGATGATTGTCGCACGATATTGTAGTCTTTATACTGACTAAGACTGACATGTTCCTTAGACAGAACTATTAATTAATAGCCCAACAATCCATAGCATATCTAAGGGACCTACAGTTTAACGTGGAGTCCGAACCTCTGCCTCTGAATCACAAACTGGTCTAATTATGAGGATGGTCTTTCCGGATTAATGTAGCATTCAATAGTGAGGACGTTAATCCACAAAAGAGAACACTACACCCACCGACAACATCCACCCCATCGCTCACAACTATCCACAATTCGTGACCTCCAAGTAGTTGGATTGCTGGTTACAACTCCGTCAAACAATTCGCCATGTTGGTGCGAGTATTTGCCCTTTAACCCCGAGCAACGCTTCCACGGCTGGCAGTTGAAAGAACCCCTTTTCACTGGCAAGAGGCCATTGATCGCGGCTTCGTTTCCTCCGACTTTTAATTAACGGAGTTTATCAAAACAAAGTATCTTACGTTCCGTATACAGATCATCTTTGAGGCGAAACAAAATAAGCGAAAGGAAAGTTCATTTCAAAATTCATATAAACCTAAAACTTAAAACCTTTCCTTAATTCAATGTTAACATGTTTCATTTTCAAAATGAACTTTTTCACTTCACTAACCTTTTGATACATCTTTTCAATAACAACATGTTAATGTATGTCGTAGAACATGCCATAGGCCCTACTTAATTGTATTTTCACAAAAATCACTCTTGCTTGTATATTTTAGTAGGCAATAAGGTTTAGTACGGAAAAATAACCATTAAATTTTTGGTGATACAAGGTGGTTGGCTGTTGAACTATTCTTTAACAGTCCTGTCTAAGAAGAATGTCAGCCTTAGTCAGTAACAAGACTACAAGATCGTGCCACAACCATCTTACACTCATTCCTTATCCATACTTGGCTTAAAATGCATAACAGGGTAGGTCTCCATTTCAGAAAGGTAAAGGTGTATTGTACCTATACAAATAAATTATTTGCATACAAAAAAGTAATTACAGATAATACCAGATAAATTAAATTAATATGCAATTTTTTGAACCATAATCTAGATAATAATAATACCGCACAGCAAAATTTTGTTGCTCCAGATCGACTGTTTTAATCAACATGATTCTTTCACATCGCCAATATTTTAAATGTAAACGTATTTTAAAAAAATCCCACGGCTGATGTTAATCGTGAAGGGTTATATCTTCTAAAATATACAAAAACAATATTAAATTAGATTATATATTTGAAATGGCAACCTATCCAGTTAGGTATTTTAACCCAAGAATGAGAAATGAGTGTAAAATGATATGGTACGATCTTATAGCTTATTACTGACTAAGGCTGACAAGTTTCTTAAATTATAGCCCAACATCAATAGCACATATGGGATCTACAGTTTAATGAGGAATCCGAACCACTTATGCTTCTAAATTACGAACATGCAGCAACCCGTATAAAGACCATTCTTTTGACACCTCAGTCATTAGAATAAGTCTAGAGATAAAAAAAAGAGTTTTGTTAACGTGTTACATAATTATTAATCTTTTATAACTATTGTACCATGTTAAACGTTTATGAATATTTTGTTAAATTCATTAAGACAGAAAAGAAAGTCTCAGCTGCCTTAAAAAGCGAATTTTTATCAATGTGTGTTTGTTTCCCTGCCAAGCTACATTTGGCTCTCGTCCAGGACTGTGTACAATGCAAGACACTTTTATCACCAGAACTTAAACCACCGACTTGTTTGTGTACGCAATATTCATGACGTTTACATCATTGTGAATTTCGTAATATTAAATTTCTCTCATTTTGGTTTATGTACTTAGTTTGACATTACTCAATATAAAAAATCTACCAATCCCATCCCATACCAATCCTTTCTATTATTATTTTGGTAAATTGAGATAAGACCAATGGATATAATACCAATTAAGATAAGATAAGACCAGTTGAGATAAGATAAATTGAGATAAGACCAATTAAGATCAATTGAGGTAAAACCAATTGAGATAAGACCGATTAAGATAATACCAAACAAGATAAGATAATACCAGTTAAGATAAGATCAATCGAGATAGGACCGATTGAGATAATACCAAATAAGATAAGATAATACCAGTTGAGATAAGACCAACTGAGATACTGTTATACCAATTGAGATGAGATAAGACCAACTGAGATACTGTTATACCAATTGAGATGAGATAAGACCAATTGAGATAATACCAATTAAGATAAGACCAATTGAGATGATATTAATTGAGATAAGACCAATTAAGATAAGATAATACCAATTGAGATAAGACCAATTGAGATAATAGCAATTGAGATAAAACCAATTAAGATAAGATAATACCAGTCGAGATCTTAAGATCTATTAAGATAAGACCACTTGGGATAAGGCCATTGATATAAGACCAATTAAGATAAGATAAGTTACCAATTGAGATAATACCAATTAATATAATATAAGACCAGTTGAGATTAGACCAATTGAGATAACACAAATCTTTGCTTTCCTGGGTAACGTAAACCTTAAAAAGTTGAATACAGTATTTTCAAAATGTACCATAATGCTAATGTAAGGACATACAAAACATTTAATTTTATTGATATAGATGTTTTCGAAATCATATAACCATTATAAACTTTCTAGATTAGATTAGATTAGATTATTGAAATGGCGACCATACTACAAGGTAGGTATTTTAAGTCAAGTATACGCCTAGTTATTATGTGTAGTTATAACACTTGAGGTATATAGAGATAATCTGTCAGCTGTAATTGTATTATCCCAAATGGAGACTCCATTTGGGCCTGATGATGTTCGGTGTAACTGGAGGAAATCGATCGCTAATTTAACAACTTTTTTATATTTATACCATTGTATATAATTACAATATAATTGTAAATATATTAAATAGTATTAATTGGAAGACGTGAGTCTTTATTTCATACTAAAACAAAAAGAATATTTTTTGCAAATATGTAATTTGAGATCGTAAAAAATACAGAGCAATGCATTGATAATGTGAAGAAAAAGATTTAATAAAAATAAATTAAAAAAGATATGCTAAACTGTATGAAAGTTAGGTATCTGCCCTAAACCGCCTTAGAATGTTAGGAAACAACTATCAAATGTGTATAATGCAGAATAATTGGACCCCGCCGATAAGTTTTGAAAACTTGGCAGGGCCATGTATGTGAAATATATTATTGAAATAAATTATTTGTATTTACCGTATTTCATGAACATTTGACGTTCAGTGTATATTTGCGGTCTGTACACGGATAGACAGACAGAAATCAGTCTAAAAACCACTTTTTCGGGTTAAGGACGCCTCAAAACGGATATATCCACTCTGAACTCAAATTCGAAAATTTCTACGAAAACAACACATAAAGGGAGAAACTAAAAATATTATCAAATTTTAATCTACAAGTTTTGTCTGACAACTGCTTTTTGGAAACATCCTCTAAAATGTCTACTATCAAAGGGTGAAGAGTGAACATTAAGTGACACAAGTCGGAGATCTGACGGGTAAACTTATTGAAAGTGGATTTGGAAGAAGGCCAGAATGTTTAGGAGAGAAACTCATAACGAACTTAGCAGAGTAGGATTCGTCTGGCTGGGAAACTTGCAGTTTTATAACACGCTTTAATAAATGCTCTTCAATTTGTACTTTCTTCCCTTATAAACATATAGAAAAGGGGGTATATGGAGAAAGTATTGTTTTGCCAAAATTTTGAATTTGAGTCGTTTTAAGACTCCCTGAATCCAAAAAACTGGTTTTTTGACTGGTGTCTGTCACCACGGTCGTCTAAACTTTATGTAATTAAGTACAATGGTGCAATTTGGCTATGTGTTCAGAACTTTTTTATTAGTTTACTCCTAAATACCCATAAATAATTTAAAAAATAAAAATTCATAAAAATCTGCCATGACGACTTTAATTAAAGTTTAATGGTTTTATAGTTATCAAGGTCCTAAACAATATGAAACCACCTGAATGTGTATAAAATAAACTGCACAAATGTTATGGACTTTTAAAAGTAAAAAAAAACATTTTTCTGGCAAAACACTAAATATGTAAAACGGTTTGACTATCTCCATTCAAACTAGCCTAAAAGCTAAACATATTATTATTTTGAATCATTAGTCTACGATTGACGGGTCCAGAGAAAATTTACATTAAGATCTGAGATAAACGTAGCACGTTGTTTGAGAGCTCCCAATTTATTATTACGGAAACAATATTTAAAAATCAATTTCTTCCTTTTCTATCAACCGTTTTCCTTGAAACTGGGTAAGTACTGTAAGGGTCACCCAAACCTCACCCAACAAAACTCACTCAAAAAAGTTTAGATTGGTATTACCTATGGGAGAGGGGTTTTGTCAAAAATTCTAACAAATATTTTAACTCTTTGTTCTTGTTGTTACTTTAAGAAATTATTTGATTATTTTTTAAACAATAAGTTTTTAACGTTATTTATATAAAAATTAATGAATATAACATTTTTATTGAAGGTCGTTGTTACAAAAAAAATTACTTAAGGGAGAAAGTATGTGTCGGTCCACTGATACCGTTTATAGTAAAAGCTGTTCAGCTTTTGAAACTTTACAGAATTATTTCATGAATAAATTAATAATTATAAACTTGGACTATAGTGAGAGAGCTTGAGATAAGTTTAGGTGTGTCTGCAAAAGTTTGCTATATGCCGTCACTTTCGATCTCATTATTGAGCACCTTAAGACTTTATGTAAGATAAAAACTTAAAGGATGGTAAAAGGGTATTCTATAGGACATACAGAAAATTACTGTCTAAGATGTAATGCGTTTGTAGGATTTATATCACAGTATCGTGTGAAGTACGGATTTGTAGAAAGGTTCTCTTACTTTAAATAACTCATTACTTCAATTATTATACTTCTGTGGAGTAAAGACTAAATTATGCTGGCTAAACTATTCATAGCTTAGAAATTTTATATCTGCTGACTGAGTAAAAATTCTACCTAATCGTATGCCTACGGAAACAGTATAGAAAACCCAAATACCTCATTCTTGTATCTAAACGTATAGAAAGAAAAACGAAAGGAAAAAATAATATATTGGATAAGCGATATTTCAATTGTAACTCATGTTTTTCAGATACAGTACAGCTTTTGTATACTGACTATAGAAAAATAGAATGACATAAGATTATGTACTATATTGTTCAAACTTGCTCCACAAAACGAAGAAATCTGAGTGGATTGATTCACAATTTTCTAATTCAACCTAAATACAACGGCAACTTCAATACAGTTTTATAGGAAATATATACAACAGCTGATCATTATAGCAAACGTAATATGTATAAACATTGTAATTATTTCTTATTTGGTCAACATATGACCAAATAAGATAGATGACGTTTAATCAGACAGAAAATAAAAAATACAAATACATAATCAACAAAAACCGTAAACTATTAACGTGGCGAATAAAGCTGTCCATTTTGTACAGCACATATTTACTCCATAGTTTTACATTAAAGAATGATTCAGATGTTATTGTATAGTTAAGCATATAGATAATGGAAAGTAAACCAACAGCTGCAGCTTAAGAAAACAAATGTTTTGTTTGTAGACTATTTGTAAACAAACTTAGTCCCAATAAGGTTAACATTGGAATTTTAAAATGCCATAAAATGGAAACTTATGGAGTTTTTGAAATTTGTTCATGGACACAAATAGATCAACTTCCTTAAATTTCATGGCGATCGGATGAGTAGTTTTGCAATGCATAAAGGACATCCATACATTGATTCATATATATATATACACTAATAATATAAAATTAAATAAATTCTTGAATGGACAAAAACTCTGTCCGACTTTTGAATTATTCTATTTATATATATAAAAACACCGTCTCCACTAATTGATTAAATTCACGTCATTCGCTTCATTCTATACATATGAAAACAATGCGGTCCCAATTCATTGACCGGCTCCCCTATCAGTAAATAAATACGTTTATTTTTCAATCCACATTAAGTTTTGTAAATCAACCAATTCATTGAATTTATGTATATTATTATGAACAGTATTTAAAATTAAAAATGTTTGCACCTTTCCATAGCAAACTTACTGAGTTTGCTGTAAAACTAACTTAATTTTTCAGACTTAAAATATAGGAATAATTTTATTATTTGTTCAATGCGCATGCCTTATGTTACTGTAAAAGTGTACTACTACGTTTTAAATGATTTTTTACATAACTTAAAATGTGCATTAAAAATTTTTGTTAGTTCTTTAATGATATAGTTATTATTTTATGGAATTTCCAATATACTGCTCTGAATTTTATGTTTGTGTTATATAAAAGAGGAAATTGGCTTATACATTGCTTGGCTACTTTATTAACAAACATTAATATTTTTGTACAAAAATTGTAATACCCATATTTCTTACATACTTAAATAGCTATTTTCGTTTAAGCCTTTAAATGTGTTATATATTATTTATTAAACCTTTCATAAAAATATTAATTTAATGATGTTTAGCCCTTAAATGTAAAATCTACATTTTTGGCACTCCTGGAATGAATACAGTGTGGTTTTCTTTTTGGATGAGTTGAGAGTGGATCTACTTGGCTCAGTTGAGAGGAGGTATGCAGGAAAGAGGGTTGCTAGATGCTAGCATATGATAGTGGCTACTCAGTTCTCAGAACTCACCCTGAGAGGGAAGGGACGTCAGGCAGATGCAGGCTCTTACTCCAGCCTCCCAGCCCTGGACCACGACACTGGCGACTCGGCAACACCGGTGGGGATGCGAGCAACTAACCCACCCCACAACCAACCCTATCCACCCGGTGCATCTCCGCCCCCACAGCCCACAACAGGGAAGGGGTTGTTGCATTTAGTGTAACTAGTGGTATGGTCGTATATCATTTAATCCGTGAATTAAAATAACAAAAAATATTACGTGTAGACAAAGACTTCTACAGCATAAGTTTTCTCTTAAAACAAATCAGAAAGCGCAGACACAACCATTCAAAAATATTCTACATTTACAAAAAGGTTCGTGTTTACTTTCCTGTGGAAAATAGGTTAGATCATGGATGTCTAAAGGGGATTTTAAATTCCTCTAAACAGCTGTTCTTATAACCATATGACGTTACTAAGCATATGACTTCACAAACCAAATGACGTCTCTGTTTCAAATTTTGGTCTCAAAAATTGCCAACACACCCTAGAGCTAAGACGTATCCATGTCTAAAAACAAAATATAGACTATACTATGCACGTGTAGTCAAAGACTTCTACCGCTCAAGTTTTCTTTTAAAACACATCATAATATATCAAAATATATATACTGTTCAGAGTGAGTGAGCGTTATGTCCCGAATCATCTAAATATAATTTAAACGGCCTGATATATCAATATGAGACCTTAGTCTTAACTTATATAACACTTTTTTTACTTTTTCATGTTGTTAAAAATTTTGCTCCATTTTTCAAAGGGGGTTAAGGGGACAACTGAATATTTTTAAATGTAAACTCTTATCTTGTGACCCCTCATTTTCATGGAAATTTACATTTGGGTATACATTTGAAAATTTTTAGTTGCTCTCTTTGCAAAAGTGGGCACAATTTTATATTTTATATTTATAGGAGGCAGTGGTTTGGATTCCACGTTAAACTGTAGGTCCATTAGTTGCCATCGGCTGTTGGGATATTAATTAACAGTCCTCTCTAAGGAACGTGTCAGCCTTAGTCAGTAACAAGGCTACAAGATCGCGCCACAATAATCCTACACTCAATCCTCATTCATACTTGGCTTAAAATACCTACATTTTAATATGGTTGTCATTTCAATGATCTAATCTAATCTAGATATATTAATAAAACTTGTCATATATTATTATTGTAATATTATTGATTTGGATGTTCGGTGAGCACGCAGGTCTACTGTGACGAGGGTATTTTATTATATTGTTTAATATTTGTGAAAAAATTGGGGGTTGTCTGAGCTCGTTATTTAAGGTTTAGGGGCGAAGCTGATTCTACCCTCCCTGAGGCAAAATAAATATTTTGTGTGGGTTTTATCTGGCGATGTAACAATAAAATAACAATATTTGTAGCATAACAAATTTCATGAAAAACGGTCGAGAAATAAGGAGGAAATTGATTTTTGAATATTGTAACAATTATTACATTAGGCGATAACACAGTAAATTTAACTTTTTTCACGACTGTTCAAAGCACCATGGTTTGTAGGGGTGACGAATTCCTAGTCAAGTTCCTAGTCTATCTTCGTTAGCACCCACAACAATTGACAATCTTCTTCAGTAACACTAGAGTGCCGTGTTGTGCTGAAACCACTTTTTGTTCCCATCTGAAGTTTAACAGGGTATATATATTAACTGTGCCACCTTTAGGATACATTAAAAGATATATGACAGTAAAATTTAAATTAATCAACTTAGTTTTTAAGAGATTTTAAAATATTGAATTACAAATTTAGTAAAAGGCAATCATTTTGTTGAAAATAAAACGTCCCTTATCTATTTGTAATAGACCATAGTACCCTAGTAGTATTAGCTTAAAAAACGTCTTAAATGAAATAGGCGCTATACAAAAGGAGTTATGCTATAAAACGTAAACTTATGTTATTTTTAAACAGTTGGGGTTTAAAACGCTCGAGGGAGTTTTAAACTCGTACCGTGTGTCTTGTAATATAGCTACTTGAGGGTACTAATTGTGGATAATTGTGAGCGATGGTTGGTGGGTGTAGTGTTCTCTTGTGTGAATTAACGTCCATACTATTGTATACTACGTCCATCCGCAAAGACTATCCTCCTAATTAGACCAGTGTGTAATTCAGAGGCAAAAGTGGTTCGGACTCCACGTTAAACCTGTAGGTCTCGTGATGTCATTGGCCGTCGGGCTATTAATTAACAGTGCTGTCTAAGGAACACGTCAGTCTTAGTCAGTAACAAGACTACTAGATCGCGCCACAATCACCTTACACTCATTTCTTATTCATACTTGACTTCAAATACCTACCTGGGTAGGTTGCCAGTTCAGTTAAAAGTATGAAGTATAAACCCAACCGGGTTATAAAGAGGGGGTTCATACCATAATTTGTTAATTTTGTAGTTGGTACAATTTAACCAATAAATCAAATTTAGGCCAATCATAAAGCAAAATTACTTTTGAGCACAATGTACCCTTAAGTAATAAGTTAACTTTTGTAGTCGAAGTGCGAGTCAGTCCTGTAATGTCGGTTATTGAAAATGTGTTGCGCCATTACCTCCCGAAAACCCATCGCTATCGCCCGGGTTTTCTCTCTATTCGGACTATTTGCACCTCAACATTTTATCGCAGCTAACCGATTTCGTGACACTCTAAAAGCAGATTTTATTTTTGTTGGACTACAAAGAATTGCAATTTTTACATCTTTCCACCTACAAGTATATGTCGGTGTTCTGGAGAAAGTATTGTTCGTAAAAATGTTCGAATTTGAGTTTTCAGTGGATACATTTGTGTATGTAGTTCGTACGTTCTTGCTTTTGTCAATGGCCCAATGGATATGTATAGAGCCACAGCCTACACCGTTTGACTAATTTACGTAAAATTGTATGTGCTTGCGCATGTATTTTTTAGGGTAGTTAAAACTCGTTGAAAACGTAAATTCCAAATATCTCAAAAACTTCTCTAACGATTTTGATTAAAATCAAATGGTTAAATGGTGAATGGTTTATGGCGCTTAAGATAAATATTTTAAGTTCTAGCAAAAAATCTAAATATATAAAACAAAGCTAAGTTAGTTACAACACAACATTTATAGCTCGAGAACGGCAAAACCGATTCTAATTATCTTCAATTTTTTTATTCGTCTCTGCTCCGAATAGGTTATAGACAAATTCAGTTTAGTATTTAACCTTAAGGCTAAGCCTCGCTGTAAAGTTTGTATATTATGTTAAGCCTAAGGGGGAAAGGCGTGATGCATTTTGATCATGTGCATACATCAGTAATGTGAATATTTATTAACAGCTGATTTTGTGTTGCTTTATTTTCACCAGTCGATTGTGCGTCATTTTCAGCGAATGCTTGTTGTTGTTAAAAAAATAAATCTATAACTATTTGGTTGGTTTGACCCAGTGTAATTTATTAGTTTTTTTTGTTTTGTTCGAGTAGAATTAATGAATGTTAGATTCACGAGTGTTATTATAAAAATGCCGCGATTCTGAAAATTTAATCTTTTCTATAACAGCTGTATTATAGTTAGGTTTGGTTTTGGTTGGATTAGAAAATTGTGAATCAATGCCCTCATATTTATTTGTTTTTAGGGAATGTTATTAATATGTCTTATCGTTTCAATATTTTTATTAACTATGTCGCGACCCAGAATATCTAATCTTTCACAACGAAGCCGTAATGTTATTCGACTTCAGAACATGGCCAATCTTAAAGTTTACATGTACTGTTATGCGTTACGAAGTTCGCCGGGTCAGCTAGTAATTTTATAAAATAATTTGACTTTCACCATTCAATCCAGCTCAAGAGATCTATTAGTATTTTGAATTTTAGTCTAGCAATATTAGTTCCAGAGAAAAAGTAAAACTTACTGACAATGGTAAACGCAGTACGTTGTCTGAGAGTGCCCAACGTTGTAGTCTGCGTTGGCTATTATTAAAAATTCAATTTCTTCCTTCTTATTTTCTTCTCTTTCCTTCTCCTTCTCCTCTCTCCTTCTCTTTCCTTTCTTCCTTCTTATTACTCGAATTTAATATCAAGCTTACTGGTACATCACCCAACTAAACGCACGCAAACATAATTTTTATTACTTCATGGGGGGTGAACTTCTCCCCCAAAAATATTTTATACTACAGTAGTTGTAGAAAGGTGTGGGAAATAAATCCGAAGAATATTTTCAAAACAATAGATGTTGTTAAAAGTTTAGAAGTATAATGTTTATGATATGTAATTTTTTTGTGTAGCTTAGGAGGGGAGAAAGTACGTGTCAGTACATGGATACAGTTTTTCTCCTTTTTATCTGTCAAACGCAAGCGGTTCACGGAAACAAGAGCTGTGTTCAAATATTCCTTCTTACCGAGCATTGTAAATGAGAATACACATGGACCGTCTGTCTCAGGGCACACCTGACAATAGATCAAAAGGTGCTGTTGAAATAACATTGAAGTAACATTGGTGGTAAACTGCCTCAGCCGTATTTAACAACTTGACAAATGCATAAACATAATATGTTTATTTTGTACTACATAATTGAACGTAATTCTGTATGTATATAGTTTTTATTTTAGATCATTTTCCCATTTTATATAATGAATTGTGTGTGTGTGTGTGTGTGTGTGTGTGTGTGTGTGTGTGCGTGTGTGTGTGTGTGTGTGTGTGTGTGTGTGTGTGTGTGTGTGTACGCGTGAGCAAAAGAATAGATAGAGGGTTCGATATATCTTGTCAAAATGGTGCGATAGAAATTAAATTTGTTCTATACTTGTAAAGGATAATTTGTGGGTTTAAGTTCTAAAACCAGGCAAATTGGTCCGTCCGAAAGGGGTATTTTATCCAAAATGGGAGTTTTGAGGGGTTTTACATATAATTTATAAAAAAGATTAAATGTTTACTAGCACCACTATTTGGAATCATCTTACACTAATTTCTCACTCATACTTAGATTAAATTACCTACCTGAGTTGGTCTCCATTTCAAAAGGTAATCTTATCTAATATATCTCACAATATCGTTCTGGATATTTTTAGTAAACCATTTATTTACCTTCAATACAATAAAGACCTTTTTTCCAATTTTCACTAGGTGTACGTTGTATTGTCCCTGAATAATTGATACTGTACGAAAATTTATTTGCGTGTATAAAACAATGTAAACATAATTCACATTTATTGATTGAATAAATATTTATTTCGTATCAATAAAAGTTTGTAAACTATTGACTGGTTTGGAGGTTGAGAGTACCCACTTTATAAAAAGGCCAGCGGTTTGTTAATGAGCAAAATCGTTCGGAACTGGGCCCAGCTGCCTTCGCTCTTTGTTATTTATTAATTTATGATTCTGGATGATTAATTAGCTTTTCTTCGTCAGCGACATAGACCAATCCAATACACTTATCTCACTCCACCTGCTCTCTGCTCCTTTAACCCTTTTAGTGCCAGGCGTGTTCAAGTGCGCTTTTCCCACAGCGTGTGCAAGAAATGCAATGTTAAAATTAGAAAATTCAGCTATTACAGAAAACTGTCATTGTTTTATTAAATATAATTCCTCATGCTTAAAATTTATCATTTTTATTGAAGTCTGTTTGGTTTTGTACATATATGTAAAATACCCCCGTCGCAGCAGACCTGCGTACTCAGCGAATTTCCAAATCAATAATATAATAATAATATATGACAAGTTTTATAAAAATCTGTCCATAAACATGCGAATTATTTGCCTATTCTCCATAGGCCATAGGATTCTCCATCTTAACATTTATACCAACTTTCATCAACATCTGTCCATAAATAAAGGCGTTTGCCTATTCCCTATATGATTAATATGGAAAAAGAGTATGCAGGTTTGCTGCCATTATTAACACATAAACTATGATTTTTAAGCATAAATGGATAGATCTCAACGACATGAAGCTAAATATCAAGTTTTATCCAAAAATATTGATTAATATGGGAAATATTAATTTTTCCCTATCCTCCATAAGATTAACATTGGAGCCCCACAATACAACGTACTGTGTTTAGATTTTTTAATATCTCGGTAACCGTTGGAGATAGAGAAAAACTTTAAGGAACTTAATTGTGTAGTTTTTTAAGCTGATTCCAATAGAGAAATATAAAATTAGAAAATTTTAAAAATTACATGTGAAAAACGCATAAAACCCCATTTTGGGGTACAAAACCCCCCCAAACTACCCGTTCCCATTGACCGATATGTCTGGTTTACGAACTCGTCCGAGCATTTGTAGGAATACACGTCTCTACCAAATTTGGTCTTGATCAGACCATTTTTACGAGAGTTATCGTGTTCACAGACATATATATATATATAAATTTTAACCACTATTGTTTTTGGTCTCTGGGCACCTAAAGAAGAAAAAATAACATGGTCCCGGGCTTAAGTCTTGCCATGAGACCTACGGTAATAGCTACTTCCCTATGGGAAATTCGCTAAAAATCAAACATTTATCAAAAAAATTTGTTATGATTAGTTTAGAAAATATCGTGAGTTTTGATTTTCGAATAATTTAAAGAAGAGGACCTAGCAAAGTAACTCAGGCACTGCGACTATAGTTGATCGTTTGTACAGCTACAGGAAAGGAAAGGATTCATGAGAATCGGTAAACAGGAGAGGACAGTCTAGGTCACCCAAGGAAGGGGAGGAGACAACCCCAAGTCTATCCAACCCTCAAGACCCGTGGCTGAGTACCAGGTAACTAGACAAGTATGAAGCAGGCGCCATAACATTCCAGAGTGAACCAACCAATACTGTGATTTAGGCTGGGTATCCAAGTTTGAAGGTTGGCAAGACGTCGGCGTGTCCATTATTGTTGCTACTTGAAGGACACCAATTGTAGGTAGTTATCCAGTTAAACGTTAATCCGTTCAGTCTCTGGTGTGGATTAACGTCCGCATTACTGAATATTACGCAATTAAATTCATTCTTAAAATTTGAACAGTTGGTAATTCAGAACTAAAATGGTGGGGTCGGATCCCACATTAAACTGTAGATTCAGTCGATGCCATTGGCTGTTGGGTAATAATTAGCACTTTCGTCTACGGAAAATATCAGCCTGTCAGTAACAATTCTACAATATCGTCTCCTACAACTCTTTTCATCGTTCATACTTGGATTAAAAATACCTACCTGGGTAGGTTGCCTTTTCAGAAAGGTAGTTAAGGTGGAAATATATAAACGCATGCCCTAAACAGAGTCAAGAAGTAAGGGAAGAGTTCACTTTGGATAGATTGGATTAGGTCACATTTTCATGCTGACCTAACCAAGAAGGTATTTTAAGTCAAGAAACTAAGGGACCTACAGTTTAACGTGAAAATCAATCCACTTTTGTCTCTAAATAATGAACTGGTCTAATCATGAGGACAGTTTTGAATGTAGAACTCAGTAGTGTGGACCTTAACTCTCACAATACAGTATCACACCCACCAACCATCGTTAATAATTCGTGTCCTCCAAGTAGCTCGAGTACACTACATGCCTCCGTTTTTAAGAGATTGTTCCTTATATCAAAGTCACTAAAGTCTAGTGAAATTATTTGTTATCTGTGTCTAAACCCAGTTCAATATACGGTGGTCCCAATGTTGTAGATGGATACAGGTCGATCCATGCAGGTGACATACCTCTGCGAACTCGCTGTGACGCATTGGCAAATATTTCACGCTCTTTATTGCTCCCATTGACTTTTCCAATACAGGTTATTTGTTTCACATAAATGATTGCTATCGCTTTCGTCACTATAGTTATAATTCTAAATTTCTCATACTTAATAATTTATTATTGAACTTTGTCAGGCTTTCAGTTTTTACCATTTAGTGTTTGATCTATAATATTATAGAGAATAGGTGGTTTCTGTATGTTTGTTGTAGGAAGTAAACGCGAAAAATACTGAACCGACCAGAAATTGTACAAAAAGGTACATCTTAAACTGATACAACTCATAGGCATATTAATTTCCTCAAAATCCCCTTGGGCTACGCCTCATGAACGCCCTAGGTTTCAATATTTACATTTTCAAAGGATATCAACATAAACAGCTGTGGGCACTAAAATTTGACCGTTCGGGAAGAAGAAAAAAATGCCGTGAACGTCCAAGGTTTCAACGTTTACATTTTATAATGTCAACATATGTTTACACTACGATTTGACAGTTCGGTAAGAAGGAGAAAGAAGATTCATTTTATTCTCAATAAGTATTGGAAAAGTAGTTTTTAAATTTTTGAATATTATTTAATCCTTTTTAATAAAAAAGTTTTTTCCTAATGTCCTCGTATTTGTCACTTGTACATAACTCATATGTTAAAAATTTGGTGTAAAATGAGTAGTCGTTTTTTTCCTGAAATTTTGATTTTTACAGTAGTCTAAAAACCCTTTAGAAAAACGTGAAAACCAAATTTTTGGTCGATTTTGTAAAATGACATTTATATGCAGTTAAAAATTTACCACGCTTTAAAAATGACTAAAAGTTATTTTTAAATTCACAAAAATATTTTTAAATTTTACACATATAGTTAATTCTAAAAACTTAATAAAATAATTTAATTAGTCAACAAGTGAGTTAAAACTATAAAAATAGAGAATAGGTATGTTTGTCTTTGGAAGTAAAAAAAATACTGACCAAGAAAATTGTAAACAATACATAAAAAAACCTCAAAAAATATTACTTTCAATACAATCAATATTTAACTTTCTTGGTATTTATAAAATGGGTATTTAAAAAAAATTAAAATGAAAATTAGATTAACTTTCAACGTGTTTATACGATTGTCATCAAGAGAAAGAGAAGATTCATTTTTACAGATAAACTGCTGGATCGAAATAAGTATTGCCGAAAATGTTAGATTTTAAGTTTTATCCCCCATGTCCGTCTTGAATACGTTACTCCTTATCCTTTCCCAATATTACTTAACAAGTATTACTTTGTCATGTTGTAGACACTCGTATTTGTCATTTTGTTGTGTTGTCATATCTCATTTGGGGGGGGGGTTGTTTAAAATTTACGAGACTAAAATTTGAAACAGTGATGTAATTTTGTTAGTGACGTCTTTTGGTCAGTGAGGTCATAGTTTGATTATAAGAACAGCTGTTTAGATGAACTGAAAACATTCCCTTTAGACATATCCACGATCTAACCTAGTTCCTAGGTCTAAGTCCTATCGTCTAGGTCTAATTTTATTTATATAGATGACAAGTTGAACATCTAGACTACAGTATTTGAAGTTAAAAACTTACGACAGCTGAATGAAAAGTTTAAATAGTATATTTCAAAGACAAAAAATATTTAAAAATCAGATTTTAGACAGAAGCAATTTACTAAAACGTGTAACGCAAAAAATGACCCCCATAGCTAAAAAAATAAAATCATAACAAGTGGGAAGGAGCTCACATACAGGAGGTCTAAGGTCCCGGGGGGGCTATTCTGATATGTCTTTGCGTAGCTTTATCTGATTAAGTAAATTTGGAGACGATTCCCAAAAGGGTCCTCAACAATGAAAAATGTTGATACAATGTTCTTGCTTTAAGTTTAGCCTCCCTACATTTTTGCATGGTTACGATGGGTAATTTTTATAAATGAAGTCAATTTCCATGGTTTCCCAATATTACTTAACAAGTATTACTTTGTCATGTTGTAGACACTCGTATTTTGTTGTGTTATCATATCTCATTTGGGGGGGGGTTGTTTAAAATTTACGAGACTAAAATTTGAAACAGTGATGTAATTTTGTTAGTGACGTCTTTTGGTTAGTGAGGTCATAGTTTGATTATAAGAACAGCTGTTTAGATGAACTGAAAACATTCCCTTTAGACATATCCACGATCTAACCTAGTTCCTAGGTCTAAGTCCTATCGTCTAGGTCTAATTTTATTTATATAGATGACAAGTTGAACATCTAGACTACAGTATTTGAAGTTAAAAACTTACGACAGCTGAATGAAAAGTTTAAATAGTATATTTCAAAGACAAAAAATATTTAAAAATCAGATTTTAGACAGAAGCAATTTACTAAAACGTGTAACGCAAAAAATGACCCCCATAGCTAAAAAAATAAAATCATAACAAGTGGGAAGGAGCTCACATACAGGAGGTCTAAGGTCCCGGGGGGGCTATTCTGATATGTCTTTGCGTAGCTTTATCTGATTAAGTAAATTTGGAGACGATTCCCAAAAGGGTCCTCAACAATGAAAAATGTTGATACAATGTTCTTGCTTTAAGTTTAGCCTCCCTACATTTTTGCATGGTTACGATGGGTAATTTTTATAAATGAAGTCAATTTCCATGGTTAACTTGATAGACTTGGAGCCGCTTTGCTCGCACTGGCCTCAGCGTGCTGAAGCAAGTGTGCGTTCACGCTGCTGATGCTACATACCGATCGATACCGTCGCTCAGCAACCACGTCTCTCTCTCTCTCTCTCCCTCGCACTACCCCCTCATACCTCCCACCGTAATCCCTTTCTATGGTAATAGCACCTCTAATTTCATTTCGTTTTATACCGGATATTGTGCCGCGGATTCATTTGCATCTCTTGGTATGAAAACTATTAGATCGAAGTGTAATAATTGTTAATTTTTGATTTTGAATTAAAATTAAAGCTATTTCACAATCCAAGTCTCATTCTTGATGTACTTTCGCAATATTTCCGAAAAAGAATGAAGGGATTTCGAAGCCGTTGCTTGACTATTCAAATAACTCAGATTTAAACGTCAATTGAAAAGAACTAAGTTTTGTTTAGTAGCATTATATTTATCATTACCGTCGGGAAGTGCGCGACACACTTAACACATTTCCAAATGGTTGATAGGCATATTCCTGCTCCCAGGAGTCCTGATTTGATTTATTTTTTTTGTAAACGTAAAGAACATTGTCTATGCTGAGAAAATTGTATTTGCAACATCTTTTGCGAATTTGAACGATCGCAACTGTGACACCAGAGATGCTTCACAAACTTGGCGAGAAATCGAAAGCTTCGATATGCAGAGCAACAAATGGCTCACATCGAAACATATTAAGTATGAAAAAAACTTAGTTCTTTCTCTTCTAGGCGTTTAAATCGTTTAGTTATCTTGTATCAAAGCAATCGAAATTTAATTCTTAAATAATCAAGATTAAGAATTTTACATGAGATTTGTGATTGAAACTTTCATGTTCTATACTAAATGTCAATTTACTGAGTTTTGTTTGTTTATTTGAAATTTTGACTAATAACTCACCAAGATAAAATAGATAATACACTTTTTTAACTGAAATGGCAATCTACCAAGGTACGTATTATAAGCCAAATTTGAATGAGAAATTACTGTAATCAGAACTGATAAACCATCGTGATAAGTACTGAAGTTATGGTTATTTATTTTACATTTAATTGGACTTTTCCTATCGCTGCTGTCTTTTAAACTACACAAAGTTTCTGGAGGTGGAGAAACTCCAACCGTTTCCAACTGATTACCTAATAATTTACATTAAAAAATTGAATTTTCAAGTTAGAGATATTAATTATATCATTTTATGTAATACTATTCTTACGTATCATGCAAAAACAAAAACTATCCAATACTGTAATACGAGCAAGGTTTGTATATATATATATTTGCACACGGATCTCGAAAACGGCACTAAGGATTTTCTTTAAATTTTGGAAATAACTAATTTCTGAGTAGAAAATAAGTTCTAGATAGGTCTAATGTCCAGGAAAATTCTTGTTTTCTTGTAATATTAAGTTTAAAATCTAAAAATTTAACATTACGCTTTTGGGGAATCAAAATGTAAACAATACAAACCAAAACATCTGTTTATAACATCTGTTTGACAGTTGTTGATTGAAGATGGTGGCAAACAATATGTGAATAGAGGTTTTGCATTAATATTTATTTTATGTATGTAATAAATGAAAAATTATCAAATTACTAAACAATTTGTAAAAACTAAAGGGTAAAATAACTGTGCGAAATAAAAGCAGAGAAAATTATTTCCAAAATCTTTTGTGTTTTGAAAGAAAATGTATTCATTCTATTGCTTGAAGCCACTGTAACAAACCAATTAACTGGTGTAAATTAAATTTCTCTTTTGCTTTTCAATCCTCATTCCTTTCCTAGCAAAATCAGTTGATAACAGGATAATAATAACAAACTGTATGGACATTTAAATTCAGTATAAGATTAGCTAAAACAATTGAGGTTGGCCAAAAACTCTTAAACGACAACGCGAACTTGGCCGACGCTGTAGCTCAGTTAGTAGCGCTCAGATCTCACGTACGTAAGGTCGCGTGATCGATCCCCACCGGAGGGCTACGTTTTTGTTTAGTATTTATGCCATATTAATTAAGGGGTATGAAAACGGTTTTATTTAAACCACATAAATGTTTTCATTGAGCAGTAAATTTGTTTTAATTTTGCTAATTAATTTGTAAAATACATGTCTTATTCTATCCGAGCAAAGCTCGGTCACCAGGTACTCAGAAATTATAAGCCACCATGATCAGGACTGATGTCAATGTGATCAGAAGTAATAAGCCATCGTGATCAGCATTGACATAAAGAACCTCGAGAGTTGCGACAATCCAGCAACGCTTCCGTGCGGTGTAAAGTGCTGATGCTCTTCGATTGTATCGTTGTTTATCACCCTTTAGCTTCCATTCTATTTCAAACCAGTGTTTATTCTTACCTCTCTGGCTGTAAAGGTCCATCACTGTAACAGCTGGCATATCAGTTACTGTCAATACCGCAGTTCCCATGTACATAGTAGTTCAATGTTTATTTCTGTTCATTGTAATAAACAGCCAATTAATTTGTTTTTATTTTATTGCTTTTTGAACGTTACAGTGAAACCCTAGCTAAAAAAATGCTCGAGGGAAAAGTGAAAGTTGACAGAAAATGATTGGCACAGACCGGAAGTAAGCCATCTTACCCTCGCAAAGTCTACGCGCATCCCCTACCGGAAATGAACGAGCGTGAATCACATGCCAATGTACAAAGTAAACTCTTATAAAATGTAAATGTAAATTGTATCAGCGAACTGACACATAATTAATTCCTTCAAGAGTTAAAGATTAGATACAATAATTTAAAAGAATTTAAAAAAATTGTAGTAACAATTTCTTTTACACACTAGTTTCCACAAGTTAAAAGATTTTGGGGGAGACCATAAACATAACGTATATCTATAAAATAATAAAAATAAAATATATTTTAGTTTCAAACGATTCAGCATATTCCGAAACGCAGTTCAAAGATGGAATAGTTTAGTAAGTGGGGGAATTCATGAGTTTTCTCGTCTCTTGGGACGAAGCGGACGTCAGCTGGCGTGTAGCCCAGGCTATAGTTAGCCTGGGCTTCACTCTCCACGCCGCTACCGCGACCACGACAGTCGACATGCGGTGGGCCTGGGTGCTCGCCCTGCTGGCCCTCGGGGTCGGCGTCCTGGCCAAGCAGCGAGGGAACTCCCACCGGAGGGATGAGCTCAACTTTACCATCGGTGAGTAGACAAGCTGATCTTCACTCTCGAGCACTATAACCTTCCACATTTAATTGAAACACTTTTAAAAATTTACCTTTACAAAACACTATACACTGTCTCCCCACCTTACACCCTAATATTATTTTATTTGACTTTCCCAACGCGTCTGTGTTTACTGCACAACGTTTCTAGGGATGGAGAAACTCACCCGTTTTCAAGTGACGACCTATTAATTACATTTAAATTAAAAGTTTGAGATACAGATATTCTATAACTATTGTCAAAAGTGTGTTATTAAAACATATATATTACATATACATATATATTAAAAGAAACACTTCATTACTGAATTATTAAAACATAAACATAAATAAAAACAAATCCCAATACAAACAGATGATTAATTTAAATATAAACAAAACAAAAGACAATCAGCATTAAAAGCAATAAATAAGAGAAAATAAAAATGTACATACTAACTATCTATCATTCATAGTACACAAAATAAATTAACCACAACACTCCACCCCTCCTGTTCTCCCAGTATTGAACACGATAGATAGGTACAATTTTTATTTTCAACTCCATCTTCAGAAACGTTGTATAACCTGATAAATTTACATCAATAATTATCAGCTAATACCAAAAAACAAGCTAAAAATATCTGCGATAGAGAAAGAAACTTGAGAATAAGTGGTCTACCTTTTAAATTCATGTAAACAGTTATCTAATGTGAGTTGTAAAAAGTTTACGAAACGTTTCTAACATCAATAAAACTTTTGTTTACATTTAACTGCCGTAATTTTATACTGTTATCGTTTGTTATAAAATATACAACTTGAAAATATAATGGAACAATCTCTGAAATGCATAGCTCATGAATCCAATGACTATTTAAAAATCGTTTAAATTCATACTAATTCTCACACACAGTTAAGTTTGTATTACGGTGACCAGGATTTGCATGTCACTTAAGTGTTTATAATAGCCTGGGATGGTGGCATAATCCTGTAATCCAGCTGCTTGGAGGTCACGAATTGTGGATAGTTATGAGAGATAGTGGGTGGGTGTAGTGTTCTCTTGAGTGAATTAACGTACGCACTATTGAATACTGCGTTAATCCGCAAAAGCCATCCTCATGATTAAACAAATTCGTAATTCAGTGGCCGTGGTTCGAATTCCACGTTATCTGTAGGTCCATTAATTGCCATCGGCTGTAGGGCTATTAATTAACAGTCCTGTCTTAGGAACATGTCAGCCTTTGGTCAGCTAGGAACAGTCAGTAACAAGACTACAAGATCACGCCACAATTATTTTACACTCAGTCCTCATTCATACTTGGCTTATTGCAGTATGGTCGCCATTTCAATAATCTAATCTAATAGGGTATATATTTATGTGTGCAACAAGGGATTAAAGGCACGAAGGTCCTTTTGTCCACGAAGGAAACTGTCGAGGTGTAACCGAGGCTACAATATCCTTAGGGAAATACACACAAAATTGCTCCTCCACCTACACATAAAGCAACATAAGTTACAAATTACCCTCTATTAACCAACCTAAATCACCATAATTTTCCAAGTTAGCTAACATAACCTCAAAACAATCAATGCAAACTATCAGCTGACCGTTCAAGAATTAACTATCATTGTCAGCTGATATTATTTCTGACAGTTGATTACAAGTTGTGCCAGATTTCTAACATGTTATTCTTATGTGATCATTTTTCGTCCCTCGGGACTAAAAGCTACATAATTTTTCTCCCTTAGGACAAAAAGTGTTACTTAAGAACTCCATTTCATGGCGTTTGAATCCATGACAATAATTATTTACTATTATTTTATTGACATGTTGTGATATTTACAACTAAATAAACATTATAAACTGCATTTTCTACTCTAGTGAAATCATAAATACTGCTTATCAACAACAACATTTAATACTCAACGAAACAATACTCAAAATAGGAGTACAGACTGTCATGATTATTTTATGTTGTAGGACCTACGGAAACCTTAAAATTGTTGAAATATCTACCACTTATTTCAATCACTTAAAAAAATTATATTATATTTTTTACCAGATGATGGAGGATTATTTCAAGGTTGTCTTACTTTTAATTTAAAAAATACAATCAAGTTGTAGTCTCGTCTCTAGGCTTTTGCACAACCCCACAAACACATACACAGACACACAGACAGACATTACTATAAAACAATTTTTTTGATTGAGGTGGCAATACAATGGATATATCCACCAGAAACTCAAATTCGAAAATGTTGTATAGTTATGTGGAATTGTAGAAGTTAATTTTAATAAGAATGAGAATACAGTATCACTACAAAACTTCTAAGAATATTTTAGAAGTCAAACACAATATTTTTACATTATCAGTGTCTTATACTATTCTTTGTACAGTAGTTGCCCCTATTTATTGTAAAATGTTTAATACGATTAATTATCAGTACCGGTAAGTACAATTATAGTTATTCCAAATATAATTTAATTTAACTTTTCTCCTGAACCGTTAGTCTACGACTAACGGTACAAACACTAATTTGTTTATTTTTTAACTGGTTTTAATAATCGTTGTCAAATCATACTTTACCTTTACTGTTTTCGCAGATGAATTACAATAATATTTTTTTACTTTTAAAATCCTATAACTTTTAAACCCCGGTTCTTTGAGAAATTTGAGTGGCCATTTTATTTATCTCATATTCAACTATAAAACTGTATAGTTTTGATCTAAATCGTTTGGGCCGATTTGAAAATTTTTATTTTACGTATTTTTGGGGGTTTTAGGGGTAAAATACCCTTAAAATTAAATAATAACCTTCCGAGATACCTTGGATTTTTTCACCTACATACCAAATTTCATGAAAGTCAGACCATTAGTCTCGTCTCTAGGCTTTTGCACAGCCCCACAAACACATACACAGACAGACATTACTATAAAACAATTTTTTTGATTGTGGTGGCAATACAATGGATATATCCACCAGAAACTCAAATTCGAAAATGTTGACGAATATTTTCTCCTTATACTATCGTATAGGGTAGAAAGTAAAATGGAACACAAAAACTATGAACATATTAGTGGTATTTTCAAAAATTCATAAAAACTTTCCCTTTTCAAAAATTTCAAAACTTCCTTGGCTTTAAATTATACACAAAAGGAAATAGTTACAATATAAATAAAAATATATGACATTATTTCTTGTAGTTTTTGGGAAAAGGTACTTCAAAGTTAAGAAAATTAACATTGCGGAGATAGGAACAGCCGAACCCCACTTTTTGTACATTTTTGTAAAATTGAAATGAAAGAGAAAAGAAAAGAATAGTAGAGGGTATAGTACGCCTCCTTGTGGTATCATTACAGAGAGGTGAGGGAACACTTAATAACACGGCTTGAACCCTTTTACATTCATAGGGTCTGATCATTCTCCGGTCTCAAAACACTCCACAAATAGGGGGCAAGGGGTGAGTTTTTCAACAACCCCCTCCTCCAGCTGGCTTAAATAATTTACAACCTCATTACAAATACTTGGGGTTACTACGAAATGAGTACGCCCTTCGTTGTATTGAAAATTATAAGACTTTATTAATGTATTATTGGAAGAGATTAGGTTTAGTTATCAAAGCGGTGACAGACATGATTAGTGTTGTTATAAAAATAAATAAATCAAAATTCAGAGTGAACATAATTAATTTGAGTGGCTCATACGGTAGCGAGTCGAGCTTCAAACTTGAGACAGTGTAATCATATTTTGTCATTACTGCTTAAGTTAATTAGATTGTTATTGCGGTCATTTTTATACCGATGACTGGGAAGGTGGCAACGTCCTGCAATCTAGCTACTTGGAGGTCACGAATTGTGGATAGTTGTGAGAGATGGAGTGGGTGTAGTGTTCTCTTTTGTGGATTAACGTCAGCACTATTGAATACTACGTTAATCCGCAAAAACCATGCTCATAATAAGACCAGTTCGTAATTCAGAGGCAGTGATTCTGACTCCACGTTAAACTGTAGGTCCCTTAGTTGTCATCGACTGTTGGGCTATTAATTAACAGTTCTGACTAAGTAACATGTCAGCCTTAGTCAGTAACAAGACTACAAGATCGTGCCACAATCATCTTGCACTCAATCCTCATTCGTACTTGATTTAAAATACCTACCTTTTGATATGATTGACATTTCAATAATCTAATCTAATCTAAAAAAACAAAGGTTTGTGACGTTTTGGGATCAGAATTCTAATCCAGTTCATAGGTGAGCTGTAACCTAGATAATGAAAAGATTAGTTCACAATCCGAATTAAAACAAAAATGTTTAAAGCACTAAGAAAATTTAAAAAATGTCAAGCTACAAAATAATGCAGACAACAAAGTATGTCAACACGACTTTTGGTTTTTACATTGCCCATGGCAAAATTTAAAGCCATTTTAAAAGACATTTTTACCAAAGAATGTTTATATGATGCAAATGAATTTGTTTTCTATAAACTAGAACTTACATCTAAAATGAGTCGGATCAAATGTGTTTATGTATAATATTAGCTTATATTAAATGTCACTGATGGCAATGTCGATGCATTTTGCAATGTTTTACGACAAATATAGTTCGTATTATTACTGCTTTACACATTTTTGTTTTCTGCTTAATACCTGATTATGTACTTATTTTGTCACTTACTGTAGGTTTCAACTTATCTGAGGACGGGGTCAGTTTCCAAATTCCGAAACGTCGTGAAACCTTTTACGTTTCTAATCGGTGTGGAAATGTACGCAATAACAATCAAACTGGAAGAAATGAAAGAGAGTGAGAGAATTTAGGGAAAATAAAACTTTGAATCTAATAATCATAGAAAATTTATCTGTTTGTATATACTCGTGTGTATGGAATCTTAAAGCAAATAAACACGTCTAAGAGACGCAGGGGAGGTTGTAAATAGAGTTAGTGCTTCTAGACGGGCGACGTCTGACAATAATTGGAGTCTGTGCCAATGTCCTGACATATGCACCGAGCCTACCGTCTGGTGGATTATTTGCAATGAATCAAATAAAAAAATCATTTATTGCCTTTAAATATTTCAGTTTTACAGGTAGCAAAATAAATATCTTTAAAAAATAGTCCCGCATAGGTCATTAATGACCTGTGCGCGGGACGAATTATTAAGTGTATAGCTTTGTACACTACGAGTTAAGCAGCAATAAAAATACTAATAATAATAATAATTACATATTAGATAAAAAATTAAAGATCTAAATTAAGCTAGGACAGTTACAATTTATTAAAAAATATTTGTAAAATGAAAAAAGTAAAAGTAGTGCAGGCATACTGCATAAGAAACAAAACAAGTATAAAGATCAACTGTGATTGTAAAACATTATTTTAAAACATTCGGGCCATGATGTAGAATTTCAATTTGTAAAGTAAAATATTGTCAAAGTAAGCTAGAGTTAGTAAAAGTTTGTTAAGTTTTAACGAAAGTGAAAAGAAAAAAAGAAAAGAAAAGAAAGAAAGAAAGTGAATCAATGAAAAGAGTCCCTTTCAATTATAAATAACTAATGTTACGCAAAAAATGATTAATTAGATTCGCTGGCAAATATAAAACATAATTACCCTTATAAATTTGTAGTCTATCCAGGTACTTTAAGCCAAAATTTAAGAGATGAGTGTATTCATATAGACTTCATATATGAACATATATGAAGAACCGTCACAGTGTCTGTCAAATGTATCATGTAATTCTTCCAATAGCGGAACGAAGAACCGCCATGTTACCTTTCACAGAGACTCGGCGACGGTTCTTTATGGCGCTATTGCAATGTCCGCCGTATGGGCAAAGCCGTTCTGTGTGAAAGGAACCTTAGTCAGTAACAAGATTACACCACAATCATCTTACACTCTTTTCTCATGCATACCTTTATGTTCCAGTTGGCCTGTTCCACCCTGAGCAGGTGCAGCAGGAGTTCGCGTTCCACAGTGCCATCGAAGCTGTCAACATGGACAATCGGGTAATCCCGCACACCAACCTCTCCCCCAGAGTCGAGTACTTCTCCCACTTCGACAGCTTCAACACCAGCAAGAGAGGTAATTTTTAGATATCTCTTGTAAGTTCGTAAGTAAAAAGTAAAGTGAAAAATTGTATTTCCTTCCCTTTGAATTGCTCATGATTTGACAGACGTCGCCGGCCCCTGGTTTCGATCCAGCAACCTTAGACTTACTTGGCAAGAGCATTACCCCTAAGCTACGGTGATAGACAATTCATTATAGAGTTCATAATTAATTAATCGAAACTACTTCCAGACTTTTAAAAGGCATATTACATTTTTTATTTGACCCAGTAAGTTAAAGGTAGCGTGATAAAAACCAGCGCCTGACAACCCCTGTCAGATCATGAGCTTAGCTGTCTTTAATTCACCGTACAGGCTCCGGTCTATGATAATTTGCAGTTAAGGTTTAAAAAATAATATTCCCCAAACAGTTAGATAATTATTTTTCGATATTTCTCTCGTTATGGTTTAAAAAATGTTAAAATTTTAATTTGAAAAGTGAAAAAAGGAAATTTTATTAAAACTCTTGATTCCTCTTACTTTATTGTATTTATTTCTTTTTACCATTGAAAAATTATGCAAAAAACGTGTTTTACCTACAGGTTTATATTTGGCAAAAATATATGATGTGGTTGTTTTCGTGCTTTCTACAGTGGTGGATTTAGTGTAGTGGGTCAATGCAAAGTTTATCTCCAAGCTGGGGTTAACCCTGTTCCGCGAAGAGCTCTGGATTTGGACCTTTGCCAGGCGCGACGGTGTCACTCCCTAACCTACTTATATATCCCCTTAACCTCCCCTCTCCCTCGCTGTCAGTCTTGTATGTGGATCCTACATTAATGCAACCACATATGTAAACATACATCATATTGTATGATTATCACATTGTTCTCTTAAAACAATTTCTAAAAGGATAACTATTTTGAAGATAACATAAGAGGATTATCACTACAATGGTTTAAAAGTTATTTGTCAAATCGGGTGAAAACTTTTGAAATTCCTTATTTTAATGAAGACAATATTCTAAGCTACCAATATTCAATTGAAGAACAAATTACAAAATCAGGAGTACCCCAAGGATCCATTTTAGGACCTATATTATTTTTTATTATTTATTAATGATTTGACTAATTCAACTCAAAACTCTGGTGTATGTCTTTAAGCAGACAACGTGTCTTTATTTGACTCCAAAGTATTAGTATAAAACTAGCCAGCACTATTTTAACTAACATGGTCCCGGGCTTAAGTCTCCTGTTAAGAGACCTACAATAATAGCTTCTTCCTTATGGGAAAATTGCTAAAATGGGCTTTATTTCATTTTCCCAACAATGTACAGTATATCACCTTGGTCTTGAATGTTTTATTAAGATTAAATTCACTTCAATACGTTATTAACAAGAGGTTACAAAGAAGATTTGTTAACTTCTATAGGCCCTATACGAGCTGACCGAACCTTAATGAAACATAATTCTTTATATAACATATTTTTTATTCAGTTAGGTACTTTAGATTCGTTATATCAACAGTATAGAGTAGCTCTCTTTCATTATGTAAATTAAACATAATGAAATACAATGCAACTTTGATAAGGAAAACTATAAGGGACCAGTTAAACGTAGTATCTTGCCAAAACTTTTGAATACAGAAAATGTGGATGTTTTGTGTGTGAATATACTTTTATGTTTATGGAAAATTTGAAATATTAATTTGAGTTACGGTTTCACATCAAATAAATTATTAATAAGTTTTCTTTAGGACTTTTTTATACCTCTTAGTGTATGTATACCCTCCGTGGGCAGTATGACATCAACTCAAAAGTGATAACTGATGTACACAAAGCTCTCCAACTGACAAACTCTAGCAAACAAATGTTTAGAGTTTACAGACAGACAAGTTATTAGATAACAGGGAGCTTGAGTTTCGTTCATCCAATATTATCAAACTATAGAACACGTTTGGTGATAGCCAAGAAGAAATATTTAACAAAATTTAAAACCATAGAAAGTTTTGGATTTAAAACCATCCGAAGTTTTGTCGTGAACGGTTGGTTGGATATCAAATTAAAGGTAATCTAGAGAAATTGCATGATTATTTTTTCCATTTTATTTTCAAGAAAAATATAGCTATTACCACACAAATATATCCAACTAGATGTTGCCCACAGGCTTCATCCCATATGATTTCACTATAATTTTAAGAAAACAAAAAAATAAGAGGCACGAAACATAAGTTAACCCATTGGGAGGCATGCGAGCAGCACTAAACAGTAAATCTTTTCTTCTATAAAATCCCAGTTGCATATGCATGTCAAGTTTTTAACGAATTAATGTACAAAATAAAGTTGAATTTTGTAATCTCTACAAAAAACACTAATACAACTTAAATACGTGACAAATTATCACATAAACTGGTCCTTCACTACAGCAAATAAGACATAAAAAACCTATAAAATACAGCTGTTTCTAAAACCTGTCACTAATAAACAAATAAATAAACGTTATAAAAAATTCTCTTTGTACACATTTGTTGTATAAAATTTTAATCTATTACCTACATTGCAATTCTTTTTACACTCAAGAATTCACCCTGTAATGATGCTATACACTTTTGTAGCGAAATGTACATCGGGAAAAAAAGAATGTTTTATATCTACAGGCAAATAAAGGTAACAAATTTTATATTTATAGAGGTCTAAAAACTGGAAATCATAAAATTTAAACAATTATTTTCTTCTTCTTGAGAAGAAATAGGATCTGGACCGCGAAGAGGCCCAGATCACCTAAAATGAGTGCCTGAACATGGAGTGAGCCCCAAGGGCGTAAGCCAAAATTAGGCCTAGCCTGTTGTAATGTGACAAACAGTTCCAGGTTAGAAACCTAAAGAGTAGAGGAGGTTTTTTTAGTGGGTAACCCCGCTTCATAGGGGAGTCCCACACTACAGGCTGGCCACCTGTGTGCATAAAGCATTTCTTCCGCCTCTCCCACAAAAAAAAAAAAAAAATACCACAAGGTTGGTATTTTAAGCCAAGTATGAATGAGGATTGAGTGTAAGATGATTGTGGTGCGATCTTGTAGTCTTGTTACTGACTAAGGTTGACATGTCCCTTCGTCAGAACTGTTTATTAATAGCCCAACAGCCGATGGGCAACTAAGGGACGCAGTTTAACGTGGAATCCGAACCACGGCCTCTGATTTACAAATCAGTCTAGTTATGAGGATCGTCTTTGTGGAATAACGCAGTATTGAATACTGTGAATGTTAATCCACTCAAGAGAACACTACACCCACTGACAATAATTCAAAACTTTCCACACTTCGTGACCTCCAAGTAGCTGGATTACAGGACGTCGCCCAGTCTATATATACAGAAGATGATTAACTAGTAATCATATTTTAGTATGATAAAAAATTGTAAACGTGATTCCATAAATAACCACCTGTATCTTTGACACCTCTGTAATTTTTTACAACTACCGAATGGTCAATAAAGCTGTCACAAAATTAACTTTGTTTTTAAGGGACTAAAATTCAAGATGACAAAGGTTTTTTGTATTTCCTGTGTTACCCCAAGCCTTATGGCATTTTTAATGAAGATCAGTCCAAGCTCTGGTCTGATTGCTATCTAATGCCATCCTGTTGTGGATCCAAATTCGACCCCTGGGGAATTTGATGCGGCGATATTTAGAATATGACCAATATGACCACTTAGCCACACTGTTAAACGGTACTGCAGACTCTTAAAAGCTACATTCTATCATAATACATAATGTATTTCAGTATGCAGTCTGCTGGAGGAAGGGGTAGGGGCGATATTTGGACCACAGTCAGTCGGAACGACAGGGATCGTGCGATCAATCTGCGACAACATGGAGATTCCTCACATAGACCTGCGGTGGGACATCTCCAGCAAGCCGGCAGGCTGTGTCATCAACCTCTATCCGGACTCCAAGCTGCTAGCCATGGTAACTACTGCCCCGAGTCACCTGCAGGGCCTTGAAAAATTACATAAACTTTTCAGGCTTTTTTGCTGCAACATTTTTGATAAGACAATCAGCTGATTTAAGTACAGTAGTACAAGTTCCAAATAAACAGTCTCAGAGGACTAACACATACTTTTCCCCAAAGTAAACCTACCTTTTTGTGTTTATTGAAAAACAATTTAAAAATGTATTGTTTCAAAAATCATTATCAATATTTTTAAACTCACCGCGTTGATAGAAATTTTGGTGGATATACCCCTCTCCTCACAAGGTAATACCAAACTTTTGAGTGGGTTTTATTTGGTGATGTGACCTTACACTGCATACCAAGTTTCATCGGAAATGAATTTTTCCATGGAATTCACTTACCGGCACGGATGCTCAGTTAGTAACGCCCTAGCCCAGTAAGTCAAAGGTTGCTGGATCAAAACCAGGGGCTGGTAACTCCTGTCAGATCAGGAGCTGTCACCTCTGGCTTGCCCAAGTGACTAATACCGCTACGGTACCTCGCTGTCTTTAATTCATTGCACAAGCCCTCGGCTTACGGCGATAGGCGGATACTGGGTGTTCCACCTGTGCCTTCTTACACCGAAGTCCAAGATGCTATCCGTTATGCTAGCCAGGTACCTTTGACTCCAGATGGACAAGCAAAGGAATCTGCACCTTGCTTCTTGGATTTAGATTATACTAGGTATTTTTGTACAAACTTATGCCCCAAAATGATAGGGAAGTTAAGGAGCTAAGAAGGAAAGCTGACACACTTTGTAGTAACAAGTAATACGTTTTTAATATACACTTATGCGCTTTATCCGCTAGTTTTATCAGACCCGTTTTTGGAATCTTCCAAGACTCTTACTATAGAACTATTCCCAAAGAAGGAGACTAAAAATAAGTATCTTCGCCAGACAATCCTTCACGGCTTATCCTTAGGTTCTCAGCTAAATTTCATGATGTACATCCTCCACTTTAGCTCAGTTAAGTCACTCACTAAGCTCACTTTAGTCAAAGTAGGATCTTAAGCTAAAAGGAAAAATTATCTAATACAATTTGCTAATATTAAAATATTTTATCCAGGCTTTGATCAATGCAATTCAAGACATGGACTGGAAATCGTACACAATCCTCTATGAAGATTACGACAGTCTAATCCGTCTGCAAGAGGTGCTGAAGGCTCACGAAGGCTTGTCCCACTCCGAGGGCTATCCTCCCTTCACTGTACGACAACTGCCCACAGAGGACGATGATTACAGGTACAGATAAAACAGGAGATATTCGCTGAGAACAGCACTCTTTTATATTCGAATACAATTTATGTTCGTATGTACTGAGTTATAACTTAAGTTTAACTCTGTGTTTTTGAAATAGTGTTTTCAGTAGGACCGTTTAGGCAGGAATTATTATTTTACAATTCTTAGAGTATTTCGGATAAAATATAGAAACTAAAATATTCTTGATCCTTATATTATCATATTATTATAAAAGTGGGACAGTGGTATATCCTGTAATCCAGCAACTTGGAGGTAACAAATTGTAAAATTATTGTCAATAGTATATTATAAAACTCAACAAATATTCTATTAGGACAAGATGAGGGATGATAAGGCGATATTTATTTGTAAGTTTCCAGAAATGGTTTAAACATGAAGATACGTATATGTAGAAGATAAATATATGTTGTTGTTTAACGTTATTTAATATATCTAGTAGAAACCAATACGTACAGGCACGAAGCCATACATTAAGGGTACAGCGGAGTACGTCCTAGATCTCTGTAGCTTCATGTGGGTTGTTAGTCGGATATCACTTGCTCAACAACATCAAAGGGAATGTTTCACTGGTCCTTGTTCATAAAAGAACAAGAGTTTTCCATAAAGAATTCCCACTACATAAAAAGATTCTAAGAAATATTAAATAAAATTAAATATTTTCCACGATTTCATTGCAGGCCTTTGCTCAAGGAAATCAAAACTGCAGGAGAATCTCATATCGTATTGGACTGCCCAACTGAAAAAATAATGACGATATTGACACAGGCTAAGGAAGTGAAACTGATGGGAGAATACCTGAGTATCATCATTACTTCACTGGTGAGTTATTTATCAAAAACAATATTATAAATATTAACCCTGTAAAATTATCACGACTGAAGAAAATTTAACTATCACTAACTTATCTATCCAAAAGTAATATCAGTATTTATAGAGATAAACAATTTTTAGATCCCATTTTCACTCATTAAACGATTTTTCAACCTTTCTGCTGATCCGTAAATCAAGTTTAAAAGCTTAATCGTGGGCTGAAACTGGGAACTGCATAAATTTAATATTAAACTTGGGGACACTGAAACCAGGTGTGATTGTGTGATGTTTATAAATATTGGTTCAGAGGCATAGAGGTAATCACAAAGTCACTTATAGACTGATCTGATAATTGTGAAAGTCTCATGTTGCCAAGAACTGATCAAACATTGATCAAATATTGGTGAAAACTCCATATCCCATGAATTCAACGATGTCTACAATTTTTTTAATTTTCACTACATAAGCATTATTTGTAATCTTACATAATTTTCTGTATTTAAATAGCCTTCTGTATCCGTGATGACTCTGGACAGTAAAAGTGCAGCCTGTTGAACTCTTCTCTGCACTCTGACCTCTAGTCTTGCAGGATATTCTTTCCATTTAGTTTTATTCTCTTCTCTCTTTTCTTGTAAATAAGTATTACTGGAACGAATAAATTGAATTGAATTTTCATCTTTCCCAAAAGATCCCTTCTAAAAGACTTGATAGAAATATAGTTTTTTCTTATCATTTTGGCTCCGACCTCTTGGGTTATTTTCACTTTTGTAAACCAAATTCTATGATTCTAAAAAATGTTATAATTTAAAAATCATCTCACTGGCATACTGTATTGCAGGATGCACACACAATAGACTATGGAGAATTTAAATTTGATCGCACCAACATAACTGCTTTGAGGCTGATTGATCCGATGGCTCCTGCAGTGATGGCAACGCTACACGACTGGGAGTATGAAGCTCACAGGAAACATCAGACGTTCAATTTGACTGCAACAGATCTTAAGGTACTGAAAATATTTTATTGCTTAATAATATGGATCTTGATTGCACTTAATGAGTTGTGGTTCAGTTGAAAGCGTGACAGGCTCCAAACTGTCACTGATTCTGATTCCAGGAAAACTAAATAGTAGTTTTCATTACTAGTCTTGACTTATTGCGGGGAGAGATTGCATTTATGCGTGAGGCGAGGCTGAGCGTGGAAAAAGCCATCAAGCCCCGCAATGGCACTTCTGAAACGAGTATTGAACATTATTTTCATTACGATGTCAAAAAAAATTGTAAAGAACATGAATATTTTTGTTTATTCAACTTAGTATCTAATAATCTGATAATCATGGATATATCTAAAGGAAATGTTTTCAGTTCATCCAAACAGCTGTTCTTATGGTTCAAATTTTGTATTTACTTCCCTGCGGGAAATATATTAGAGCATGGCTATGTCTAAAGGAAATGTTTTCAGTTCATCTAGACAGCTGTTCTTATAACCAAACTATGACGTCACTAACCATATGACTTCACCAACCAAATGACGTTACTGTTTCAAAATTTGGTTGCGCAAATTGCCAACACTCGCTCAACTCAGAGCTAAGACATGTACATGTCAAAAATCTAGACCCCTTCATTACACAGCTCTAGCTTTTTAAGTTCAAAATATTCAATATGCAATAATCAGGTGATTTCTCTTGACAATACAATATTGTTTGGTGAAAGGCAGATAGAGTCAGCGCTCATGTACGACGCGGTCAAGTTGTTCTCACTTGCTCTGGACAAGTCTGGCGAGAGAGTGGTTCCTGAGGCCTTGGACTGCCACTCTGGCCGCAAGTGGGCTCATGGTTACGGCATTATCAACTTCATGAAGCATGTAAGTAAATGTGCTATTGAACAGTTATCTGCAGGTTATTGCGGGGTTAGGAATTACAATTCTCTAAAGTGAATTTTGCATGATTCATTTTTATCCAGATTTAAAATGCATCTTACTGCTTCTTTCTGTAAATGAAAGATTTTCCTTGTAAATTTCTATTCCATATGAATGAATTTTATCAAAATAAACTACCGTATTCTTAATATCTTTTTATCACATAATATCATTGGGCTATTAATGATCCTAGCAAATGAATCGGCTTGCTTTTGTCATTAAAAAAGGCATATATGTCATCAAATCCATTATCCTTCATTATCCTTACTTGAGTTGATTCCATAGTTCTGGTTCCGGCCTATGTTCCGACATAGGGCATCCACAAGACGTCTCCAATCCTGTCTTTCTCCTGCCATTTTTCTAATCTCCCACCTGGTCTGTTCTCCTGCAGATATTTCTTGGCCAACCTTATCGCCTTGCTCCTTGAGGATTCTATGTAAGGGCTATCTTTTCTCCCTCATCATCTGGCTTTTTCAGAGTATCCCCAACACAATTCCACTTCCTCTCCTTTATTTCCAGATAAATTAGCTTTTGCCCACTTAAGAGACAAAGGTCTTATTTGTGAGTCTATTACAGCATATTCTATGGATCCATCAAGTATATTCGCCTAAAAATACTCGCCATAGTGGGTTGATTTTTATCTGTATGAATATGGACTTTAAATTTATGAAAACATCAACTTGATACATATGACATTGATGGATTCTCATAAAAACAACTAAAAATCAATATACTTTATTTCCAACTTAATATATTTAAATAAATACTAATTAAATTAAAATAATAACAACGTAAAAGAAATATTCCTTTAACTTAGAGCCTTTACAATGATAAACATTTTTTGAATAACTAGATGTTGTGTAGATGGAGTACGATGGAATGACTGGACCGATGAAGTTTGACAAAGAGACCGGCCACAGGATATTCTTCCGGCTCGAGATCATCGAGCTGGCAAAGGAAGGGTTCAAGAAGATTGGGTCTTGGGACCCTGAGCAGGGCATCAACTATACAAGGACAGTCAGTCAGATGTATGGAGACATCGTCCAGAGTATCACCACCAAGGAGTTTATAGTCTCCTCTAGAATTGTGAGAAACTATGATGTATTAGAGAATTTGAACGTAGCATAACCTATGTAATCTGATCAAACAGTGTCCAAGAAGATTAATTTTGTCTAAAATGAATTAAAGTTTTCTTCAAGCTATGTGGTATCTTTAGAGTTGAAATAGGATGGATGTAAACAATTGAAACTAAACAAAAATTTAAATTTAATTTTTGAGATTCATTAGTTCTATATTGTTTATAGTATTTTGAGAAGTGTAGTTTGTTCCTTGGAGTATAATACCTTACCAAAATAAGGAGGAATCAAATTGTTTGGGAAGTGGAAAACACTTGGTAGAAAAAACTTACAAAAGAGGTAAATTAATTTTGTTTTACACAATTACATCTGTACTGTATTCTGAATCTATAAATCTGCTCAAATCTCATAAAAAGCTGACTAGAGAGAATTGGTGGATACAAAGGTGATCGAGTTGGTAGAAGTTTCATTGATTGGTATCTAATGAGTACTTTATTCCTTATATTTAGATTATGCTTTGCTACATTGAGTAACATATATGCTTGAATGTTTTGCAGGGACGACCCTACCTCGACTACGCCCCAGACTGGGAGAACAAGATAGGCAATGACAGGTACGAAGGCTACTCCATGGACTTGATAGATGCTGTTGCCAAGGACCTCGGCTTCAAGTATCGATTTGAACTGGTGCCTGACGGACAATACGGATCCTTCAACAAAGAGACAAAGCAATGGAATGGCCTCATCCGTGAACTCAGGGAGAAGGTAGTATTGACGCTTATTGTAAAAACTTCCTTCCAAGAAATAGCCAAAGGGATCAAGATTAGTATCCTTCACTCTGACATTCCTGATTGAAGATTGGCTGGAAGCATAGGCCAAAGTAGACCTCATCCATAGTGAGGAAATAGAGAAGTTGTGCTTCTTTAACATCTCAGGAGAGGTGTAAGCCTGATGGACTACCTGGGACACAAGTATGCTGATAGGACGGGAACTGGTGGGTGTAGCAAGAACTGGTTTAGCACATACCCTTAGGGCCTGTGTCACTCGATGCCATCCTGACCGGTGGGCTTCACTGGTCAGGGTGGCATCGACAGCCACCATGGGTTGCTTCTAAATACGATCCAGTGGGTATAGTCGCTAGTGGCTATCCATAGCAGGTAGGGTCACACACTTCCTTTCTGTCAAAGCGGTGCCTATCCAAGGGCGTACCAGAATAGGCAGACCTCTTATGAAATCCACAAAGTACTAAGGTTTGTGTCTGCATGCCCTTAGGGGCTTTGTCAGTTGGACTATTTAGGTATTGTGGGAAAGACACTGAACATAAATACATCTTTGGCTGGACTGCTCAGCTTCAATTAGTCTAAAAAAGGTTAAAGCTCCTTGGAATACCTGTTAGAGGGGGAATTTTTTCAAGGACCTAGAAATTGTCTAGCGGATAAAGCATAGTAAATGCATTTAGCATTTAAGATAAACAAGGTTGCCACAAATGATCTTAGATCAAAGTGGCAGAGGGTAGCTATACTCTAGTCTAAAACTCCAAACAACACCATACAAATATTATAGATTTTAATTTTTAATGAGTCATTGAGTTGGTATTGTAATGGACTTTGAACATGTTTCAGCGATTGCCCTGGTTTTGATATTGTTTCCAATCAGTGTTTACCAGTACTATCCATCTTTTACTGTGTTGGATCACCTATATCTTTACTTAATATTTCACTCTTAGATCTATAGCCTTTGTTAGCAGACAAGATATAAGTAGTTAGGCTTCCATCCTCATAACAGTATAAACTGGATAAATAAACCTTAAGAACCAAATATAAAGTGGAATAAAATAAAACACATAGACCAAGTGGGATTTTATAATAGCAAAAAAACTAAAGGATAATATACTCAATTTACAATAGTCGTGTGTTTCAGAGGGCAGATTTGGCTATCTGTGACCTGACAATCACTTTTGATCGCAGGAGTGCTGTAGACTTCACAATGCCCTTTATGACTTTAGGTATTATAACTTAAGTAATATTTTAAATAATTTGTTTATACTTCTTAGAACAACTCTTTATTTTACCAATTCTTTACTAATAATATAACAGTAATACTAAAAAATCACAAATTAAGAAACAAAACGGTAACAAAGATTTATAAAAATGTTACACGATTTCTTTAACTTTTATTTTAAATTAGCTCAGTGCTAAGCTCTTGAAAAGATCCGAGGGTAGGTCACTGTAAAAATTTGTACTGAAATAGGAGAATATCATTCTATCTGTTTTCAGTCTTACTTTAAGACGTAAATCCGCAAAGACTATTTTTATAATTAGACCAATTCGTAATTTAAAGATCATGGTTTGGACTCTACGTTAAACTGTATGTTCCTTAGTTGTCATTGGCTGTTGGGTTATTAATTAACAGTCCTGTCTAAGGAACATGTCAGCCTTAGTCAGTAACAAGACTACAAGATCGTGCCACAATCATCTTACAATCAATCCTCATTCATACTTGGCTTAAAATACCTACCTTGTGGTATGGTTGTCATTTCAATAATCTAAGGTAATAATCTACATGCATCTAATCCTTAACATAAACAGCTCTGCATTTTGAGATTTCTTTCCAGAAATAGAGCCATTCAAAAAATTGTGCAAAATTTTGAGTGAAAAATACCAAAATACCCCTGTTGCAGCAGACCTGCGTATTCAGCAAATTTCCAAATCAATAACAATATATAACAGGTTTGATCAAAAATATCCATAATAAATAAGAGAGTTTGACTATTCTTCATAAGATTAACTGGAATTCTCATTTCAGTAACTATTAAAACCTACCAACACGTTTTGTACTGATATAGTACTGGAATAATTATTTTACAGTATCATTGTTTCTTAGGTATCAGTATCCTGTACAAGAAGCCTGAGAAACAAGATGTGGACCTTTTCTCCTTCTTATCTCCTCTTGCCTTCAACGTTTGGATCACCATGGCCACCGCCTACCTCGGCATATCCTTGCTGTTGTACATCCTTTCAAGGTCAATATTGTGTGCCATGTCTTCATTTAACTTTTATTTTATTTTATTTATTTTGTAATGATTCTCCTTTAAATTTAAACAAAAATTTTATCGAACCTTACAATTAGAGTTTGAATGTAAATAAAAAATATACACGGTATTCCAAGTGCAGAACAAAATATAAAATTCAGTAGAACCCCTCATTCTTCAACATAAGGAATACCACGATAAACTCTTGTAATTTGTACCTAATAAAAAGCTGTTGCATTTCGATTTATTTTCAAATACTTAGAGTTGTTTTTTTAAGTTTTAGCTTTATAAATTGCTTTTTATATTGTTAGACATTTAGCTTTTACTGTGTTGATTTTATTTAAGAGATTATTGGCTGTTGGGTTATTAATTAACAGTCCTGTCTAAGGAACATGTCAACCTTAGTCAGTAACAAGACTACAAGATCGTGCCACAATCATCTTACAATCAATCCTCATTCAGACTTGGCTTAAAATACCTACCTTGAGGTATGGTTGCCATTTCAACAATCTAAGGTAATAATCTACATGCATCTAATCCTTACCATAGACAGCTCTGCATTTTGAGATTTCTTTCCAGAAATAGAGCCATTCAAAAAATTGTGCAACATTTTGAGTGAAAAATACCAAAATACTCCTGTTGCAGCAGACCTACGTACTCAGCAAATTTCCACATCAATAACAATATATAACAGGTTTGATCAAAAATATCCATAATAAATAAGAGAGTTTGACTATTCTTCATAAGATTAACTGGAATTCTCATTTCAGTAACTGACTAACCTACCAACACGTTTTGTACTGATATAGTACTGGAATAATTATTTTACAGTATCATTGTTTTTTAGGTATCAGTATCCTGTACAAGAAGCCTGAGAAACAAGATGTGGACCTTTTCTCCTTCTTATCTCCTCTTGCCTTCAACGTTTGGATCACCATGGCCACCGCCTACCTCGGCATATCCTTGCTGTTGTACATCCTTTCAAGGTCAATATTGTGTGCCATGTCTTCATTTAACTTTCATTTTATTTATTTTGTAATGATTCTTGTAATGAAATTTTATCGAACCTTACAATTAGAGTTTGAATGTAAATAAAAAAATATACACGGTATTCCAAGTGCTGAACAAAATATAAAATTCAGTGTAGAACCCCTCATTCTTGAACATAAGGAATACCACGAAAAACTCTTGTAATTTTTACCTAATAAAAAGCTGTTGCATTTCGATTTATTTTAAAATATGTAGATTTGTTTTTTTTAGCTTTATAAATTACTTTTTATATTGTTAGACAATTAGTTTTTACTGTGTTGATTTTATTTAAGAGATTATATCCAATAAGTAATAATTTTGTGCAGATAGGTGATGAAATGCTGTACACTAGAGTCCCAGTAATCTGAATTAATTGGCACCTAAACCTGTTCGGATTATCTGGAAATGCAGTGTAAAGTTAGACCAATTAACTTACATGTTATCACAGTTCACATATAGGTTTGTCCTCTACATGTTTTGCCTGAACAACATTAAGTGTTCCTGCAGGGACGTTCCATCCCTTATGGACTCGACATAAGAAATATAAAACACCACACACACATAGAAACTTGTGATCAACACATAAAATTGTGATAAAATAATCCCAAACCATATTTTAGATTACTTCTGTTAATGTGGACTGATAGGGGGACAACAGAGGGCAATTGTATCAGCATGTTGCAGGTGTTCTCCTTATCAGTGGGAAAATCCCCATCCCTGTAACTCGGATCCGGAAGAGTTGGAACTTACTTTCAATCTAACCAATTGTTTATGGTTTTCCATTGGCTCTCTGACCACACAGGGCTGTGACCTGTTGCCCAAGTAAGCAATGCCGAGAGTCCCTTGCATGTTGCTTGTCCGGTCCTTGGTCCTTATTGGTGCATGGCTGTGCTTACCTTCACTGTACAGAGCCCACAAGTACATAATATCACGCTACTTGTTAATTACTCTTTCATTCGTAATAACCTTTTCGGAATGTATAAGTAGTGCATTCCCATACTAGGGTGGATATGATCTCATTCCCACCCTGGTGCAGCAAAGTAACCGACCAATCACATGTGCGGATCGCTCCAAATCTTTATGAAACTAACCAATAGCGTGCGCTAAGCGCTCAGTCAGCTGATAGACAGTCGCTGCTCCTACAACACTAACTTCCAGATGTGCGCAATGAAACTGAGGTTACCGGAAACATAAAAGTTATATTTACATTTATCCCAACAGGAAAATCAAACATAACCTAAATTACTTTTTATTGTAGGAAAAATCTTGTGTGTAATACGAGTGCAAACTGTCATGGCCGCCCTCGAAGTTCTGGTAGCACTCAGCTGACGCTTCGTGCTGCCATAAGAACCTGTCATGCGATATGACATAATTTGCGCTCTAGTTACACAAATAGCTATCTCCAACTCTCACAACTTGTATTCTACGATGATCCGTCATGTACGACTGTTTGGCAGCTTCCTAACGGCAACTGTTCACAGGATCACCCCCTCCGAGTGGAAAAACCCCCACCCGTGCAAGGAGAGCCCTGAATTCCTTGAAAACACTTTGACAATGAACAATTTAATATGGCACAACTGCGGTTCCCTTATGCAGCAGGGATCGGACATTGCCCCCCAGTAAGAGACTTGATTACGTAGCTCCACCTGTAGCAGTAGCCTAGCCTATTGAAATGTGTTTTTCATAATTAATAAACTTGATAATTGTTTAAATCTCTACTAAAAGTAAAAACTGAGATTTTTTATAGAGGTTTTTAGCTTTTAAATGACATTTTCTTTACTTATGTAACAACTTGATCAACCCCCCTTAGCCTGAGTAACATTATCTTCCCTGGGCTGATTCGTACTATCCTGCACCCCTGCAGTGTTGATTTGACACTCTGCATCCTGTTACAGAACAAAGACAGAGACAAACTGCAACCTATGTGTTAATTGACAGCTCTTCATCAAGTCCACGTGGATTGTTTTCCCCAATGAGAATGCAGCGAAATTGATAACACACTCTGATTAGTCCTATACCACTGTTAATACTATTATACCAATACCATTTAATATATGGTATTGGTGATATAAGATGATATTACCATCTTACGCTCAATCCTCATTCATACTTAGCTTAAAATACCTACCTTTTAGTATGGTCGCCATTTAAATAATCTAATCTAATCTAGATCAGAAACCTTGTTAGTTGTGACGTATTCAAATTTATATTTTGTTTCATTCAAAGATACATATTTAGATGTGCTACTATATTTTTTCAATCTTAATTACAATCAATCCCCTATCGTCATGTCTACAAAAAAACAGAGGTTGGTGCTATTTATATGCGCAAAATGGAATGTTTAGGAATTTCCCTATCTCATGAAGTTTTAGTTGATTTGAAGCTTTTATTTTGAAGTTGTAGTTAATATGAACCCTAAAACAATTTTAGACACAAAGGCTATAGTTTCTTACAGATAGTGCCATTGGTCTGTGCTTGTGGCACACTAGTCATTTGTTATAGTAATTTAACTTGAAGGAATATAAATATTTACTTTCTCAGTCGGGTAACTTAATTTCTATTTTAACTGAAAATCTTGCATAATTCCAAACTTTTATAGAACGGCTAGTCGTGTCAGAGCCGCAAACACAGACTAATTACATACAGTCTCTACATGGCAATAATTTACTTATTTTTGTTTCAAAACTCATTTTAATACACATAAAGAGTTTTACAGTAACATCCCAAAATTCAATAAGACTTCTGCCAATAAACTCATTAGCTTAGTTATTAATTTACTCTGAAAAAACTTTACAATTTTTACATTGGTTGAACTTAATTCTTTATGATTATAAATTTCTTACTAACTTTTCAAAATCAAGAACTTTGATAATGTCAATTTACTTTTAGCTCTTTGATCCATTATGCACTTTTATGCATATTTTTCAATAAATGATACCAAAAGAGTTTTTAATACTAAGCAAAATCATATTCATGCTGTCTCTACTTCTTGTAAAGTTGATCAGTGGAGGGCAGAATACATCCCTCGGGCGGCCTGCAGCGAGTGCAGAGGTCCTCTCTCGGTCCTTGGATAGTTGACTGACGTCTCCGTTCTTCGGTAGTGGCCTAAGCTCCGCCCGCCAACCACCATTTCCGTCCACCTAATCCGCATTGTATAATCCTTGATTGATATCTCTTAAAATTTATTTTTTGTTTATTTAACTGGTAATATTTTCAGAGCACAATTGCACAAAATTATTGGTTATAGTTTATTTATAATTAATTATTTATAATCGGTATTTTTGTGTCTTAAAGAAAATCTTATAGTTACAGTACAGTCCTCTTCAACTGGTGTAGAGGTGTACATACCCATTGTGGAAACATACGGATGACTTTCAGAAAGGAAGCCTAGGAGCTCAGGTCGTTTGTTTGAAGGTCTCCACAATTTATATGTCCGCATCTAGACCCATTGAAGGCGACCAATCAGAGGGTGTTTTAAATTTTGCTCTCTTCTGACTGACAAAGAAAATCCCATGGACTTGATGAAGAACCGTCAATTAACGCTTAGGTTGCAGATTGTCTTCTGGCTTCATTCTGTGATGGGATGCAGAGTTGGAAAATCAAAACCGTGGGACAGGATGGTGTGAATCAGTCCCAGGGGATATATTGTTACTGAAGTTAAAGGGAAGTTGAACAAGTAGTTACTATTAGTTCTATTAGAAATATAAAATAGACAATATAGAACTAACAAAACCCAAACATTGATGAGTCCATTATTCATGGTTACTGCACTGGAAAAGAGATAAGAGTCTGCAGTTACTCAGCCTCCTTGAATTTTTACTAGACAGAGTATGATGATAGTAGTTTTCATTCCTTGTCTCGAAAGTTACTTATTGCGAGGAGAGATCGCATTTACAAAAATGGAAAAAGCCATTGAGCCCTGAAATGGAAATTTGGAAACGAGTACCGGTATTGAACATTATTTTTTATTAATGTTCAGTATCAACTTATAACGCTGAGTTTCCGTGCTTATGTCAAGGTACATACATGAACATAGTATTAAATAGTGCAGACTTTAATCCACACCAGGAAATATCTCATTCACCAACCAAAGCTCATAACTATCCACAATTTAAATTATTAAAATGTTATGTTGTCATGTATCAACTGAATAAACGGGAATATTTAAATTATAATCAGATAGAACTGTAGACATTATACCCTTTAAAATCCAAGCACAAGGTTTTCTAGTAATAAACAACATTATGACGATTGTGTGAATTGTGAGTGAGTGAAAAGAGTGTAGGTACTGCAAACTCTTATGGTTGATATTTGCTGATGTAACGGAGATGATACAGCTGAAAGAGTGTGCTCCTCTTCAAAGGATATCGCATCCTACACATCAGCAACTATCAACCACGACTCTTCATTAGCGCAATTAAACAAAAAAGAAGATTGGACTCATTTTGTCTACACATCAACTGTAGAAGCTTATTACAATTAAAAATAGTAAAATTTAACCTTGACTTACAACACTAAGCTTTTATGGTAGCCTTTATAATTAGCTAAGGTTTCAGTTACCAGTGTTCAATGTATTCTTCACACCTGAATGGTTTGGATTCAAAGCAAGAAAGTATTCGTAGAGTTTTATGAAGTATGCACACAAAAGAATTTTTTTAATGCTATAACTGTAGATAATTTATTTTTCTAAATTTAATTTTGTATTCAATTTAATTTCCTATAAATGTGAAAATCTGATATAAGTTAAAAATATTTTGTAATAATTGAACGACAATATCTAATTAATTTTTTGTTTTTTTACAATCTAATTAACAGCACACTCATACTGTTTATATGGGAACCTAATGTAAGTATTTTGAACCGAAAATCCCAAAGCTAACATAATATTGTTCTGTTAAATAAAACATCCCAAAATGTGTATTAAAATATAAATATTTTGTAGTTTTTGTTTTACTTGAAACTTTGTTTTACTTTTGTATTTTCATTTATCCAAATTTAAATATTTTTCCAGAACTGAGACGTTGCATGTTTTTATTTTGAAACATTTTGTTTTGTGATTCATTTAACCCATGTGCATGCATGTTATTGTCAAATAAGTTAATTTCTTGGTTAAGAAATAGCTGTATTTACTGCCTTGAGGGAATTGGTTAGACCGTGGATATGTCTAAAAGGAATTTTTTCAGTTTCTCTAAACAGCCATATGACATCACTACGCATATGATGTCACCGTTTCAAATTTTGGTCTGACGGATTGCCAATACCCCCCAAGAGCTAAGACATATCCATGTCAAAAATTAAGCTACCTTTGAAACTTGAATATTTAAGTTGACTACAAATCATCATCAAGTAGAGTACAAATGACTTCAAGACTTTATCGTACCTGAATGATTAGGACTCAGATAAATTCTATGTCTTAGAAACTCAAACTATTTATCTTATAGAATGAAGACAAATCTTCATTTTTTCACTAGTCATGTGACACGTATTTATTTTTGTATCTTTTGTAGCTAGCCAATCAGGAGTAAAGATTTTTAGTCCCCCGACCCGCCTCTTCATTAGACTATACTACCCAGATTAGTAGGGTCCAAAAAATATGGTCATAAAAGTACTTAAATTACTTATTACTTATTAGTATTCAATTACTCAAATGATCATACTGTTATTATTTAGTACTGGTTAAAGAGTTGTAACAGGATACATTTCAGAATCTGTAACTGAACTAAAATTGTATTTCCTTTGGGGCTTGCCACTCATCTGGGCTTAACCTTCATGGGAGATTATTTATGTATTATTTGCTACCTGGGAGGGATGATAAAGTATACCTGAAGTGCAACTTTACTTGGTGTACTCTGGAATAGTATTATTCGATTTTGGAGGCATACTGATTTATAGTACTCTTAAACTAAGAATTAAGGACTCCTCTGTCCTTATTGGGTAGGCTCAAGTGTTCATAAACATGAAGGTAGTAATCCTTTTAGAATTTGATTTATAACCTAGAACTGCATTGGTTTGGAGTTTCTTACTTTTGCTTCAGCAGTTAAGTATATCGTCCACATCCACCTTTCTCACCCATATCATTCCTTCTGATGGAAAGTATTCCACTCAGCAAAATGCTAGCTGGTTTTGTAAGAGCCTACTAATACATATCTCAAAATTAAAAACAAAAATAAAGTGAATTCATAAACTGAATGTTCATCATTACTTTGTAGAATGAATAGATGACATTGGCTAATCACATACTTGTGCCAGGGCGGTGTCGACAAGGATCGTAGCCGGCATGTGGTGGTTCTTTACCCTGATTATGATCTCCTCCTACACAGCCAACTTAGCGGCCTTCATCACACAGCAGAAGATGGACAACACCATAGATAGTGCTGAAGACCTAGCCAATCAGAACAAGGTCAAGTATGGAGTCATGGCTGGAGGGTCTAGTGCTAACTTCTTCAGGGTGAGTCAATATTTCTGCTACTGGCTCTATTCAGTTTTGTGAACATTTCAAAATAGACTCCATTCATTGTTTCATGTTCAGTGGGTAACCAAAATTGATGAGTTTAGTAAATTAATTAAATTGTTGAAGGACCAGGGTTTTTCTATAAAGAAGCCCTAAAAATATATTAATATTTTTGAGGGAGTTTGAGGATGGTATTAGGACATGAGATCAAAACTTCTAATAGTCACTGAGGTTAAATTATATCACACAAATGAGATATGTCAGACAGTTTCTTTTAATTAATCCAATTTTAGTTAATAGCTGCAGGTAGATGGATGAGCCGTGCGACGAAGTATGTTGATCACAGAAAAGGAGCAATTTGTGACACTACTCGTGAAACATATACTAAAAATATTGAAAAAAGCAAAGCTGAAATGAGACTTTTGTCCTGCAAAGAAAAACCGCTACACTGTAGAATTGATGTGAAGTCTGTAATAAACTCCTATGTATGGAACACACAAGAAAAGTGAAATTTTACCTGCAGGGATTGCTTCATTAGTGAAGGAAATGACTAAAAGAGACCTGGAGGACAAAGATAGAATACAAAAACCTTATTTTTAACACAATTTGTTATAGTAAGATTCATAATTAACAATAACTAGGTTTTTCATATTTCTACATTCTGAAAATATCGTATTTACACACATATACAACTAACTGTAAGTCATACATATAACGTCTTATAACTTTCAAACCGAGATCTTGGAGTGAGAAAAATTTCACCAGGTAAAAAAAATATTTCATCAAGTAACTGTCAATAACATGACTTCTCACAGTTAAAAAAAACATATCAGCTAGTTGTAAGGATAGTTACAAACACATTATGAACTGACAAGTTGATTCCAGGACAGCAATGACAGCCTCTACCAGAAGATGTGGAGTGTGATGCAGTCATCGACCCCATCCGTATTTGTCAAGGACAACAACGAGGGAGTAGACAGGGTGAGGAAGGCTAAGAACAGAGGCTACGCTTTCTTCATGGAGTCTACCACTATAGAGTTCCAGATGGAACAGTACTGCGATCTCATGCAGATCGGCAGCACACTGGACTCCAAGGGCTACGGTATTGCAATGCCGTCAGGTCAGTAGATACTGAAAATGCTTAGTACTAAACCTTGCCAACATAAATAAAAGGGATCCAGAGTGTAGAACCTCTCAAAATATTATGAGGTTCAAATCCAAGGACTATGTGTGTACTTTTTCATTGCATGGGATCTCATATTTTGTTTGACCATTTACAGTTTCACATCTACTGTAATAAGCATTAGATTTATAGAATATTTTCATAAAATAATTATATGCCTTTGCCTTTATGAAAGGAACATAGGAACTAGGAAACAATTGGAAAACGAATAACTAAAAAAATGGAGTTAAAAAAACCACATATGGGCGTCTGTTTAGACTACAGTTTTAGAAGTTGAAATAAACTGTGTGTCAAATTTTGATTGAACATGATGCAATCAGATGAAAAAGAACCAAATATATTAATATTCACTACATTAAGGGTGGAGAATGTATCCAATAGAAACACCTTTTCACCTTTTCTAATGGAAACATCATTCTAGCTAACCAATTTCAAAAGAAATAGAGGCTTAAGAATGTACTTTATGTAATATATTGAACCAGAAAGAGGATAAACAATAGATCACTAGGTCAAGTGATCTATTGTACATCCTCCATATGTTTAAGAGGCAAGGTAACAGAGAATCTTCTAACCTGAGCCAGAGGATATAATTTAGTGTGTTGTTTAAATCTAGATGTTTCAAATTGTTATTATACTTGCAATAACGGTATTACTATCCCTTGTTTGAGAATAACATAATTTTTATGAAGTCTTCTACAGTACATAATACATTCTTATATTTTTACATTCTACATTCTATATAACTGTAAACAAGATTTTTTAAATAATTTTTCACTTATCATATAATTTTAGACTCTCCATACCGCACAGCAATCAGTGGCTCGGTTCTCAAGCTCCAAGAATCTGGGAGATTGAGGGATTTGAAAAAGAAATGGTGGAGTTCTTGGAAACCCAATAATACAAACTGTGATGTGAGTATAGAAATAAATTGGAATGTGCCTGGATTTGGTTTGGTTTATAGAATTTTGACTTCCCTGTGAGTTAGGTAGATTGTCCAAATTGTCCATAATTTTCCATTCTACTTTTCCCCTCCTTATTAATAGCTCCTGTGGCTGTACAATGTTTCTTGGCAAGACATGACTAGACAGCTATGCTGAGGACTCCTAATCCTAAAAAATCTAAAATTTAACATCTAGTACAGTATCAGAGAAATCAACTTCAAAAATATGATGTAATCATAGTAGGTTTAAGTTTTCATTCATCAAAAATATCATTCTAAGAAATCAACTGCTCCACATAGTGAGAAAAAAAGTTACTCGCTAGATATGTATCCTGTATGTGTCTTGCCTCGACCAATCATGGATGCAATTCTTAACTGGAAGGAGTAGTTTTATTCTCTGCTAATTGACTTTGAGGAGGTCAGGAATTTTTGAGGATGTTTTTAAATTTATGTTTTGTTAATCCTTTTGAATGCAATTAATGTCAGTTAGCAGCTTCCACTATAAAAGAAGGTAGAATTCCCCTATTTTATTTGGTAAAAACACTAACAACTAAGATAAAAACAATTAATAACTATAGGGATACAAATTCTCCATATTTTCAATTTTTATGAAGCTAAATATTAGTCTGAGGTATTTCATAAGTGTAATGATAATTTTAAAGTCTTATAACTTAATTCAATTATGTATTTATAGAAATTTCTGTCGTCGGCTGCACCTAGCAACGAGTTTGACATGGAAAACGTCGGCGGTGTGTTCATCGTTCTGCTTGGAGGATGTGCCCTTTCTTTTATCGTTGCCATCCTAGAGTTCCTCTGGAATGTTCGCAAGGTCGCTGTCAATGAAAAGGTAATGAGCTTCCCTCCCCTAACCCGCCATTGGTCGAGGTCACTTATGTTACACAAATAGTCAAGGGGTGAGCACCACGCTCATCTTTTTAAATCCCTTATTGTTAACGATTTTATTTCATAAATTTCAAACAAATTATATCATACTGGTACCGATACCACTTTTTTTGATTATTTTTAATTTATAAACTCAAATTATATATAAAACTAAAAATAACTAATTTCACAATAACAAAAATTAAAATCTCTCAAACTATAGACTTAGCTATAAATTAATTTAACTTTTATCAATAAGTTATTTAAAACCCATGACACTATTAAAAGTACATTTTTCTAATACTCATTGTATTATAACAACAACAAAATGATAAATATACAAAACACATAATTTATTACTAAATGTACGATGTGCTTACTGCAGTGTAACTCATCACAAAATAAAGGTGTAAGATGGACTGAAGGTCACTTAACCTCCTACACTATATCTACCCCCCTTACTGACACCCGAAACAACAGCTATTCCGAGTTTCAGGCCGATATATTACAAAATCCATGTTTTGTAGAAACTTAAAATGAAAAGTGAGCCCTCTCCAAGCTCAACCTTCAATAAGTGAGCTCAGTCCTTGACTATCCACGGGTTAACACCATTGCCGCAAAAATTACCTCTGTTATAGTATTTTAACACAACACACTTAACTGATTTCCAACCTAGTTGTTTTGAACTGTTCTGCATGATTCAGGCTTACGCCAGATGACATCAATTCACAATATATAATTACAATCTGTAATATAACACTTTTGATACGTTTAATTTTATACTTTATATGTAATCCTTGTTATGGAATAAATAAACACCGACAGTGACAAAGTGGTGGTTTGATCTCAATGCAATCAGTAGCCTCTGCAACAAGCAAGTAGCATGAAACAAAATACGTAAAAAATACTCTCAAAATATGGAAAAGCTTTTTTCTAATATACTAATAGTCTCATTGTCCAGAATTCAAACTTACATGTTAGTTTTCAGGATTCCTGAAGAAGCCATCAGCTTTTATTCCTTATAGTTTTCCTCTTTAAACTCCTGATCATTTACCCTCCTTCCTCCTGAAGATATTTATTTGATTTATTTTATCCCCATTGGTGGTTGTTTTCAGATATCCCCATGGGAAGCTTTTATGCTGGAACTTAAGTTTGCCATAAGATGTCACGGAACAACCAAGCCAGTGAGGCTGGTGCCTTCGGGGTCCCCCAAGGATAGCCTCCAGGGCTCGTTCCTACAGCTGGATATGTTCTCTAACAACAAATCACATCAGCACACTCCCGCTCGCATCAACGACTGGACGCCTGACCTCGACCTCCCGGGAAAATAATGCAAGCTTTAATAGCTTGCATCACATTTTGATATAGATTTGTGCCTTTTGATTGGTATTCATAACGCTAATATGAATAAAATATTATTTTCTCTGGTGTTAATGTGAAAGAAATTAAAACTAAAAACTATTTTTTTAATTGTTGGTATTTTGTAATTTTTCCCAATAGGTCTTATTATTTAAAAGTCAAGAATATAATATATTCTTGACATTTAAATAATAAGACCTATTATTGTCATATTATTGACGAATACAATTTAGTAAGCATGAATTTTTATCAAGAAACTAAGAAACTTAAAACATATGCAGGGAAGACCTCAATGTTTTATTGTTGACTTTACTTTTTTACAGGATTATCATGTGTTCATGAATCAATCTTATTGTAACTAAAATACTTTTATGCTGTCTCATATGCAATCCTCTTAATCTATTATTATCTGCATAATTTGTTTCGTATTGCAAATTAGGATAGCTAATATGCAAAATATTACAATACATTATTTAAAATACTAATAATACATTGGTATCAAAACAGAAACTAGTTTTAATTTATATAGTTTCACATATTATGGAAAATGGATCTAGTATTATATTTGTGTAAAGAATTTTTATTAAAAAAGTATTTTCTTGAGATACAATTAATTTTCACATAAGCTAAGTTCTATTGATGTTTATAGCCAAATGTATTAGGTTATATACACATATTCTTTAATAAACCTATAGTATTATTTTTCTATTTTAATTTTAAGGAACCCTCCTGAAATAAGCTTATTTAACATAAAGTTTTTAATAGTTTTCTGGAGATTTGTTTGGATTTAAACTAATTTTAAGATTCTGTATCACTGGTGACATCTTAATTTTTAGTACAAACTATTTTTATTTATGTATAAATATTGTTAGGAATAAAAATGTAAATAGATAAATTTGGTGCATACATTTGATTCCTTCTCTTAGTTAAGAGTGAATATCAATGGTTTGATATATTATGGAATTTACACTAATATGAATAAAATAAAAAAAATCACGTTGATACTGCAGTTAGTTTTCAAGAAAACAATACCTAAGTTCACAAAATCATAATTTTCTGCCAAGGCTAAAAAACAAAACACCCTCAGAGAGAGGACAAGTTGTGTTAGGTTTTATAGATTATTTTTTATCTACAACAATAATTTTTTCAAGGCATAAGTGTTGCATATTCTTGCATATTCACGGTTGCTAATGAAAAAGTATTTATTTTTTCATTTTTGGGTTCTTGGTTACATTAAGCCAATGAATATTGAATTAACATTCTAGACTTGTTACTGATTAAGGCTGACCCGTTCCTCAGACTGGACTGTTAACTTACTGACTGAGACAGGTAACTTCCGTGATGCGCCTGATGGAAGATTAATTATTAGCCCAACAGCCTATGGAATCTAAGGGACCTACAGTTTAACGTGGGATCCGAACCACATTAGCCTCTAAATTATAAACTGGTCTAATCATGAGGATGGTTTTTGGGGATGAACATAGTCTTCAATAAAGCAGACGATAATTCACACCTTAAAATCATACCCTTTGAGTACCGCTCATAACTATCCACAATTCATGATCTCCAAGTAGCTGGATTACACGACTCGCCACCGTCTTTTAAAGATCGAAATTTGGTACATTAAGAAGGTGTTTTCACATTATTGGTAAGTGTCACATCACATGATTCTCCATAACCTCAGTTCCTTAAGAACATCCTCATAATTAGACCAGTTTGTAATTTAGAAGCAGTGGTTCGGACTCCACAATAAACTGTAGGTCCATTAGTTGCAATTGGTTGTTGGGCTATTAATTAACAGTCCTGTCTAAGGAACATGTCAGCCTTAGTCAGTACCAAGTCTATAAGATTGCGCCACCATCATCCTACACTCATTTCTCATTCATACTTGCCTTAAAATACCTACCTTGTGGTATGGTCGCTATTTCAATAATCTAAACTTATCTAAAACTGGTCTCTTCAGGGTGATTGGCTTTTTGCCCAGGTCTTGAGGCATTCAAGATACACCACTGTGTATCATCTCCTTTCTGGGAGCGGTGTTCTGGAGAAAGGATATTAGAAAGGATATGGGGTTAGGTGGACGGGGGAAAGTGCTGTCCTAGGTTGTGTGTGTACCCTGAAATAAAAATTTGAGGGCTACCGAGGGTAGACTCATTACTCCTCAAATAGAAAGATATTTTATTTAATTGAAGCATGGATCTCCTTAAGGTTTCCTGTAATGCAGGTCTGGGTTTGGATTAGTTGATTAGTGTGTATATTGTTTTACCTTCTAGAATTTCTTATGTTCTAAAATTAGGAAGACAATCTAGGTAGTAACACCCAGACAATAGTCTAATATCAGGGTTTTCAATACAAACACTGGTACAGTGTGTAGTCACACTAGTAATAGTGTTCAGTTCACATTACTAATAATGATCAGGTTAAATTACTAGTAATGTTCAGGTCACACAACTATTAGTGTTCAGGTCACATTACTAGTGATGTTCAGGTTAAATTACTAGTAATGTTCAGGTCACACAACTATTAGTGTTCAGGTCACATTACTAGTGATGTTCAGGTTAAATTACTAGTAATGTTCAGGTTAAATTACTAGTAATGTTCAGGTTAAATTACTAGTAATGTTCAGGTAATGTCAGTAATGTCTACACATGTTCGAAAAATGTGAGTGTGAACAAAAAACTTGCAAAAGCTAAAGTTATAAGTCCTTGGATAACAACGGGAATTTTAAGGAAGTTTGATAAGAGGAAAAAACTATATTTATTAAAAAAAAGGAGACCTTATGATACAGTTCTAAATAGATATTATAATTCCTTTTGTGGCAAACTAAATTCGGAAATTGATTTAGTGAAAAAAAGTTATTATTCTAATTTGATTCGTAGTGTTGATGGGGACCCTTCCAAGCAATGGGAGATAATTAATAATCTTACGGGCGAGTCCCGAAATAAAAGTTTTGATAAGGTGGAGTTGGAGAATGGTGCGATAGTATGCGATCCCCAGAACATTGCAGATAGCGTAAATAATTATCTGATTAATAGCGTGCAGACTGATGATGATATACCTTCACTTGCTGGGTTGGATCTCGCTCGTAACTGCCACTCATTTTTTATTCAACCAACAAATCAATATGAAATTTTAAGTTTAATAAATAAACTTAAGAATAAGAAATCATCTGGGTACGACAATTTTAATGTATCTTTTATAAAAAACATTGGGCAGCATATCGCACCTGTATTGTCTCATATTTTTAACTTGAGTCTTAGTCAAGGAATCTTTCCTGATATGCTAAAACTAAGTATTGTTGTGCCAATTTACAAAAAAGCTAAATCCATAAAAATAACTAATATAAGACCAATTAGCCTTTTATCCATATTCTCCAAAATATTAGAGAAAATTGTTGTCAACAGAGTAGTCAAGTATCTTGACAAAATTAATTTTTTCTAAAAAAACCAGTATGGCTTCCGACATGGTAAATCTACCGAGGATGCACTTCTAAATTTTACAAACCTTATATATACGAGTTTTAATAATAGTAATAAAACAACAGGACTCTTTGTTGACTTTACTAAAGCTTTTAATTTGGTTAATCACCAGATCTTGCTTTACAAGTTGGAAGCAGTGGGGATAAGGGGTGTGGCGCTGCAATGGTTCTGCAGTTTCCTGTCTGACAGGGAGCAGCGGGTGCGGGTCGGGGGCTGCCTCAGTGCACCCTTGCCTGTCACCGTTGGTGTACCGCAAGGCTCTGTGACCTCTGCAACCCTTTTTTTGATTTTTATTAATGACCTACTAAATAAGCAATTTAATGGACAAATTCAGGCTTTTGCAGATGATATTGGATTCCTTTATTCTCATAAAAATAAAGAAGTCATAGGAACAATGTTAAATGAAGATTTAAACATTTTACAAAACTGGTGTCACAAAAACAAAATGCAAGTTAACACCAGCAAAACAAAATATATCAATTTTGATTTCAGAGGTTTCGATTTCTCATCTTCAATCACTTATCACACCGTAGACTGTCACCGCCTGGCTTGCCAGTGCAATGAACTGGGAAAGGTAAATCACATAAAGTATTTGGGCCTGACTTTTGATTCCAAATTTACATGGGAAAATCAAATACAAAATTTACATGCTAAAATTTCACAGGCTATCAGAAAATTTTATTTTCTCAAAAATATTTGTGACGAAACTCTATTAAAATCGCTTTATTATGCTTTGATAAACTCAAGATTGCAGTATGGTCTTGTGTGTTGGGGAGGAACCTACAAAACATTAATAAGCAGATTAAGAACAACTCAAAATCATTTTTTACGAATTATATTAAAAAAACGCTTAACTGATAGTTCTTTTCCCTTATATTGCCGACTAAGAATCTTGCCAATCCAAAATTTGTTTGTTTTTAAGGTTTTGCGGTTATTTTACATACAGAGTGGAAATAATGGAGCTGATTTATTTCACTATAGCACAAGGAGTTTTAAAAAGAAATTATTTAAGACGCCAAAGGTCAACAAAGAGATTTTTAAACATTCTAATTTATTTTTGGGACCTTACATATATAATAAATTGCCCGAGGAGTTAAAAAGATGTCGCTCTTTAACTTTTTTTCAAGTAAAATAAAAAATTGGCTTTTTCAGATAAATGATACTTGGTTACTCCGGAGCATTTTACAATAGTAGTATGATATATATTTTATAAAAATGCAATTGAGCTAATCGAATTAATGTTACTCCATTTATAATTGTTATTTAGAATTTAGTTATAATTTTATTTCTGCAATATATTGTTATTATTTTACTTGTTGCAATATTTTTCATTATGTTTGTGTTATAGTAGTTTTGTTGGTAATTATTGTAATTATTTTGCAAAAGTAATTTTAATTTCTTTCTCGTTAATGTGATCCACCACAGGCAGCGGCTTCAAAGGACTGTTAAGTGAACGGACTGATAAGGCTGGACTCTAATCAATTATTCGTGATAAGTTTAGGAACACTGGCCACAGTTACTGGATAAAGTGGCCAGTTAATTTCCAGGTTATAACCACGTTTTTCATTTATATTTTTAATTTGTGGAAATAAATTCATTATTCATTATTCATTACTAGTAATGTTCAGGTTACACAACTATTAGAGTTCAGGTCGCATTACTAGTGATGTTCATGTTACACTACTAGTAATGTTTAGTCACACCCTTTTTAAAGCGAAGGTTACACCAAACTGATAGTGCATGTGACCTTATCTACCACTTTCTTGTTTCGATTTTAACGGATGTTTTTATTGTTTCACATATTTTAAAAATATTTTTTCCAAACGCACACTATGCGTGTTCAAGCAAACACTTAATGTAAAATATTTTTTATTGTAATTTCAAAAGTTTCCATAAAAATAAACAAATCTATAATACGAAAAAACTATAGTGACCGTAATTAAACTCATAATGAGCTGAAATACTAAACATATATTTCTCCTTATATTGGAGTATTAAGCTCAATTAATCATACTTTTACACCATTAATATTTATGTCATTATAAGTATGGTTATAATGTGGTCGAATCTTTGTCCTATGTATGGGAAATAAGTGTAGTATCAATTTAAAATCTCTTTTAAAACGATTTAAAAAACTACAAATGAATTTTTATGAGTAAAAACTTATGAACGAATTCTTATTTGGAAGTTTATGAGAATGAAATGAGATATTTTGGAAACCGAATCACCGATGTGCCGTGGCCGGGCGGCCGGGGGGAGCCGGCACTGTCGAGTCATTCCCTGTTTTTGCTAGAAATATTTAGGTCTACGTTAATGTATTTTAGATGCGAAGTTCATTACGATGTCCGACAGGCGGCGTCCCTGGGCCCTGAGTCTCCAGTCTGGCAACGCCGATGGAAGATTCGGTTTTGTCACTTCACTATAAATTCAAATTTTTGATTCTTATTGGACAGGAACGGTGGCGTCGTTCTGAAATACAGCTACTTGGAGGTCACGAATCAATTGTGGATAGTTGTAAGCTATGGTCGGTGGGTGTAGTGTTCTCTTGTGTGGATTATCGTCTACACTATTGAATACTACGTTAATACACAAAGACCATTCCTCATAATTAGACCAATTCGTAATTTAGATGCCGTGGTTTTGATTCCAGGTTAAACGGTAGGTCCCTTAGATATGACATCGGCTGTTGGGCTATTAATTAACAGTCCTGTCTAAGGAACATATCAGCCTTAGTCAGTAACAAGACTACAAAATCGCGCCACTATCACCCTTTACTCATTTCTCATTCATACTTGGCTTAAAATACCTACCTGGGTAGGTTTCTATTTTAATAATCTAATCTAATCTGTAGTTCAGCTACTTGTATGTCTTTAATTGTGGATCGTTATGTGCTATTGACAGTGGATGTGATATTCCCGGTGTGGGGATTAACGTAATGTGTGTGGAATACTACTTTCATCCGCAGAGACCATCCTTATAATTAGACCAGTTTGTAATTCAGAGCCAAAAGTGGTTCGGATCCCAATGTAGGTCTCTTAGAAGACATTGTCTGACATTAAACAGTCCTGCCAAGGACTGACAGTCTTACTTGACAGAATAAAAATAGGCTACAGACCTGTCGTCCTTCAATCCTTGGATATTTTTGTGGATTACTAGTTTTGAGGTTAATGCCCCATTTTTAGGACATGAAATATATTTTTGACAGAAAAAAGGTTTTGAAAATGGGGCAATAACCCCGAGACTAGTGATCCACAAAAATTTTCAAGGATTGAACTACCTCAGGTCTGTAGTCTATTGTTTATCTTACACTTAGTATACAGGGTGTTCATTGAAGTTGGAAAAACATTGAGGGATGATAGTACTCGTCAAAATAAACAAAAAATGTCCTGTAAACATATGTTAAAAACTCCTTTGTTTAGCCACTAGCCGCCATTTTGTATTTGATACGAAATTCGTTATATCTCAAGAACTATTCAGTTTACAGAAACCAAACTTTTCACACATATATATTGGCTAAAGAGAAAAAATATTCTCAAAGTATCGTTAAATTTTCTTTTCTACTTACAAAATGGCGGCGGTAAAAAATCTTTTAATTCAAATACGACAAACAAAACAACAAAATCAATAACTATATAAAATTTTTACAAGATATAAAAAATATTATAATTTTATTTTCAAATCCAACGAATTTCTTTGAACGAAATCCGTCCACGGATAAGTGAGAAAATGCACTTTTAATCATACCACCGTGCGGCGGTGACGCATGCATGGACTCTGTAAGCTAACATTAAAAGTTATTATCTCGCTTATCCATGGACGGATTTCGTTTGACAAAATATCGTTAGATTTGAAATCGAAATTACAATCTTTTTTGATATTTTTAACAATTTTATAAAGTTAATCGGTTTTTTATATAAATTAAAAGATTTTTAACAGATTTTTAAATGATAGTTTGAAAATGTTTTAGATTACCTTTTGAAATGGCGACCTACCAAGGTAGGTATTTTAATCCAAGTATGAATGGGAAATGAGTGTAATATGGTTGTGACGCAATCTTTGAGGCTGACATGTTCCTTAGACAGGAGTATTAATGAATAGTTCAATAACCAATTGCATCAGGGACCTACAGTTTAACGTGGGATCCGAACCACTTTTCCTTTAAAGAACGATCTGGATGAATGTAGCATTCAATAGTGCAAACGTTCCGCACAAGAGAATATCACATTTGACGTTTATCAGATTAGATTATAGAAATGGTGACCATACTACAAAGTAGCCAAGTATGAATGAGGATTGAGTGTAAGATGAATGTGACGCGATCTTGTAGTCTTGTTACTGACTAAGGCTGACATGTTCCTTAGACAGGACTGTTAATAATAACCCAACAGCCGATGGCAACTAAGGGACATAACCGTTTAACGTGGAGTCCGAACCACTGTCTCTGAATTACGAACTGATCTACTTATGATGATGGTTTTTGCGGATTAAGGTAGTATTCAATAGTGCGGACGTTAATCCGCACAAGAGAATATCACATTCGCCGTTTATCGCTGATAACTATCCACAACTCGTGACCTCCAAGTTTGAGTGAGTGAATTCAAAAAAATACTAGAGTACAACTGCTTCCTACGACGCGGCGGCGGTAGCTATTGTTAGCGGGAGGTGTGAGGCGTGAAGGCGACGGAGGAGGTAGAGGAGGTGGAGGAGGTGGAGGTGTCGCAACGACTATGAGGACAAAGAGTCCCCCCCCCCCCCCCCCCCCACACCCCCCCCCCCCCCCCCCCCCCCCCCCCCCCCCCCCCCCCCCCCCCCCCCCCCCCCCCACCCCCCCCCCCCCCCCCCCCCCCCCCCGCCCCCCCCCCCCCCCCCCCCCCCCCCCCCCCCGGCGTGAGGCCGCCTCAAGCTCAATACAATCCTCTTTAGAGTGAAGACGATGAAAAGAAGCGATAACAGGCCAGGGTAAAAACAAAGAGGAAGGAAACGACAGGAACAAAACGGCGGCGAGTTGAAAGCCGCCGTCAGATATATCGAAATCCCGCACGGGAACGCGGCGGCTCGCGATTAATTTCTCAGCGACCGAGGTGACTTATGGCGGAGTTAGAGGATGATTCATTCCCGACCGGCGCCGCGCCGAGTGCTTCTCCAAATTACCCGGGAAAAATTATAATTTTATACGTTTCGTAAATACCGGGTAATAGAAATAGTGGCGGCTCCTTTGAGGATGTCCTAAAACAAGGTATTCGTGTGACTCCCTAATGAGCTGGTGACAGTGGATAAATCTGCCGTAATACCGCGCGCGATCTGCCGGTGAAGCGAGGCACTACTCCGCCCCTCCACTCGCGACGGGTGTCACCCGTCCAGCTGGGAGTGGGACACTCAACAGGCACCACTCTCCACTCTCCAGATCAGGGTGTCTCTGAGAGCCGATTGGATTACACTAAATTTTCCCAAGGACCGCAAGCAGTGACGGTTCGTTATCATTTTTGACGAGGTGTAAGACACCCCCTAGTAAAACGAGGGTTCCGGGGTATGTCCCCGAGAAATTCTTTGGAAATAAAACTCCAAACCTCTGTTTTAAGCTACCTGAAGCTCGTTTTCCTTAACTGTGTCAAAGAAGCCCACAAGAATATATGACGGCGTACAATAATAACGTACAAAAAATATGATTATAACGTAAGTTCATTATAATAACTGGTTATAGTGTTTTGTAAATTTTTCGTAAAATATTTTCCATAAATTTGAGGATCGCGTAGTGAGGATGCTCTACTCTAAATCTATACTAAAACGATCTAGAAGATTCAAGAACTCACCCCCTATAAAACAGATATTTATTACTCCCCTGTTTAATACTGCGTTTTATCCTACTGTGTAAAGTTGATATAGAATATAAACAAAAAAATTATTATTATAATAAATATTAAATATTATATAAATTTTCTAAATTTTAAAGATTATTTAGTGAGGATGCTCTACTCTAAATCTATACTAAAACGATCTAGAAGATTCAATTTTTGAACTCTTTAAGGAGATTCGCTACTTGCAAATTGATAAAAATGGAAAAAATCTGAATGTATATACTTTATTTTATTCTAAATAAGAAAATATACACTTCAACTACCGTATTTAATTTATAGTGGCGTAATTTAGGTTTTCGCAAGTTTTTCATAACCATCTAATCTCACAGCGCCAAGTGTCGATTATCCTAAATTGATTTATTCTGTTTTCAAGACTTCAACATGATATTTGAAGAGAACCGTTGAAATTAGTTGGATGAAAATTTTGGCGCTTATTAACATCAAGTCAAGCATCACTTGATGTTGTATATCGTCGTGCACGAGACGATGTCAATTAATTTACATATTGCTGTATGTTTTAGTTTGAAGACATATTAAAGTAAATTCGAATTTTAAATCACTGTAGACGCTCTTTCACTTAATTTGAGACAAGAATTGCCTTCATACAAGGAGCTTAGTCTTTCCTTAAATGCCACTAATACCTTTGAGAGTCGTTCTACATCCATTAATGTTATAATTTAATTAATTTCTTCTCCAGCCATTATTTCGTTCTAGTTGGATATACAATGTAGAGTATGTTTCTTGTTCACTTTGCACATTCAATGAGTCAAGTGTCAACTGTTTTCTGACATCATGTAATGTCATTAAAATGTGCAAGGCCGATGTGAGCGATGGTCGGTGGATGTAGTGTTCTCTTGTGTGGATTAACGTCCGCACTATTGAATACTACGTTAATCCACAAAAACCATCATCATAACTAAACCAATTCGTAATTCAGATGCCGTGGTTCGGATTCCATGTTAAACTGAAGGTTTAAAAGTTAGCTGCCACCGGCTGTTGGGCTATTAATTAAAAGCCCTGTCTTAGGAACATGTCAGCTTTAGTCAGTAACAAGACTACAAGATCGCGCCACTCAATCCTCATTCATACTTGGCTTAAAATACCTACATTGTAGTATGGTTGCCATTTCAATGATCTAATCTAATTTATTTAACTATTACAAAGTTTTGTTAGGAATTCACTTAAGATCAAACTATGTAGACATTCAGCTTATGAATCAAGCGGCAACTATAAGCACTAAACCATCCCAGCCAGTCTGACTTATACTTTACTAAAATACACTGACAAATAATAAAATTAGATATTCAGAGAAAACCGTTTTATTCAATTTCACGTTTGGACTGTTTAGAATTCACCATGAAGAGTTCTAAGAAGTCGTCAGAGCGAGGCGGCAGTTTCCGGGCTAGTTTTCATGAAGTAATAAGTCAGGCATTTTTTGTGAAAGGGTCGGAGCGCCCAACATAAACAGTGCTGAAATACGGAAAATAAATCAGAGTTTATCCTGGGGCCAGGTAGGTGAGGGAGACTTATGTTCCCGGCTACTGGCCGCGTCTACCTGCTAGGATTAGGCGGTCAGCGCCGCATTGACTCCTCGGCCCTTTCACTGGTAGCCGTCACAGGTTACCGCCTCTAACCTTAGCAAGTAACTAATCAAATAATTTATTTTCACATGCTATTTGTCAAGAAACACTGTTACAAACTTCGTGAATCGTCACTAATCTAACATACAGGTATTTACATTTACAAAGAATGTCATTTAAAAATACATTTAAATAAATAAACTATAATAAAGAGCTAAAAATCACATTGAAACATAAAAAACAACCAGGTTATACTATCAAAAACTCATCCAACGAGTAAAAGGCTTTATCACTAAGCCTAGATCTCAAAGCACGCTTAAAGGCAGACAGGGTTTTTATTGCTTTCATCTCTGCCGGTAATCTATTAAAGCATCTCACCTTAGAATAGAGTGGACTTTCTCAAAAGTTGAGGTTCTATGGAGAGGGAAACTCAACATTGAACCTTGCCTAGAATTGAAACAGTGAAAATCACCGATTTTCTTGAAGGTTGAAATATTTTTAAATGCCAGGGCATCCTGGATGTAGAGGGAGAATACTGTAAGAATCTTTTGTACTTGAAAGATTCTCTTGCAAGGATGCCGGCGACAAAGAGCAAAAATCACCCTCAAAACTTTATCTGAACCTTGAGCAGCTTATCTAGCAAATGAGAACTCCCCCATATTACTATTCCATATCTTAAAATGCTTTCAAAGTATCCCCTATAAACGTCAATGAGAATCTCGGTGCTGCATGTTGGTTTTACGATTCTAATGGTAAAAATGGCACTATTTATCCGGCGAAGTAATTTTGTTATGTTGCCATGAGAAAGAATGCTGAAACCAAACTCCCAAAAAGTTGAATGACGAGACAGACTGTAAAGTTTGTATTGTTAGATCAGAAAAATGATTATTATTAAGGTTACTATATCTGCCAGTCAAGAAAAAAATGGTGAAACAAGAGTCTCTTCCCGCGACTCGTAGAGGACACTGATTGAAATTTGAATTGCTTAAACATTGTGAATTGTCGTAGATGCAAAATTGTGGTTCGGACCTTACATTTAACTGTAGGTCCCTTAGATACTATTGGCTGTTGGGCTAATACTTAACAGTCCTTTCTAACGAAAATGACAGTATTAGTCTGGAACGATGGCTACCCTGTATTCAGCAAGTTGGAGGTCATGAATTGTGGATAGTTATAATTGATTGTCAGTGGGTGTGATTCTCCGTGTGCATTACCGTCCGCAATATTGAATACTACGTTCATCCGCAGAGACCATCCTCATAACCAGATCATTTTTAAATTCAGAGGCAAAAGTAGATCACATCGGATAACATGTTAAACTGTAGGTCTCTTAGATGGAATTGGTAGATAGTTAGTTATTGAAATGGTGACCTACTCAGGTAGGTATTTTAAGCCAAGTATGAATGAGAAATGAGTGTAAGATGATTGTGGTGCGATCTTTTAGTCTTCTTACTGACTAAAGCTGACATTTTCCTTAAACAAAACTGTTAATCAATAGCCCAACAGTCGTGGCATATCTAAGGGACCTAAAGTATAACGTGGAGTCCAAACCAATGTCTCTGAATTATGAACTGGTCTACTTATGAGGATGGTCTTTGTGGATTAACGTAGTATTCAATAGTGCGGACAATCCACACAAGATAACACTACATCCACCGACCATCGCTCACAACAATCTACAATTCGTGAACCAAGTAGCTGGATTACAGGATACCCAGAGGTCCAAGTCATTGGCTGTTGGGTTATTAATTAACAGCCATGCATAAGGAATATACCAGTCTTAGTAACAAGACTTCACAATCATTTTAAGATCGAGCCACAATCAACTTACACTTATATAACACATACCTGGGTAGGTCACCATTTCAGGAAGGTAGTAAAGTAGTAAACGCCACTGTCTTTTCTGGACGTTCTATTGGAGCAACATGGAGCATAAGTATGTGTCTTAGCCTTATTTTCTTGAAGGAGATGTACAGTTGGTACTCGTTACCATTTTTTAACTAGTATTAGTGGTGAAGTGACTCGTCAGTTGCCTGTGTTGTCTGGCAACTGCAGTTTCCCAGCTGGCAACCGGCGATCCCCGGTGGCTTTATGTGAAAGGTCCTATGTCTACGAAGCGTTTGCACGCTGCGGCTGCACGGGTCCTATCCTAAGCTCCACGCGCTAGATACACGGGACCACCGGCGGGCTTTCTACCAAACAATTTCGCACTGACAGCGGCCGCGGCGGCCCCTTTGATCTTTCACTCATCAGAAGAGCGTGTCGCCTAATGGACGTTGGTTGGAGCTTCCGCCGCTCGCCGCTGTTCGCCCCCACCGCCACCGTCGCCACCAGCTCGCGCCCGCGCCCGCGTACACTACAAATACACCACGCAACATGATCTCATTTTGTTATTTAGATTTTAAATAAAAAAATATTTTCCATCTAGATTACTAAAAACCAATTTTTAAGACGTTTCGGGATATTGAATCTGATCTCATTCTCAGGTGAGGTAGAACCCAAAACACAACAATATTAGTAGGCCTACATAATCCGGACTAAACCGGTATAGAACCAGGATCAGATCCTATATCCCGAAGTCGTGAATCTTTTTTTAATCGCGATGGAAAATATCCACAATTAAAATCAAAGTATCATAGACCAACGATAAATTTCAATCAAAGGAATGATCTCTTTACCTTTTCATTCCTGATATGGTGACCTACCCAGGTAGATAATTTAAGCCAAGTATGAATGAGTCAAGAATTAGTACAACATGATTGTGGCGCGATCTTGTAGTCCTATTACTAAGGCTCACGCGTTCGTTAGGCAGAATTGTTAATTAATAACCCAACAACCGTTAATATCAAAGGGGCCTAAGTTTAAAGTGTGAATTGAACCACAATTTCACCTCTGACGGACGAACTGGTCTAATTATGAGGATGGTTTTTGTGGTTGAACGATTGCATCCAATTGCGCGGACGCTAATGCACACCAGGGATATATCCATCAACCATTCAACAATCTACAACATTTATGATTTTCAATTACCCATTCGATGTAGAATAGTTCTCTGCAATGTAGAATAGTCCATCATTCGATGTAGAATTGTTCCTCATGCGAAATAGAATAGTCCATCATTCGTAGTAGAATAGTCCCTCTGTGATGTAAAATAGTCCATCATGCGATGTAGTATAGTCTCTCATGCGAGGTTGAAAAGTCCATCATGTGATGTACAATAGGCCATCATTCGATGTAGAATAGTCCATCATGCAATGTAGAATAGTCTACCATGCAACCAAAATAGTCCTTTATGATGTAGAATAGTCCATCATTCGATGTAGATTAATCCCTCATGTGATGTAGAATAGTCCATCATGTGATGTAGAATAGTCCATCATTTGATGTAGAATAGTCCCTCTGTGATATAGAATAGTACCTCATGCGATGTATAGTAGTCCAGGATGCAATATAGAATAGTCCTTCTGTGATGTAGAATAGTCTCTCTGTGATGCATTTCATTCGATGTCGAATAGTCAGTAAATCATGCAATATAGAGTGGTCCCTCACGCAATGTATAAAATAGTCTGTCATGTGCTTTAAACATTTTCTTGTGTGCTGAAAAGTAGTCTCGTTTCATCTATAAGATGTTAATTGTCGTGGTGCCCTTATCTATTTCTCACCATAGTGTTTATAAAAAGCAGGTTATTGAACAATAACTTCACAAAACCAAAACCCCACAACGGACGCATAAGCAACGCTCATTTAAAAAAATTAAAAATGTTTCTGATTTTATTCTATTAATTAATAAATATGAAATATTTTTAAATTTATTTTTTTTGTTAATTCCAAGGTAACTAGAAATATACACATAGGTAAGGGTTACGTCAACCCGGTGACGTCACTGGTACATGTTTATGTTTACAGTTCAGCTGCCAGAGATGTCAAACTCTTTCAAATGTCATTATGATTGATTATAACTAATTGGTAAACACTTTTTAGAACTAGAAATAAACATCCTGCAATTATTTATGTAAATAAACAATTATGTCACTGGTAATAAATTACCATATGTTTGGCAAGAAGTTTACTTGTGACCCATACCTTCCTGTATTTTCTTAGTTACCTTGGAGCAATCTTGTTTCGTGTGGAGCGTACTGAAAACATTTTAAAAATATTTGTAATCTTGTAAGTCTTTTCTATTTAATTGGGTTGTTTGCGTTGAACACCAAAGTTAAGTTGGGAAACTAAAAGTGATTCCACGTCCCAGGACGTTTGTTTTTACTCTCGGTACACGGAATAGATCAATAAAGGTCTACTACAAAAGTGTGTGGTGCAACCCATATGTTCCACCATTAAACGTTACCTTGTTTTGTAATATGTGTACTCGTAAAAAAATCTAAAATATCACTAACTCACAAAAAACGCACGAATAATAAAAATCCAATCAATTCCAGAGCGCATTTTTGAGTAGAATCTCATCGGATTTCATCAGAACGGCAAAGGCGCCGACTGGGTCAAAGGCGGCCGGTGGCCGGAAACGTGGGTTTGATATCGCGAAACCGAGGAGTCTCCGACCAGAGGAGTTCAATAAAGATTACCATCAGCTGATAATAGCTTCCTGTGGCTGCGATAACGTGGCGGCGAGCCTCACACAGCCCGAGGCCGCCTGAGGTTGCGTCGACTCTGTGGCTGAGAGGCGGTGGCGTGTGCCTCAAAACCTAGAAAAATTATATTTTATAGACCTACCGATCATACATTATCATAAGATAAACGTGTATATATGTAGACAATTCTTCCCTCACATATGCCAACTCTTCGATATCGTTCAACCCGGTGACGTCACTGGTACATGTTTATGTTTACAGTTCAGCTGCCAGAGATGTCCGTCACTGGTACATGTTTATGTTTACAGTTCAGCTGCCAGAGATGTCAAACTCTTTCAAATGTCATATGATTGATATAACTAATTGGTAAACACTTTTTAGAACTAGAAATAAACATCCTGCAATTATTTATGTAAATAAACAATTATGTCACTGGTAATAAATTACCATATGTTTGGCAAGAAGTTTACTTGTGACCCATACCTTCCTGTATTTTCTTAGTTACCTTGGAGCAATCTTGTTTCGTGTGGAGCGTACTGAAAACATTTTAAAAATATTTGTAATCTTGTAAGTCTTTTCTATTTAATTGGGTTGTTTGCGTTGAACACCAAAGTTAAGTTGGGAAACTAAAAGTGATTCCACGTCCCAGGACGTTTGTTTTTACTCTTGGTACACGGAATAGATCAATAAAGGTCTACTACAAAAGTGTGTGGTGCAACCCATATGTTCCACCATTGAACGTTACCTTGTTTTGTAATATGTGTACTCGTAAAAAAATCTAAAATATCACTAACTCACAAAAAACGCACGAATAATAAAAATCCAATCAATTCCAGAGCGCATTTTTGAGTAGAATCTCATCGGATTTCATCAGAACGGCAAAGGCGCCGACTGGGTCAAAGGCGGCCGGTGGCCGGAAACGTGGGTTTGATATCGCGAAACCGAGGAGTCTCCGACCAGAGGAGTTCAATAAAGATTACCATCAGCTGATAATAGCTTCCTGTGGCTGCGATAACGTGGCGGCGAGCCTCACACAGCCCGAGGCCGCCTGAGGTTGCGTCGACTCTGTGGCTGAGAGGCGGTGGCGTGTGCCTCAAAACCTAGAAAAATTATATTTTATAGACCTACCGATCATACATTATCATAAGATAAACGTGTATATATGTAGACAATTTTTCCCTCACATATGCCAACTCTTCGATATCGTTCAACGCATCGGCATAATTCAGATGTAAATGTTTGGTTCTGATTCCATGTTAAACTGTAGGTCCGTCCCTGGGATGTCATTGGCTGTAACAAAACTACAATATCACACTACAACCATCTAACGCCTATTTCTCATTCTTACTTAAAATACCTACCTGGGTAGACTGTTATTTCTATTAAAATATAAACTATAAGGATCATGTTAGTCTTAGACAGTGACAAAACTACAAGATTATTGACACATAACCCATATTAAAGCATGAATGGATGGATCTCAACCACATGAAACTAAATACCAAGTTTCATCTAAAAATATAGGTTAATAGTAAAATGGAATAATTATTTTTTCCTAATCCTTAAAAGATTAACATTGTAGCCCCAAAATACAACGTACCGTGATTAGAGTTTTTAAAATCTCCTTATCCTTTGGAGACAGAACAAAAATATGAAATACTAAATTTTGTATTACTTTCATCTGATTCTAATAGTAAAAAATACAATTTGTAATTTAAAAAAATTACTTGAAAAGCGCAAAACCCCCATTTTTGTCCATCCCTCACCACAATACGCGTTCCGATTTTACGAGGGTTATCGTGTTTACACATGATAGATATACTGGTTCCATGGCGTGTCCTGCAATCTAGCTACTTGGAAGTCACAAATTGAGGATAGTTGTGAGCGATGATGGGTGGGTGTAATGTTCTCTTGTGTGGATAAGCGTCCGCACTATTGAAATACTACGTTTATCCAAAAAGACCATTCTAATAGTTAGACCAGTTCGTAATTCAGAGAAAGTGGTTCGGACTCCACGTTAAACTGTAAGTTCCTTAGATTTTGCCTTTGGCTGTTGGGCTATTAATGAAAAGTTCTGTCTAAGGAAAATGTCAGCCTTAGACAGTAACAAGACTACAAGATCGCGCCACAATCATCTTACACTTCTCATTCATACTTGGCTTAAAATACCTACCAGGGTTGGATGCCATTTCAATAATCTAATCTAATCTAATCTAGATAATGATCCTTACTGTACTTGGTTTGTAGGAAAAATACTTATTGCCGTCGCTGTGTCACGTACATCCGAGGAGTTTACACCAGCACACTGCACAGTGTACAGCATCCACCCGATGCGGTTCTTAGAAGTGGACAAGCGTCGCGTCTAACAGGAAAACAAAGGAAGCGGAAAGGGGTTGAATTACGAGCGGGTTGACTTTTGTCGCTTACAACAAAGGCGACGGTGTAATAGGCCCCGGCTATCTCCCATCGCGGACGTGGCGGTCCTAAAAAGGAGGCGCGCGTCTGAGCTGCGACATTAGAAAACTCTATTCAAATTGTGCGGCTCGTGTGAGAGGACTTTACCGACGGCGTAGGCTGTAACTCGCCGCCAAGCTTTGAACCCGCCGCGTGATTCGACAATTATTACTCAGTAATCAGATCATAGACTCGCCCACGGGCTTCCGCCTTCCGCCGCGACCATTCGTTCATCCCTAGCGAACCCGGTGATATTATACGTTTGATTTGTTTTTAATTTTCTTCATTAAGGAGCGTTTTCTATCCTCCGCAGGCTTACACCGGATAACATACAGTAGTCACAATATACTCGTATAACTACAATCAGTAAATACATTTTTTGATACATTAATTGAATTAGATTACCTTTTGAAATGGCGACCTGCCCAGGTAGGTATTTTTAAGCCAAGTATAAATAAAAATGAGTGTATGATGATTGTGGTGCAATTTTATAGTGTAAATGGAAACTGTGCTATAAAATAAATAAACAAACAAGAAAACAACGATAGCGACAGAGGGGTTTACCAGTTAGCCGCGCAGCGCGGTCCGTAGTGGAGCGCAAAGCGGTTAGTCGCGCGCTATGGTGGTAGGAAGACGATCTCATTTGCAATCTCAATGCAACCAGTGGTCTCCACAATTACGAATCACGAAGAACGCATGTGGAAGTAGGAAGTAGGTGGAACGTGGAGGTAGGAAAACATCCCTTAATTAAAAACCTATCCTTATTTGATATCGCAATTTGGAGTGTGTTGATACCCTCCAAATACTGAGTTGAGGTGGGTTCTTAAATGACGTAGTACTTTATATAATGTCTTCGATTGTACAACTAAAGGAATAGCTACAGATCTGAGCAGCTCTAGGCCCTCCTCACTCTTCAGGGGCGACCGCACGAGTTTATTAAAAAAACCAGGAACTCCTGCCAGGAGTAGTTAATGTTTACCGGAGAACATCCTTGCTCCGGTAAACACCAGCACCTGACTACCCCTTCCTCGCAGTGCTAGTGGTTGTGCAGCCTGCGGATCTACGATGGATGTTTCATCTTGGCATCCTCGAACGTCTAAAGAGCGGGAGCTGCGTCTGGCACAATCAAGTGCCACAGATGAGATCTGTTGCCTATCGAAACACTGGCTGGTCCAGTTCCTATCAAGGGATAGGTTGGCAACACTGATGTTTCCTGGCTCCCAGGATTCCATTATAACGCTATTGACAACCAGCTGGTGTTTACTTCTTATTTCAGTACTTTTTTGTATGGATTTCAAAGTAAAAATGCTAATTTTTAATGCCCCGAACCTTTGTTTGAGGTTTTTTAAACCGAGATTCACAGTAAATGTTAGCAATATTATTATTGTCAATACCTTATTATTGCTAATCTAGTTTAAAAGCAGGTTTCAAAAATATATGTAATTTGGTTTTTATTAGGTGATTTGGTACTTGTGTGATGATTGTCATCCCAAATTAAGATACTTGTAATTTCTATCCACTATAGAATACTACGTTCATTTTCCGCAAAGACCAACCTGATAATTCCACCAATTCGTAATTCAGAAGCAAAAGTGGTTCTGATGCCACAACAAATTGTAGGTTTCTTAGATGTCATCGGCTGTTGGGCAAAGTATTGGGCTATTAATTAACAGTCCTGTCTGAGCAAAATATCAGCCTTAGTCAGAAACAAGACTACAAGATCGTGCCATAATCATCATACTCTCATTTTTCTCATTCATACTTGGCTTAAAATGTACCTGGATAGGTTGCCATTTCAAAAAGGTAAAAAGGCAAAGACAATTTAGGAATACATATAAAATTTCCATTGTCTTTGATAATAATAATATTAGTTAATGGCAATGTTCAGTTGATTCGTAGGTAAGGATTCTCTGTATGAATTAAAGTCAGCTGGACTCAGTATCCCAAGACAAAATTTTGTTGAGTTATTTCTCACGATCGAACTGGCAACCTAATTTTAAATCTCTAAATTTGACAAGTTACGTCCGTCAATTACGGAGGCGAAGTGACGACATCTCCTCGATGACTATTAAGACGCTCAAGGGAGTCAAGTGAATTGCTTATCTAATTTGTCACTCGCACACAATCGTGTAACGAACTCTCGCAATTAAACAATGATTAAGTGGTCGCGTGTGCGTGCGCGTGCGTGCACAGACGCGAGTGCGTGTGTAGGCGCGTGTGATATCGCCGAATGTAATTATTCCCCCGCTCTGAGCGCTGCCCGCCTATTATGTAAACAAGGGGATCCCTTTGATCTCGCCGCCTCGCCCCACCTGCCCCTGCCCCCTCCCCCTAACAGATGACAATAATCTTAATTGCTCACAGAGGAAGGGATTTGGGTAATTCATTGCCAGCATCCCGGTTGTCGGTGCTGCCGGTCCTTTCTACCTTCGGCCACCTGTTGCCGCTCTTCGCCCCTCTCCCACGTCTTCCACGCATCCACGGAGTTCGAGAAGGCTTATGTACAACTTCTAAGATTCAACTATTTTTAGTAGTTTTTAGCTATTCTTTCATTTATTTGAAAATTGTATTTTAAATTACAATCAATTTAAATAAACTAAAACGATGGTTTGTCCTGTAATCCAGCTACTTTGAGGACAGAAATTATGGAGTGTTATGAGCGATGGTCGGTGGGTGTGGTGTTCCCTAATGTGGATTAACGTCCGCTCTATTGTGTACAACGTTCATCCGCAAATACCATTCTCATAATTCAAATGCACAAGTGGTTCGGATCCTACGTTAAATTGTAGGTCCCTTAGATTCCATCGGTTGTTGGGCTATTAATTAACAGTTCTATCTAAGGAATATGTCAGCCTCAGTCAGTAACAAGACTCAAGATTTAGTCACAATAATCTTACACTAACTTCTCGTTCATACTTATATACCTACCTGGGTAGTAGATCCTCATTTTAAAAGGTAATACTGTATTACTTTTATGAAAATGTAAAATATTTGCGTGAAAACATTACAGTATTTAGAATTCGCTAGTTTAATAATATACGAGTAACTTATTACGTCTTATCACAGCATGATCAAGTATTGGGCAAATAACACTCGTCGTTAGTCCGTCTTCAGCAAAGACCGCGGTCGCTTTAAAGGCTTAAAAGGCACTGACGGAATAGTTTATCGTTGTTCGTTTGTATGTCAGTGTGTGTCGTGTTTTATGTTTCAAATTATGGTGGTTACGTCAAAACTTAAAAATGACGTTCATGCAAAACATGCAGTTAACACATTATATAAACTGTAGGTTATAATTAGTCTAAATAGATAATTCAGGGCTGAAATAATGGGTTTTAATTTATTTCTGATTTTGCTCGTGTCATGGCGTGGAAACCAGATCTCCACATTTTACCGTATCTACTGGTGAACGCTTTTGGTAGTTACTACTACTGGTAACTGATTGTAGTTGCTGCTGTCATCAAACATTCTCTTCTGCTGAACCTTTTTGGCAGTTACTGCTAGTGGACACTGATTAACCTCTGTCTACAATTCCCCTGCCACTGCTGTCAACAAACAGGTACAGGTACAAACAATACTGGTAAACACTTCTGACAATTACTGCCACATTTTACCTCACGCTTTAGGGTTTTTGTGAAAGTTTATGGACTTTTCAGTTAAAAATTATTTAAATTCAATAGTGTGGTCGTTTCCTAAATTAATTATTCAACTTAGATTAGTTTAGATAAGATCATTGAAATGGCAACCACACTACAATGTAGGTATTTTAAACCAAATATGAATGAGTATTGAGTGTAAGATGATTGTGGCGCGATCTGGTGGTCTTGTTACTGACTAAAGCTGACCTGAGCCCGGAACCATGATATTTTTTAGGGTTCTGTACTCAAAAATTGGGGGTTTTGAGTGTTTTCATGTGTAATTTAATTTTTTTAACTTTACCTTTTACCATAGGAATCAGATTAAAAACTGGATAGTTTAGTTCCTTAAAGTTGTTCTCTATCTTCAACAGTTATCAAGATATTAAAAAATCTTAACACAGTACGTTGTATTTTGGTGGTCCATTATTAATCTTATGGAGGATGAGGCAAAATTAATATTTCACATATCAATCAATATTTTCGGATTAAGCCTGGTATTTACCTTAGAATATAGAAATGGCGACCATACTAAAAGGTAGGTATTTTAAGCCAAGTATGAATGAGGATTGAGTGTAAGATGATTGTGGCGCGATCTTGTAGTCTTGTTACTGACTAAGGTTGACATGTTTCTTAGACAGGACTGTTAATTAATAGCCCAACAGCCGATGGCAACTAAGGGATCTACAGTTTAAAGTGGAATCCGAACCACGGCCTCTGAATTACGAATTGGTCTAATTATGAGGATGGTCTTTGCGGAACTTGATTGAATGAGTATGCTCGACTCATTACTTTATAGATATATAGCAAATTAATCGTCATGTATTAAAAGAAACGGGTGTGTTTATTATTTTTTCAACTATTCACACCTAACTAGGTATAGTCATTTAATACTTAACCTTCAATTTAACGCGAGGAAAGCTGTACAAGGCGGGTTCTGCATTTTATAGATATTCACACGTATAGATTAATTACTTAAACGATTATTATGCTTTTCCTCCTTCTTCAAATCCTCCTTCTTTAATTTCCAAATCTATTTTAATCAGAACGGTTTGCATTGAAAAATTAGTGTTTGTGGTTTTGTGATACAATTTTAAATTTTAGATTTGAGTTCAACGTGAAACTCACAAAAAGGTATGAGGTATAAACAAACAATCATCGAAAGCACATCTTACAAGATAGCAATAGGCTATATTCTGAAAGAGAAGACATCAGGATAGGACCATGCATTATACCATCTGGGACCATGAGCCCAATATGTAGAACTGGTTATCCGAACAATTTACTCGAATCGTACATTTTAATTAAACTATGATACTGCACTGGATATTTCAATTTCCAAACAATATTTCTACAGAAAAATACTATTACAGAAACATAAATTATATTAATATTTTTACTTTCATCGAATTTTCTGATTAGAACAAAATATTTACTATAGTAGTGACCACGAAAATATTCGGGTGACTAATTTTGCGATGTTATATTTTCAGTGACAATAAACATCTGTAATCATTTCATTTGGTCATTTGTAAAAATGCATTTACGATATTTAATACCATAAAATAAGAACTAGCAGTTCACTATATATATATATAGGCCTACTTACTTTCTAAAATATTATTTTATCATAGGAAGTATCAAATTGTTTAAAAACCAAAACAAGTCGAGTTATATCTAAATGTCCAGAAAAGTGACTCAGGCTTGAAAGAGATTCTAGGGAAATATAGATTATAAGTATATTATTAAGTATCAAGATTTTAGATACCTTTTATTCACACGTAGGCCTACATGCATACAAATACTTAACTCTGACACAAAAATATTTTGGGAGGCTGTAGCTGCAAGAAGGGCCTAAGGCCAAAAACCATGTGTTGAGAAAACAGCTGTTGAAAAATTATTTATGTAACAAAATTAAATATATATTTTTAAAGCTTTCAACTAGTTATTGACAAAAGGATTGGTATCTCATTTTACTAAATATAGAACAGATTATATTATTTAAAGTAAAGTTTTAAAAAGGGTTTAAATTGACTTAGGCCCTTCTTGCAGCTACAGCCAAAGTTCTCCACATGGGCCAAAGTCTTTGTGTAGGAATTGAGTCACAACACAGTCCAGTTGTGGAGCAAGTTCGAAAATGGAAAACTAAATAATGATATTTAAAGCCTAAAAAAAGTAGGAAATTTAGCATGAATCTTGAATGGGAAATTATTTTATATACATAAAGGGAACAAAAAAGCTGAAAAACGTATCTTTAATGCCATTCAAAATTCAGGATGTTTATTTCCATAACAAAGCAATACAATTTCATCTTAACAAACACATTATTAACACGGAAAAATCCTCACAAGACACGTCTGAGAGTGAGAATGAGCCGAACAGTCTCTCAGTTCATAGATTTACATGTTAAATGAAAATAAACAACATTGCTCAAGAACATTTTTGTATAGAAAGGGGAAAAATAAATAAAATCCTATTGATGATATTAATGTGATGAAAAATAAATATAACAACAAGCGTAAAAGTTTGTCACCAGAACAAAAGCAAATTGCACTTACACAAAATCAGTTGCCCATGCAATTAAAACACTCAACACTCAAAAAAATAATAAAATTGTTTTCATCATTTCTCCTGTTCATTAAATTTAAGTCAATGTACTCAGTTTTTGAGACATAAAATTAGACCGTTACTCATAGACAGTTCTTTCAACAATTTCACAGTTTACTCTGCTCATCTTTCAGATCTGTAAGGTCTAAACCCTTTTATTTAAACGGGATCGTCATCTGCAAACACAGTAATTTAACAATAATTTTCCCGAAAATGGAAAATCTCTGCACGATGCAGACTCGCCGAAAGAGTTGTTGATCTTAACTCGTTGGAATCTGTTTGGAAGAAAAGACTCAAAACAAGACAGTGCCATTGAGAAAATAATAGTAAATTAAAATGAGTAATTATTTATAAATAGAAGAGTGATTATTATGGATAAATGAGATTAGAGCCTTAAAGCACATTTGGGAATTGTTGGATTTATTGGATAACTTCATTTTTTGTTAAATGCAGCTTAAATCATAACTTTTTGAGCGATTTCTATAGGCGAAATAAGAGCATATATTATAAAATGTATCAACAGGAGCCTGGCAGTGCCCCAGAAGCGTAGGCTGATCTAGGCTACTGAATACATTATTACTTATAATGATGAAATGTCAACTTTCATCTTACGAAACTAAGCAATGCCAAGTAGTCACTCATTGAGTCCAAGGTATTTTTATTTTAGTTTGTCGGGTATTTTTGTTTCAGACGTATCTATGAAAGAAAAATTTTAACATGATTCGTAAATTAAATCCTACGTGAAAAGGAAGTATTAGGAACATAAAATATTACCAAAGGTGAAATTGTACAGATTATTGAATATACTCGTATTTTACTAAATTTTATATTACTATTAGATTTTAATACGTCATAATTAACAGCTGTTTAATTTGCAAGTTTAATCGTAGCTTGTGGAGATTAAAATTTAAGAACACATTGAATTTATTTTTTCATTCTACCTACTCATGGGATGGAAACTAAAGCTGTTTTTAAAGAAGGTACATTTCACCACTTATAAATCTGTTATGTATATTTAAATAACATTCTTTATAGTGATGTTCATTTTTATGCATTGAAATTTTTAGATACTGTCATAGATAACACGTTATAACTTATACTGATTTAACATTAACACTTACTTATGTATCGTAAAGTTGTCAGAATAAAACAAAAAGTAAAAGTCCCTAAAGTGATTATGGTTAAAAGAACTAAATCAGTTAAGAATTATATTCAAATGCTTCTAAATTTTGAATGTTCTTAGGATAGTAAGGATAGTTTTACGAACCTCCGACATTGAACTTTAAATTGCCTTTTTTTAATTTTGTTCTGTTTTAAAGCAGTCATTTAATTAAGTTGCATGCTAAAAACCATCATGGATTTTAGTGCTAAGAGAACAATATTAATTTTGGAACAGCATTACTAATCACTAGATGAAAAGACGGTAGAGGTGTCAAATTAAAGATAACGTTTAAAAAATTACATTTTCTATTTTTTTATTTTCCATAAAAAAGATAATTACTTGTTGACTTTCAGTTATAATTACGTAGTAATTGTGTTTTCCCTGCGTGATAAATACTAATTATGTTCCATAAATAATTATTTTGGAATATATTAGATTACATTATTGAATTGGCGACCATACTACAAGGTAGGTATTTTAAGCAAAGTATGAATGAGGTTTGAGTGTGAAGATCTTGTAGTCTTGTTCCTGACTAAGGCTGACATGTTCCTTAAATAGAACCGTTAATCAATAGCCCAAAAACCGATGGCAATTAATGGACCTACAGTTTACCATGGAAGTCGAACCTTTAATTTGACTCTTCAACCATTTCTTACGACTATCGTGCATCTAGTTAGGCTGACACAAAAATAAAATTGTTCCTGTGGAACTGGGATGGTCCCGTGTCCTGTAATCAAACTACATGAAAGTCACGATTTTTCAAAATTATGAGCGATAGTCGTTGGATGGGATATTCTCTGTTGTGAATCAATGTCCGCACTATTGAGTACTAAGTTCATCCGTAAAGACCATTACATAATTAGACCAGTTCGTATTCCACTTTAAACTTTAGGTCCCTTAGGCGTCATTGACTGTTGGACTATTAATTAACAGTCCTGTATAATGAAATTGCAACCTTAGTCAGTATCGAGACTACAAGTTTTCAACACAATCATCTTACACTCATTTTCCTTTCATACTTGGCTTAAAATACCTACATTTGTTGACTTTGTCAATTGTATTTTATATATTTAACGGCAATAAAAAACGAAATTGAATAATATTGAATCTTTCAATATTTCAATCTTCCAATCTTTGAACCTGGGTAGGTCACCATTTCAGAAAGGTAATATGGAGATAAAATGAAATAATTCACCAGTGAGACAGGCCCTTGAGGGACTAAACCCAAAGATAATAGAGGTACTACAGACTCTTAGTAACACATCAATTTTTTTGAACTACATAATTGTTGTAACACTATTAAATAATGTTTTTTCTAGGTTTCGGGGTTGAAACATAGGGGCACTAGACTAGTGGGTGGTTGACGAGAAGCGCCTTCAGAACGCCCCACCACTGCAGTCTCCGGTCGAGATCTTGGGTCTTGATCCTGGGTCCCGTCAGTTAGTGCCGCGCGCCCGCATGTGCTGTATGTGTCTTCGTCCCCCATCTCCGCCATGACGGTGCGTAAATATCACTCAATACACCAACATTTGTATTGGGATAGCAGTTAATTTTAAATTTTAAAAATTTGACTTTTCGTAGTAAAAATTTAGACTGTTCCTAATAGAAACGTAAGAAATCCCACTTGTGTATAAAATTTTCTTATAGAACCATTGTAAAATAAAATCTGAACCAAGTATATTAAGATAATATTGAAATATGTATACACAAGAGATAAATAAAATAAACTGTATCAATGGAATGACTTACTTAAGGGAGAAACTAAATGTTTCTCCCTTAAGTAAGTTAAAAAAACTATAATCTATATCCTTATCTGATATTGAAATATCGTTTAAAATTTATTACGATAAACGTTATCATCCAATTTGTTAATCTTATATGATAAAACAAGTTAAAATATTTGTAGAAAATTTTGGAGGTATAACCTCCCCTCGTAGCTTATTAAAGCGTGTTTTGTAAGGCGACGTGACTCTATACTACATACCAAGATTCATGGAAAACGGTTGAAAAATAAGGAGTAAAATGAATTTTTTTATTAAAAATTCAACTTTTCTCTGAAACAGCTAGACTAATGGTTAAAAAACTAATCAATTTGTTTTAAAAGATAACAACGAAAAACCAGAAAAATAGGCATAATTGTTAGATTTCGTTTTAAAAATGCGTGAACTTTTAGTATATTACGGTCATAAAAAAGTACTGTATTACAAGGTTCATGTTGTGGTGTTGGGGGAAAATAGCAAATAATAAAACTATAGTAAATTTAAAAAATAATTCCTTGTAATGTTAAAAACACTATAAATAGTTATCATTTGTGCAAAGGAACAGTAAATAGAACTTTCAATATGATAATCTTGTTTACACGTGACGTTTAGTAATAGATATATTTATAGGTAGTTATTAATAATAATTTAATTGAAGATCAGTTTCGAAAACTATTTAGTTGCTTATATATGAATTAAATACACATTTCGTTCTAATTATCAATATATAACATTGGTATTGTTTATATCAGTTTCATTATTATAGGCTAAGTAAGATAAGGTCAAAAAGCCCTCCATTCATGTAGACTTAATAATTCTTACTTGTTAAGTATTATTTTTATTTTTAATAGATCTTTTCGTTTTGTGGATGTATTGATGACTATGTTTTACTATAGGCTTATTGAGAGAGCAAGAAGTTTTTAAGTTATTTTACACACTAAATATTTTTTATGATTGTGTTTAAACTTAACATTTTTAGATGATAGCATATTTAACGTTAGAAAAATAGTAGTTTAATTGTTTGATAGCTAATTTTAAATATAGAAAATTAATGCTCGTGGTCGTATACAAGTTTGTGATTAACAGTTCAATTTCGCGTATCTAAGCTCTATACTTTCCAAATTACTGACTGGGACCGTGGCGTGTCTTATAATCCAACTACTTGAAGGTTACGAATTGTGGATAGTTATGAGTGATGGTCGGTGTATGTGGTGTTCTCTGGTGGGGATTAACGTCCGCTCTACCGAGTACAACGTTCATCCGCAAATGCCATCCTCATAATTAGACCAGTTCGCAGATACTAGATAATATTGTGGTTCGGATCCCACGTTAAACTGTAGGTCCCTTAGATATGCCATTGACTCTTCGGCTATTAAAGAACAGCCCTGTCCAAGGAACATGCCAACCACAACTCATTTCTTATTCATACTTGACTTAATTGCCATTACATAAAGGTAACAATAATAATAATAATAATAATAATAATAAAACTAATATGATACTACGCATTACAATATAATATTCTTAGAGTACACTTACAAATTAAATACATTTATATTTTTGTCGTTATTCCCAAAAATCGATAGATAAATAGTTTTAAATGATTGTGTAGCTTTTAATTTTATAATATACTGTTTTAATAGCTTTGAGTGAAAACTAACTTCTACAATCATTTTTTTAACTAATGATACATCTTTCTGAATACATTTTTACTGTGTTACTGGTTTTTGACCGATCTCGTTTGATCTGGCCAAAAATTAATGTAACAAAAGTTATAAAGGTTTTTACTAATTGTTACATTGAACATGAACAATTTTAAGTTCTTATACTATTTGTATGGAAACTACAAAATAGCAAAATTAAAACTGGGTAGTAGAAACATATATAAGAGAAAACTGAGATTTAATGGGAAAATTTATGTGTAAAGAGCAAAATATAAAAACATTTTAACGGGCAAAAATAATTATATAAGGAATTGGGAACTCTTACATGGCATGGAGATCAGTCCATTAGTAAACTGATTCCTTGGTAAAGTGCTCTCTTCGTGACTCGAAGGTCTCCGGTTCAAACCCTGAACCCATTCGACATTTGTAATTTAGCTATTAATTAATTAACTATCTAACAACAGTTTGCAATTCAATTAGAGACCGGATTTTGAAACTTTCACTATCAATAGGTTAAAGCTACTAATTGAAAATCCGCAAAATTTAAAACTGGCTGACTATCGCGACATGAGTGGTGTTTGCTACTATCAGCTGATTGCCTGCAACTTCACTATCAGCTGACGTAGCAATCACCGGATTAAAATTAAAAAAATGGTTGTACTTACTTCCCTGTGGGAAATAGGTTAGATCATGGATATGTCTAAAGGGAATATTGTTTAAGTTCATTAAAACAGCTGTTCTTATTCTTTTATATTTAAAATTCAATACAATAGTTCTGGTAGTTTCTATGGAAACCTGTTACATGTTTTCCATCTTAAAAATCACCAACACCCCTCCAGAGCTAAGACATATCCATGTCAAAATGTTAGATGTAATCAGGAGTTTAATTCGGTCAATTTAAAGTCATGTTCCGCACGTCAAAGGTGTTGGAGAGATTGAAATTGACAAGTGACAAATGCAAAGGAAATGCCAATTTAAGACATTTTAACATGGATATATCTTAGCTCTGCAGGGGTGTTGGTGATTTTTTATGATGGAAAATATGTAACAGGTTTTCATAGAAACTATCAGAGCTATTGTATTGAATTTTTAATATAAAAGAATAAGAACAGCTGTTTATACGAGCTAAAAACATTCCCTTCAGGCATATCCATGACCTAACCTATTTCCCACAGGGAAGTAAATACAAACGTTTTTATTACACACATATCCCAGAAATTGTCATAAAGTGGATAAAATATTAGTATAACAAATTAAGTACTTTTTATAACCAAAATATTGTATTTTGTATTCAATTTTATACTTTAAATATCAATTTCCAAAGAGATACAAAATTAATTTTTTTACATCATATTTCGTCAATCATTCAAAACTATCAAATATTTATAAGAATGATGAGCAACTAAGTTGACTTATAGGCATGGTGCAACGAGTCTGGGTGCAAATACTATTATAATTCAAAATAATTTACTTAAAATATTACCATTATTCAGTGGTAAACCTAAGGTTTAGTATATAAAAAATATAGGTAAAATATTAAGTGGCGTTTTTTAGATGTGAACTACCTATGTAGGTAGTTTAAGCCAAGTATGAATGAGAAATGAGTGTAGGACGATTGTGGCGTGATCTTGTAGTCTTGTTACTGACTAAGGCTGACATTTTCCTTAGACAGAATGTTAATTAACAGCCCAACAGCAAATGGCATCGAAGGGACCTACAGTTTAATGTGGGATCCAAACAACTTTTGCCTCTAAATTACGAACTGTTCTAATTATGAGGATGGTCTTTGAGGATGTCTTTACCTTAATCTTACTATTTCTCTATTGAGTTCGTTGAACGTACACAACTATTCAACACCCTTTACTAATTTAGTAGTATTTAACACCAAGTAACTACTCTACCTACCCCATAAGCAGCATCCTCATGTTATCAATGCTTCTTCAGTTCACCTCCAACTCCTTACCTCTAGGCTATTTTCACCCCTGCCTCATTGATGCTTCTTCAACCTAGCAGTCCTACATCTTTACATCACATCCTCAGACTCGTAGTCTGTTCTCTACCTTATTAGTACCGCCTTACATCCCTATTTCCTTCTTATCACCACTCTAGCACTTCTAAACCTTTTGAAAACCTCCTTACCTGATGTATAATCTTACCTCCCAGGCATCTTTATATTTCGTTGATATCTCATTACCTCACACATGTCTTTACCTTAGTAGCGCCTCCATACCTCAGTGACACTTCCTTACATCATACATCCCCTTATTAGCACCTCTTATATAGTACCTCCTTGATTTAGCTTGCTAGCACTCCTTTTTCTCCATGACACCTCATACATCCCTTTACCTCACATCCACATCGGAATAACACCTTCTTACCTCATACGTCTTCTTACTTCTCTCTCACTTCCTTATCTCATACACCCCTTAGGTCTGTATCACCTTTTTACATCATACATGCCCCTACTTCTCTCTCACTGCCTTATCTCATACATCCCTTACCATTTTATCACCTTCTTACCTCATACGTCTCCTTACCACCTCTATCATCTCCTCATCTCAATGACACCTTACCTCACACATTTCCTTACTTCTCTCTCACTTCCTTATCTCATACACCCCTTAGGTCTGTATCACCTTTTTACATCATACATGCCCCTACTTCTCTCTCACTGCCTTATCTCATACATCCCTTACCTCTTTATCACCCTCTTACCTTATACATCCTCTCTCTCACTTCCTTATCTCAATGACACCTCCTTATCTCATACACCCCTTAACTCTTTATCACCTCCTTACCTCATATATGCCCCTACTTATCTCTCATTTCCTTATCTCATACACCCCTTACCTCTTTATCACCTCCTTACCTCATACATCCCTTACTTCTTTAACACCTCCATATCTGCAACCAAACAGATCTCCTTAGAACGCTAGTTTTATTAGTTTTTGACTTCTCGCATGATTGGTATAACGTTCTTAGTCCCTTATTACCTCGTTAGGTGTTCTGGCCTTTCTGTTGTCATCAGGTATTTAGACCATTTTTACTCTAAGCACATCTCGATGGCAACTCTCCCCCTTTTGGCAACTTCGCAACTACCTCAGACAGCTACCGGTCGAAGTTGACGCGTGACATGTTGCCAGAGCGAGCGACTCAGCAATGTAAACAAACCTCTACTCCGAGGTGATTATTGTTTACTTATTATTCCAGTTGATATTATTTACGCACTAGGGGAGGCGCGGGGAGGGGGAGGGGGCAGCTGCCGTGGGGGGAGTGATTACGGCTCGCCGCTCTTTCTTCTCTTTTCAGCGGCAAGATCAAAGAGAAGGTGAAGCACCGGCGAGCACACCTTAACTGGAACTCTACGGCCCGTTTGGAAAACATGGGTCGCTCTGCCCCACATAAAGTATGTTTGTAGCGAGAGTAGTACACTCAATAATACCATGAAACAATATTGCACAATTTAGAATTATGTATATAATTATTCACGGCACATATAAACTCATATTTTAACCAGGAAGATCATAAATAATTGTACAGCTTATTTTTTATTTTTCCATACTGGTGAAAACTAATATAATACAGAGGATGTGTTCCGAAACATTTTCTTGGAAATATATTTTGGCTTTCAATTTAGACTACAGTATAAGGGTTGACGCGCGCAAACTATGTACAAGTCCAATAGGTGGTTTTATGTTTGGTTACACTATTTAAATACATACTGTTACGTTTTTTACAAAACTGTTTTACGATAATATTTAAAAAAAATAGTCTAAAGACTTTTTAGCAAGAATAATGATGGACTGAATTTATGAACAATCTTTTTTAAATTTCTCTAACAGTTTACGGTTTATTTTAAAGAGTTTACGATACTGTTTGCACTTTTATTACGGCCATTTTCTATGACGATAAGTAAAACAAAGTTTCACGACGTTTCGGGATCTGGAATCTGATCCCATGCTCAGGAGAGCTATAACCTAAAACAAGATTAGTACATAATTCTGTTTAGACCAGTATAAAGCTGAAAATAAAATATGTTAAAGCAGTCAAAACTTACAAGCAACACCAATAGTATGCACACAAGAACTGAATAAACTAGTTTTTCTTGAGTTTTTGTGACGAGTAGACGTGTTTCGTTTCCTGTGTGTTCGTATTGGTGCATTGTATTGTTTGTAATATTTTTTACTGCTTTAAACCTTTTGTTTTCAGCTTTATACCGGCTTAGTCCGGATTATGTACTAATCGTGTTATGTTTTAGGTTCTAGTTCACCTGAGGACGGTATCAGATTCCAGATCCCGAAACGTCGTGAGACTATCTTCTACTTGACATATCGCGATGGGAAATGTCCCTTGTAAGAATCTAAATAACGTAAACCCACCATCATTGATAATGAATTTCAAATGAAAAATTTCCTTTTAGTTCGAAATGATTAGTTTTAATTTTTATTTAGTTTTCTGGACATAACTGAGACTAAAAATATTTAAGATTCAAAATCTTTACTGTCAAAAGAGAAACTGAACAACATTAAACGCGCCATTCTCCAACTCGTTACCGATAATATTTCTCACACTACGCTTAAATCCTTATATTTAATAACTTTTCAAGTCAGCACATTTTGTTATCCAGAAATATACACGATACTAATTAAAGTCGGTGAGAAATTCAAGGGATAATAGAACTCATCAAAATAATCAAAAAATATCCAATAAACATATGTTGAAAATTCTTCGTTTAGCCGCTAGCCGCCATTTCGAATTTGCTACAAAAATCTTTATATCTCATGAAATTTTTAAGCTATAGAAACCAAACTTTGCACACATCTTTATTGGCCAAAGAGAGAAATATTCCTAAAGTATCATTTGGTTTGCTTTCATATTTTCAAAATGGCGGTGGTTAAATCGTTTAATTTAAATAACAACAAAACCATTCACTTTATAAAATTTTTATAACATATAAAAATATTGTAATTTTAATTTCAAATCTAATGATACCTTCTTGAACGAAATCCGTCCACGGATAAGCGAGAAATGCACTTTATTGCGCACCACCGCGCGGCGTTTGCGCACGGGTTCTGTAAGCTAAGTGCATTATTTGCTTATCCTTAGTGGGATTTCGTTAAACAAAGTATCATTAGATTTGAAACTAAAATCAAAATCTTAAATAGTTCTTTAGATATAACGATTTTTGTAACAAACACAAAATGGTGGCTTGTGGCTAAACGAAGAATTTTTCGACATATGGATATTTTTTGTTTATTTTGATGAGTACTATCATCCCTCGACTTAAATGAACACCCTGTATATTGTGAACGGGACTTTTATGAATTTTAATTTATAGACTTACTAAAATATCTTTTTATTAGTGATTTAACTGTCTGAGTGTGTAGCTTGTCTATGCTTATCTTATAAAATTAATTTTGCTTTAAAATATGTCGATTTTCTTTTCCCTACTATGATATAAATAAAATCTCATTACATTTAAATTGAAAAATGATGAATTACTTTTAGTGTGCATAAAGAGAAAGATGAATAGAGTAATCTATATAATTCATTTAATTAGTTGAGCTATTCATAATAGAACTACTAAAAGTTATTCCATACATTTTAAGAACAAGAAAGTAAATTGCTTTCTTCGTCCGTCGGAAATTTTGCGTACAATTTTTATGTGGAAACGTTGGCAGTAAAAAAATTTTCTTGGAGGTTGAGATTAAAAAGTGTGAAAAGTTTAAATTTGAACGAAACTGGGTCCAGTATGGAACTATTTCAACATTTTAGGTGTCTACGATGCACACTCCATGATGAACTATCCAGCCAGTTTACTGCGATTAAAAAACAAATAAAACTTAAGCGAAATGAAAATCATCAGAGAAATAGTGTTTCGATCATAAATTTAAAAAAATTAATATTTTACGACATATATTAATAAGGATATTAATAGGATAATCAACCTATTAGGTTAAGGTTCAGGATTAGGTTATTTGGTTAAGATTTAGGTTATTTGGTTAAGGTTAAGGTTATTTGGTTAATGTTTATGTTATTTGGTTAAGGTTTAGGTTTATGTTATTTGGTTATGGTTTAGGTTTAGGTTATTTGGTTAAAGATAAGGTTTAGGTTCTTTGGTTAAGGTTAAGCTTATTTGGATAAGGTTTATGTTATTTGGTTAAGGTTAAGGTTTATTTTATTTGGTTATGGTTTAGGTTTAGGTTATTTGGTTAAAGATAAGGTTTAGGTTCTTTAGTTAAGGTTAAGGTTTATGTTATTTGGTTATGGTTTAGGTTTAGGTTATTTGGTTAAAGATAAGGTTTAGGTTCTTTAGTTAAGGTTAAGGTTTATTTTATTTGGTTATGGTTTAGGTTTAGGTTATTTGGTTAAAGATAAGGTTTAGGTTCTTTAGTTAAGGTTAAGGTTTATGTTATTTGGTTATGGTTTAGTTTTAGGTTATTTGGTTATGGTTTAGTTTTAGGTTATTTGGTTAAAGTTAAGGTTTAGGTTATTTGGTTAAGATTAAGGTTTAGGTAATTTGGTAAAGGTTTAGGTTATTTTGTTTAAGGTTACCTATTTCTAATTATTTATAGAATTTTTTACATCATTGGGGATACTTTTTTAACTGTGTCATTCTCCTGTATGTTTTTAATATTAAAATTCTACTCTTTCTGTTGTTACATTTCTCTCAAAATTATTGTAATTGTTACAAGTATTTAAAGGAAAATTGTCGTTATATTCTGTTTAGGAATTTGTATAAAGTTTTACTATGTTAGTTTGTAGATATTGTTGCATTCCTGCTAGACACGGTCGCTAGTCTAAATAACAAGTAAAAGCAGACTCATTATTGTTATAGTTTTATTAATCTATAGCAGAACATAACAACCGATCTAAGATCAAATTTCTTCAGATTTCTTTCAGATCAGAAATTCAGATTTCTTTATTTTCAGATAAATATATTTTAATTATATTGTAATATGATATTTAAAATTAATTATTATTTAATTAATGAAATATTACAGTTTAATTGCTACATTTAACTTTGGTACAGAATGTATTACGAATGAACTCATCTCGAAATGGATTCCTCGCATTTCTGATGTCGACGAGGAATCTTCCGCAATTATTTAGAGGACTAGCTGGCGCCTGTCATTGGATTTTATGGAGAATGCGTGTCTGGTGACACGAGTCAAAATAATGGAACAATTAAGCGGTAATGAAAGCCTGACCGCACGTCGACCTTGGAGAGACAGAAGTAGGCCGCACGACTCGGTGGCACATTATAGCTACCGAAACATAATGAGCTAGTACTATAGCTATAAAAACTCTTCAAGTTAATACTACAGCTACCGAAACATAATGAGCTAGTACAATAGCTACCGAACACTAAAAACTAGCACTATACCTATAAAAACTCTTCAAGTTAATACTACAGCTACCGAAACATAATGAGCTAGTACTATAGCTACCGAACACTAAAAACTAGCACTATACCTATAAAAACGATCACGAAGCCGGTGCTACAACAACTGAGCCACCCAGCTTGGACTTTTATTTTTTATTCTAAGTTTGAAGTAGAATTGTGTCAGCTCATTCGTCGGACGGGCCCTTGTTGCACCCTGCTGTGGATGTGACAAGTCGTGCAGCCATTTATCAGAGGGTGACCGAGTGTTCGAGGAAGTGACGCTACCGAGGTAAACAGACCTCCCATGCTTACCCAGAAGTCGGATGTGGACGTCAGATGTCACGCTACAGTCGCCGACACTAAACACTATGACAATGACAACAATGACAACCGAGTTTGGAGAAGACCAATCAGCTCGCTTTGTCGGCGAGTAACTTTTAGTATTCCTGAGCTTAAATTTGACGTTACGGTGATTTTTTACTATCGATAGAACAATTGCTTCGAATGTCGAGCGGTCAACAAATGTTTCCATATTCGAAATAACGAACTCAAGCGTCAGAATAGAGAACTACACGAGTAGTTGCATGTACTTTAGCTCGGAGATGGCAGCACCGTGACGGTACTTGTTGTGTTGACTTCGATAGCGCTATACAATTACAACTCGCTGACATCTCACAGTGAGATGTTAGCACCTGGAGGGTTAAAAGATTTTTATGAGACATAATAAAGAATTTAATTTTAATTTCAAATCTAACGAGAGAAATGCTCTTTTAATGTTAGCTTCAGAGGCAAAGTGTTTGTTTATTGGAAATTTGTTGTTTATTTTGATGAGTACTATGACCTCTTGAAGTTTGTCATCGATTTTAATGAACACCCTGTATAATAACCCTATATAATAATAGTCATAATAATTAATTATTATCATCCTTATTGCTGTACTGACAACAGCTAGGTCACGTGAAGCAGACCCCCTTAGACATATCCATGATCTTAGTTATATCCCACAGGAAACACGCTCCGTTTTAGACTCGGTATTTGACTCTGGTTTCAGTATCACTAAACAGTAAATAGTAAATCTTAAAAGAGACTGCCTTACTGGCGATATTTATCTTTCTCCCCTGAATCCAAAAAAGTGGGCTTCGACGTGATGTCTGTCTGGATGTGTACAATTCTGAATATGTCATAAAAATCAATTTTTTTTGAGTTTTTGTGAAAATAATAAAGGTAAAGTAAAAAAGACTACCACCATTGAAACCAACTTTAAAAACTAAGCAAACTAGTATTTTAAATTATTTGTCTACGACTAACAATTCCAGAGAAAAGTTAAATTTACTGACCATGATAAACGCAGTACGTTATCTGAGAGCGCCCAATCTAATTCCTGTTAAGAATAATAAATATGAATATTAAGTCAATTTCTTCTTTATTTCCCAACCGTTTTCCATTAAACTTGCTATGCAGCGTAAGGTCATATAACCCAACAAAAACGTTAGGTATTACCGGGGGGCGGGGGTTCCCCATAAAATACTAACAATTAATTTAACTTTGTTTCTCTTGTTGTTGTTTTCAGAAATTGGATTAATGTTTCTGATACAAAAAATTTTCTTAAATGATAATTAGATAAACTTTAAAGAATATGATCGTTTTTTACAGATCGTGGTTTACTTGAGGGAAAAAGTATGTGTCAGTCCCCTGATTAATTTAATTAAAAACCTGTTTATTTAATTTACGATGGATGAGGTTCATAAACTCATCCATTAAGTAGAACACAATAGTCTAATACTAAAAAGCCTTTTAATTATGAATCAGGAGATTTCCGAAGTCCCTGACCACGTCACACTAAACCACTAAAGCAATACCATCAAATATAAAATAGTACTTCACTAATTCAAGACTCGATAATTCGAAAACCACTTCAATTAGTACATTTTGTCTGTTCGCTTATAATATTCCGATGATTCGAAGTAATTACGACTCATAATTTAGCTTCTAAAATTCGATTTTATTTGTTCTTCATCTATAATTCAAATTATGTTCAATTCATTTGAAACCCTACCTCTAATTTTTTTATAATGAGTTCAAAGAGGTAAAAACATAATTCGAATAATTTTATATTCGCTAACCTCAATTCAAACATCCTGCAATTCAAATTTTAATAACACAAACTGACTATAGTTTATTTTATTATCAGGTTAGGCACAGTTTTGAAAGCAATTAAAATTTTAAAATTTTTCAGTTTCACTACTATTTTAAGAGCAAAGCGGTTGGTGTACCTCAAGCTGTCAGTTCGCGTGTCTGAGTCACCGCCGATCAGTACCGTGGAGCGTCGGGCGGCATCGCGTTTGAAATCTCAGAGGCGATTTCCCGCCAAATAAACAAGCTCGTTAAGAATAACCACCGGTTTCCGGCGGTCAATTTCAAAATTAAACATATGGCAATAAACATACCCAAATTATAAAGTGCGGACGGCCATTAAATTGTAAAGATCGGCGGCCGCAATACGGGCGGCAAATTTAAAGGCAGAGCCCGTGGTACAATGGGGAACACAATCAGCTGTTGCATAATGTTGTGGGCCACATAAATCAGCTGTAAGTAGGCTCCGGTCGGCGTCAATTTGTTTAACATGCAGATCAGAGAGCGGCGTGTTATCGGAGCTTTGAGGAGCCGCCGCCCGCGGCGCTAGTGGTGTGGGGCCGCAGCCGACACGAGCAACTCCAACATTCAACATTTCACGTTTGGAATTTCACTGTTCTAACTAATATGTGTTTAAGTCAAATGCCGCAGATCGTATTATACACAGATCATATTGTATGACTTATTTATCGTACATACAAAGAATAAAAAATGCATACTAAATGCAGGTTTTTAAAAAGTATTTAAAAATCGCCATAAAAGGTAATATTTTAAAATGTTAAATGCATTAGCTAATAGTCCAGCATATTTTAAGCTTCTTAGACACTTTTTATTTGTTTGTTTTTTGCTTTAGATTTCTACTTTTTATCATATTGTAAAAAGCAGAAATAATTACTACTTCTTGTTTTAAAGTGGTATTGTAACAAAGCAGATACTGAGTGTCCAGTACTGGTGGGGCTCCTGGTGGGGGTATCCCAAGTGGTATTGTAACAAAGAAGGAAGTGCTGAGTGTACCGGTACAGGTGGGGCTGCTGGCAGGGGTATCCCAAGTGGTATTGTAACAAAGCAGAAAGTACTGAGTGTACCAGTACTGGTGGGGGTATCTCAAGTGGTATTGTAACAAAGCAGAAAGTACTGAGTGTACCAGTACTGGTGGGGCTCCTGGTGGGGGTATCTCAAGTGGTATTGTAACAAAGAAGGAAGTGCTGAGTGTACCGGTACGGGTGGGGCTGCTGGCGGGGGTATCCCAAGTGGTATTGTAACAAAGCAAAAAGTGCTCTGTGTACCGGTATTTTCTGGACAAATCATATACACTATTTGGCTAAGACCATTTCATCTGGAATATATGCAGTGAAAATAATGAAATGGATAGGAGGTGTTGAAATAACCAAAACAGTGTACTATGCTTTAGTAGTCACAAATAATTAATTGCTTGGGGAGGAACATCTGAGTACAACCTTCGTAAAATTCTTGTGCTAAAAAGCTGTTAGGGCATTCTCTGGCCTTGGTCCTAGAGATAGCCTGCAGAGAGGCTTTTAAATCTCTAAAGCTACTAACAGAAACTGGGCTTTTCATCAATGCAGTTGTCATATACACCAAAGTGTTGGACCTACCTAGAAATGGGAATTTTCATTCATACAACACCAGCAGATTTCATTCCTCTCATTCACCATACAACACAGTACGGCGAGAAATCCTCTTACATTGGCCGCTAAATCATTAACTCACTTCCGCAAGACTTAAAGGACATTTCAGGAAACAGTTTGAAGAAGCACTTCAGTGACTGGCTAGTTGAATGACCCTTACTCTATCAAGGAGTTTTTTGAAATATATTAAAACATGTAGGCTAAAACAAGATTAAATTATTTATTTAATAATTATGACGCCATTGTATTTCTTAATGTAATTGCAAATAAAGATAACTGTCTATTGTATATTGTTTATTGTCTATTTGTGGGGCTACTGGTGGGGGTCTCCATTTACAATATCTAGGTTTTAAGTGAGCTTAAATATTGGTATTGTACAGTTGCAGGCAGCGCTAAGTGTACTGGCGGGGCTGCTGGCAGGTGTCTCCATGATTCACTCACAATCTGTGAACCTAGTAGATGCATCCCAGCAAACTCAGATGTTGGAGGTAAGCCTTGTACAATGAATGAGATCTAATAATTCTGAGATTTGCAATATTTTTCTGTGAGATATTATGTTGCTTTTTATTTTAGGTAAGAGAATAATCCTTGAAAATAATATTTTATAAAAGGATATGCTTTCTCAGAGGTATATATGACCTTTTTGATGAAGAATATAATACTCATGAGGAAAGCCAATGTTTATTAATAATTACCTTTTGAGGTGAAATGTGTATGAGCTATAGTAGCGTTATAATATTCCTTATTGCTCAAAACAATTATTATCCAGCGTTATATTTCAATACGAATAAGAATTGTGGATATTTGTGAGCGATGATAGGTGAATTTGGTATTGTTGTGTGTGTACGTCCACGTTATTGGATACTACGTTAATCCACAAAGTCTATCCTCATTATTAGACCAGTTCATAATCAGAGACAGTGGTTTGGACTCCACGTTAAACTGTAGGCCCCTTAGATATACCATTGACATTAATTGCTATTAATTAACAGTTATGTCTAAGGAAAATGTCAGCCATACTCAGGAACAAGACCACAAGATCTCGCCACTATCATCCTACACTCGTTTCTCATTCATACTTAGCCTAACTGGATAGGTTGCCATTTCAGTTAAAATTATAAAGTAAAGTAAAAGTATAAAGTATAATAGGTTTACTACATCTGTGTTCCTAGGTTCTGGCCAACTGTTGTGGACTATCGGAGCCCAAGGCTCTTCACCGAGTCAACCTGACTGGAGACGCAGTGTGCAACGACGGATCTCCAGCGGGGTTAGTACCCCAACATTCCATTACAGTTAAGTTAGCTTTTATCATAGGCAATTGCTAAATGTAATAGTTTCACATACTGTACTTAACCCGCCATCGATCCCATACATCTGGTCAAAGTGATCAGTTACGCATATAGCTGGCATCTACGTATTTTCCTTCGATTTTATTTTTTATGAGCTTGTGCCTTTAGTTAGACATATTATTACTACTGTATATTTAGAAATATTATATATTTAGTAACCTAAAAGTGATAAAAAAATGTAATACAATTTTACATTAAAATTAAATAAATATTTTTTAAGTTATCTGGAGTAGTAAATAAGTCGGAACTGGTGTTTTAATATTTTTAATTCTACAATGAAGAATGAATATATGTATTGGGTTTCAATTTCATAATTCTAAATATCTCGTACAACATTGTAGTATAATTAGTATTGGTATAATTAGTTTCTTGAGTGCTGCAATTGTGTGTAGTACCTGTACTTGGTTTCTACAGTGTTCTCGTTGCAAATGGATTTGTCGCACACATTGTATTTTAATGGTGCGAATCAATTTATTTATTGTTGTTCAGAAATAAAACTATGCTCTTCCTCTATTTAAATAAGAATGATATTGTCGTCTTTTTCGACGTTGGATGAATTGTAAAACACTATTCTATAAGTTCTAAACATTATTCTAAACAAGTAAGTTTTAACAACTATGTACACAACACAGATCAGTCTAAAAACATACATATTTAACACCACTATAAGGCTAACGGTCCCGAGTATAGATGCCGGCTAGCAACTTGACTGACGTGATTGGTCCCGTGTATAGATTGCAACTAACAGACCATGCGCGCCTTACCTTAGTTCCCCCCTCCCCCTGGTGAATAACCTTAATAACCTTAATGACGCCAAAAAAGTGTGGCATTTACTGAGTCTTTAGGTGATAGACAAAGGATTTAACAATTTTCTGTAGAGCAAATGGTTTTGTTAGATGCCATCTAATAAGGTGACCGATGGCGGGTTAATATAAACTAAAAATGTTTACCATGAAAGGTTTTTTCTAGGCCCTGAACAGTATTGTGAAGAAAACATCCATAATTGTAGGCTATATACTGCACTGGTTCAATAATCCGCAGAGCACACCAACTTTGCCTGCGGCTGGTGGTAAGCGCAGAGAGCGTCACTGGTGTTCTATAGTGGTTGAGGTTGGATCTTTTAGACCTGAACACTATATTGGAGATAATGCTTCATCGTGACGAGACCTGGAATCGGATGGTACATTTCATTTAGAGTCTACTGAAGGCCAATAAGTCTGATCTTGATCAATTTCAGTGACAGATAAAAATAATATTTATTTTATTTATTTACTATATTCATTATTTATTTCGACGTATCTCTCCTATTACCAAATGTACAAGAACTGTCCTTAGTTCTGTTCTGAAAGAAGGGATTCTATAACTACCCATAAATATTTTAATATTATATCTATATTTTAAAACCACCCCTTTCATTATATTTTGCATTACAGGTATTATGTAAGGCATTCTCATGGAAGTAGACGATGGATTGTTTTCTTGGAAGGTTTGTATTACTGCACTTAACTTCTGTATTCTGTAGTTGCATTTTATTTGTGTCTGGTTGGTAAACATAATACTTACTATGAAAACGCTAAATTGTCTGCATGTATGTAAATAAATTAATGCGTCCTTCCGCTTGCGATGTTTTACAAAGCTACTCATTTAAATACAAAAATACAATTAATTAATTGATTGACTCCTGGCTGAGGCTGAACACTCAGTTCTACCAAAATTCTCAGGGAATATTGTGTTATCTACCTAGGAGGGAGAGATACTTATTGGCATGTCCTCATGGTTTTCCAGAGAGAGGGATGCACTGCCCTAAGGCAAGTACCCTCAACGAAAAGAAGAAGGCTCCCTGGAGGTAACTCAATTTCTCTCTCTCTGGTGGACTTGGAATTTGTATGTTGAGTTAAAGTATGGATCCTCTAGGGGTACTGCATGGCATAAACCTAAACCTGAATAAGTTTGGAGGTTATTTTTAATTGGAATTAACCTAAAAAATGGACCATGTCCCACTTTTCCCATTCTTTAGAAAACATTTTTTTCCTAGCCTACTTGTCTAGGGTCTCCTAATTCTCCAGACTCTAAGTCTATCATCTATTGTGAGACTGTAAGGTAATTAGTAATTTTTTCTGACAGGAGGATGGTACTGCTACGACCAGAGGAGCTGCCACAATCGCTGGCATCGCATGAACCACCTCATGTCCTCCAATATGTGGCCGAACACCAGAAATGGTAGGTCAGTGTTGGTTGGATCAACAATACTAAGAGAGAAATTTAATTTCCTAGATGACTGCCAGGGGCGCCCATAGTATGTCTTTGACGCCATTACGAAATTTTGGGGGTGGTTTGAAAAAGAAAGTAAAATGGGGAAGATTTTCTCAATTTTGTAGCAGTTTATAACTGAATAGCATTATTTTGCACACTTTTACGTGTTCTTGTATCTTAAATCAGAAAGACCTAAATTAAAATGGTCAAATAACAATACTGTCAGGTTCAGTTGTTCTAAAATTGGCTTTTGTTGACGCCTGTGATGATGTGTTGTTGTCATACGGGCTATTCTACTCTGCCCACACTATTTCTACAATACACTACCCTGTAATAACATGCTGTAGTAATCCTAGTTTCCTGTCTCCACGTATAAATCATTTGTGTAATGTAAATATTTACCTATTAAAAAGTATATTATAATCAATCATCTTCGTTTTTAAATTTTATCCCCAGGCTATTATTTTATACTAACATAGGGGGTAATCTTGGCTTGGTGCCAATTTAAATTTACTGTGCTGGGAAAGTTTACAAATAGCTCTGACTACATGTGATAAAATTGGTGAGAAAAAAGTTGACCAAAATCTTGTAGTGATTAGTAAATAGCTTGGGAGACTATTAGTTGATTGCCAGAATTCAATCATGGATTCAATTTTTCATTGCACATATTTTTTGTGTAGCTGATTAACTGCTGATTCGCTAAAATATAAAAGCAGTGTTGTTTAGTGTTTAGCCATAATATTTTGTTTCTTGGTCAACTGCTACGATAGATTAAAATTTTGCTCAATCAAACTAGACTCTTATCAATTAAACTTGTTTATATTGTAAATTTAAATAGAACCTTTTTAAACTGAATAATAAATGTAAGCATTTTTATAAATATATTTTTTCATCATTTAACTGTTTTCATCTTCTCTCTCAAGGTTTCTTAATAATTTATATAAAATCGTTTTTTTAAATACTATAGTCTAAATCACAAGGATTTTTTCAGTTGGAGGTTTATTATCACCTAATCCGGAAGAAAATCCTTACTGGTGGAATGCAAACCATGTGTAAGTGATAAGATAATAATAGTAGGATAGTAATAGTAATGTAGTTTAGGTATTTCAGATACATAATAAATTATGTACCCTCATATCTAATGAATTTCCATTAATTTAAGTATTTCTAGATAATAAGCAACAATTTTTTTGTTTTATTTATTCGTTTTTATGAAGGTGACCCCTAATAAACAGTTTGCCCAAGGAAACTTAAATTGTTCACCATGTATTACACTTCTGTTTTAGCTAGATAAAAAAACAATGTTTACAAACAAAAATTTACATGTTTTTATTCTTTTTTATATTTTATTCGCAAGATTGAATTTAATCCATTTTAAATATTTTCCACCTCATGATTTAATTTTTAGTTCTTTCTTTCATCATTATATTGCTATGCATACAATAATGCAGAGTCCAAATATGTTTTATTTAATGAAATATAAATGGTATTTAACATTTAATGAAATAAAACTATGATTTTAATAATATACAATATTTTTACCAGTGTTTAATTTTGTTTTTCCAAATGCGAAGGTAACCTCCGCATGCCCCTGATAGCGTTTCAAAATCAATGTCTGATGAACGGTTAACAAGTTTTCTTCTTCTTTGGGAGAAAACCCAATTGTTCATCTTTTACCTCATATAGAGGTGTTACTCCTCTCTCCAGATGCATAATAGAGATCTTGTAAATGTTCTAGATATCCTAATCTTTCAGATAAGCAGATCAGAGAAGAATTATTTGCCACTGCACATAGTAAAATCTCAAATTGCTTCCTCAGGTTCGTTCCATACTGCTCCAGTGACGTTTGGAGTGGAAAACGCCCAGCCTCCTCCGGAGACTCTCAGTTCAGCTTCATGGGGGCTGTCATCGTCCAGCAAGTCATTCGAGACCTGCTCTCCCGTGGCATGGAGTCAGCCTCTTCCCTGCTCCTTGCTGGCAGCAGGTTGGTAAACAACAAAATTTAGCTGTATTCCCTTGACTATAAAAGATCTTGCAGAAACTTCGGTATATCTAGTGATCAACACTAATTTGAGTTTCCTAACGTCCTTTGTAACAAATGAAATAATGCTTTTTCAATTTGAAAAAATCTACACATGGTGGATGTGTAGACTATAGTTATATATTGTATCAGCTTCTATCAAAGAGTGCTAGTCACTTACTTGTATCTACCTATTTTTAATTTTTATTAAAGGTATCATCTATGGAATTTTTGCAAGACCTACCTACGTAAACACTTACACAGAAAGTGATCCAAACCCTATAAAGATTCATGGATACTTTGATACACAAGCATTTCTGAAGTATACTCCTGAAATTTAAACAGTACTATTACTATTACCTTTGGAAATGAAAAAAATAACATATCCAAGCTGGTATCTTAAAGCCAAGTATGAATGAGAAATAATGAGAGTAAGATGATTGTGCCGCGATCTTGTAGTTTTGTTACTGACTAAGGCTGACATTTTCCTTAGACAGGACTGTTAATTAATCGCCCAACAGTGAACGTAGTGTTCAAATTGTGTGGACATTAATCCACACCAGTCATTACTCAACATAGAGTTAAATAAACCCAAAGGTAAAAATCCTCAAATGAGAATTAAATTTTAATGAATTTAGTTTTGTGTTCAGTGAATTATGTATATTTCTGTAAAACCTACATTTTAGTAACTTTAGTACTACAATTATTGAAAAAGTTATAAAAAAATCTGTTTCTTGCATCCTTTTTCAGTTAATTATTAACCTCTTAAATACCACAAACCTGTGCACCTTTACATTTTATTAATAAAATAATTCAACAAAAATTTAAAATTTAAAAAAACACCCGTGACCCCTGTCCCTTATAACCACAAAAGCAAAACAGGTATCCACTACAATCCCAACTAAGCCTACGAATACCACTAACTTCCACCAAAGCCGGTCACCATTTATTTAAGGTAGGACCTCCCACCTCTCTACCACATATTTGCAAGCCAAATTGGGATTGCTCATGGTTGGGATTCGAATCCTAGCACATCCGAAAGGTTTTGACATTTCACTCGTCAGTGATACGCCGTAACGCTCTTGGCCACTCGTGTAGTGGCAAAATAGTGAACACTGTTAGATAGTTCCGAGATTATATCAAAGGGGGTAGCACGGATTGTAGTTTACTAAGTTTTGGATGAATGCCTTTGTCTGATGGGGTATGTTTATGTTTTCTCAAAAAATTAGATAAAAAAATCGGATCTGAATGGGTTAACATATTTTTGAGCAATTATATGATTACAGTGCTGGTGGGATGGGAGTGATGTTGAACCTGGACCCAGTGAAGGAAGCTCTCCGAGGCCACAAGCACATTGCTCTGCGCGGAGTCTCCGACTCCGGGTGGTTTCTAGACCGTCCACCCTACACCCATGATGGGGAGGGATTGGCTCCTGTGGACGCCCTCAAGAGAGGCATCCTCCTGTGGGAAGGGCAGGTGCCGAAAAGGTGCAAGGAGTTTTACGCTCAAGAGCCGTGGAGGTGTTACTTTGGTTACAGACTTTACCACACCCTAACCAGTAAGTATAATTTTACTATGTATCCCAAACCTGCCACCTTATCCATTTCAAGGCTAATATTCTTATTATTAGGGTACAATTTAATCAATACATAATTGATTGTGTATGCCAAAAGTATTAATATTTTTCACAGATAAATACAGTTGACTAATTTTTCAGGATATAAAAACCCCCCACAAGATGGTTTCTAGGCAGCTAGATTGAGTAGCGAACTTTTTATAAAATAATAAACTTTTACAGAAGAGTCAGATGTGTTATTATGAGTTGTTTGATTTTTTTTCAAAAACTACCAATTCAGAGAATGTTACAAGAGAAAATATTTTAATAACACCACTCTAAATCGAGGGGTAAAATCCGATAAAAAATTGCAGTTGGCAAGGTTTAAGGTTGGAGGGTTAAAACTATCCCTTCACACCAGTCTTGATTGCATTATATTTCAGTTTTGCTCTTTTATGGTTGTTTCCTGAGTTTTTGACTTAGTAATTTTTGCTCTGGTCAGGTCTTTTTATAGGAGTATCAATCTTGAAAAGAGAAACAAAAAACTCCAAAAAACCCCTTGAGGGAAGCCACCCTAAAATTTTCTGGAGGTGTAATGATTTATCTTTTTAAAGAGAGAACATATCACATAGTAAGCACATCTCAAAAACACCATATCATACTTAGCAACCTTTTTTGTGCAGCCCCACTATTTGTATTCCAATGGCTGTTCGATGAGGCTCAAATGACAGCTGACAATGTTGGCACCCCTGTCACCAAGCAGCAGTGGGACTATATCCACAAGATGGGGGACAGCTTGAGGAACACATTCCAAAATGTCACGTCAGTATTTTTATCTTGTAATAATTAATAGTTTTTAATAAATGGTTCAGCTGGTTCCTGAGTTTATGGTTTCACATTTCATAATTGTGAATTAATAGTAATACTAACAATAATAGTCAAATTTACATCTCTTAAGAGTTTAAAACAAAATTAGTTTTTTTGATGGTTGGATAACAACAATGCTGTTTTTTTTAGATGATGGTTAAAAATTAAAAATCTTCTTTTGAGTCTATCTCATATGGCATACCAAAATGCCATTCACATGCCTGCCTTCTATGGCTTGGGATTTGTTGCTATTCAATGTGTCTTGCACTTCCCTTATGACACTCGCCCCACACATGCCCCTTCTTAAAACGTTTTCATCCGAAAGTCTTTCTTTTAAAATAAATAGCAAATCGCTGCTCTAAAAAATTAGTCAAAACTAAACTGTTGGCATAATGATGTATTTTTATTTGAGGTTAATGTGTATTTTCTCACTAAATGAGAGATGGTTGTGTGGAGGAGCTGTAATGTGTGTTGGTTTTTATCATAAAGCGATAGATTTGAGCATAGTGAAGGAATAATCTTGTGTTCCCAAAATGCACAAACGTTTCTCACGCTGGTTACTTTCTAATTGAAATAGTTCAGTTACTGTATAGTAATTGTTCTCATCTTAAACTTAGCAATGTATATTTAAAATACATTTTCAAGGAACTTATGAAATTTAACTTTCTTAAATATAAAGTTGCATCAGTAAAGCTGACTTGTAGTGTTTTGCCGGTTAGGTCAGTGTTCGCTCCATCCTGCATATCTCACTCGGTGCTCACCAAGAGGGACTGGCGAGTGCTGCGTATCGACGATGTGACCCTACCTCAAGCCTTGCGCTGTTGGGAGCTACAAATACAATTCCCCGACATATCCTTCCGCAAGAAGGACAGGTGAGGCCAGGAGGCTCAATATCGCATGATCCGAACTTACACAAATCTGGAAGCTGATTTGTTTAAATAAAACCTAAAAACTGTTTCGGTAATTTTAATAGTAGAACTATAAATTAAATTCCATCAAGCTACAAATATGGACTCTAAATTGCAAATTGAAAATGGAATTGTGTAAAAAGCCTAAAAAAAAGAACGGGATAAACCGAATGTGCTGGATCCGTTCACTATAGAGGGCAAAGGCGTACAAAAAAAAACACCTTTGAAATATTTTCTTGTATCTTCAGGCAACTTATGTAATACCGGTAATCATATTTAGGAAATTAGTTTATACATACATTATGAAACTAACCTTCTACTAAACATTCATTTAACCCGCCATGGGTCCCCTTGTTAGATGGCTTCCAACAAAATCATCTGCTTTACAGAAAACTTTTTTAATCATTTGACTATCACCTCAAGACTCAGTAAATGCCTCAAAGACAATGTGCCACGGATGTTTCACATCATTAACACGTTCACAGATACGTGGATGCATTTGCATCCACGGAGGTACCTGTTCGCCATCCTTATGGGTGTATTTGCTGCCATCTAGTAGTGCATGTTCTCATGGCATATTACTGCTACAGGATAAGAGCTAGAACTTTGAAACTTGTACCAACACAATATTTCACATTAAAAAACTGTATAAAATTTATTATTATGACTTTTGGTGTAGCAAAATAGTTTTTATCATCTTGTAGCAGCAAATCCAAACCTAATCCCAGGTGGTGGTGGCAGAATATGCGTCTACGGAAGTAGGCAGATATTTTCACATTCAACTGCTAAAGGAGTCAAAAAGAGATCTTTCTAGCATATCTAAAGTACAAAGTTATGGTATAGTTTTATATTTCAGGATGGCGAACAGGGTTTCGGAAAATAGGCTTAGCCGTGAACGTGTTAAGGGATGATTTACACCTGGTGGTCACTGGTGGGGGAGGAAGTGAAAGTGTGCATGGTCTGTTAGATGCCATCTATACACGGGACTGATCGTGTCAGTCAAGTTGTGAGCAGACATTCATACTTGGGATTGTTAGTTTTAATGTTTGGTATCATATATGTGTGTTTTTAGACCAATTCGTGTTTTGTAAATAGTTGTTACTTGTTTAGAATAGTGTTTAGAACTTGTAGAATAGGGTTCTACATTTCCTTGAAATGTCGAGGAAAGTAGATATTATATAGTTCAAACTACAAATAGTAGATTACAATATTATTCTTAGTTGGATAGAGGAAGAGGGTATTTTTATTTCTGAACTAGAAGAGAGTGGTCCCGAAACTGATGTTGCATTAGAAGAGCATTTTATGCATAAAAATGATGCTATAATACTAATTAATAATTAATTATAATTACTAAATTAATTGAAACCCAATTTATGTTTCTATTACTTATTATAGAATTTAAAATAGTCAAACACTTGTTCCGACTTATTCATCACTTCAGATAACTTTGGAAATATTTGATTTTTTTTATAAAATATAATAACATTTTTAGTTTTATTTCAACACTGTTAGGTTATCAAATATATAATTCTAAATGTACACTAGTAATAATATGTCTAAGTTCATAAAATCATAAAAATTAAATCGAAGGGAAACGCGGCATAGATCTAAACGCGGGTCAGATCGTGATAGTCAGATGAAAGCAGCGTTAGTCAGATGGCGGGTTAGTTAATTCTTTTTTTAAATTTAAAATCAAAAACTTTTTCACACAGTACTTATGTCATTCTGTTACTATAATAATTCAATTCAGTTCAAAAAGCACTTTCAAAAATAAGCTAAACCATCAACCATAGATCATTGAAACAATGTTTAATTTTGAAAATATAAACCATATTTTTATGTGAAAGTGAATTTAAGATCTCATATGATTACAGTTCAGTGAAAATGCTGTCCGACTCTCCACTGTATGTAAGCAAATCAGCTAGAAACCTAACCAGATCTGCCGGGCCTCAGACAACACAAAGAAAGCGCCGGCGTAGGAAAAACAGAAACAAGAACAGAGGGAAGAAGCGTAAAGGTAAGCAGTTCTTCATGACAATCTTGACTAAATTGAGTTTTTATTCATCTTAGGCTAGCTATACATTGTCAGTTTTGCCTGGAGGTAGGGCCTTGAGGCCGTGACTGTACAGTTTGGCTGGAATTAGGGTCTTCCCAAATCACCTTTATCAAAATACAAATCTCTCGAATTGTGCTATATAATGATTAAAATTTTATGGTTGATAGGTTTTCAGGTCCCAAACAATATGACACAACCAGTATGTTTGTAAAAATAATGGGTCAAAAGTTATGGGCTTTCAAATGAGAAACTTCTTTTAATTTTCTGGCAAAACAACCATTTTATAAAATAGTTGGACTGTCAAATTAAAACCAGCTTAAAAAATCTAAACAAATTAGAATTTCAAATCATAGCTCCAGAGAAAAGTTAAATTTAATGTCCATTGTAAACACAGTACATTGTCTGAGAATGTTCAATGTTATTCTAATGGAGAATATTAAAAAATCAATTTCTTCCTAATTTTTCAACTGTTTTCGATGAATCTTGGTATGCAGTGTAAGGTCACATCACCCAACAAAACCTACTCAAAAAAGAATGGTATTACCTTGTGCTGAGGGGGCCCCCAAAATATTTCCACAAATTATTTTAACTTATCTCTTGTTGTTGGTTTAGGGAATTGGATTATTGATTATTTTAGAAAAAAAACTTTTAAATAATATCTAGGCAAACTTTAAAGAACATAATTATTTTATTAAATGTTGTAATTTTTTAAATTAACGGAAGAAGTCAAGTTAACATGTGGCAGTCCACTGATACCATTTGTTGTTTTCTTTAGCACAGGGACTTTGAGCAATTGTGGTAAAATGATACAGCTCAGTGTATGCTGCTTCAGGCATGTACCTGTTTTTGTAGTTTTTACTTTTTATCTTCCAAATGAACAGTATTTTTATTCATGAACTAAATAGACGTATCTGGCCTCAGGTGTTTCCGATCAGCTCATGGAGCCAACCATCTGATGAATGTGATAAGTTAGTTTGATGTTGAAAAACTTTGTTACTATAGCAACGGAAAAAAACAAAAAAACAGGAAAAAGGATATTGAGCTGGTGACTATCAGCATTGCACTTTCCTTTTATATAAATTATAATTACGATATTTAAGAGTAAGAGGCACATGTTGATGTTTGAAAAAATACTTTGTGATTTTGATTAATTTACAAATCTAAATCTCAACTACAGTGAAGGTATGATTGTTTTCTATTGTTGCAAATTTGTACTTAAATATTAATAATTTTGTTGAAACGTGTAGGTCTTACAAAGGATCATATGCAATCTATGTGACCCTTGAAAGTTACTCTTCAATGCTGCTTAAACTTTACAACCATAACTTTCTTACCATGATCTATGATTTCAGAGAGGAAGGGGAACCGCATGCGGCCTCAGAGGTCAACAGCCGTGCCCAGAGAGCAGGCCTGCCAACACCGCCTCATAGAGCGATGCTCCTGGCCACAGTGCAACCATTCTTGTCCCAAATTGCGGAATCCATTTACAGGTATTCACTCATTATTGATTGAGGGACAAACAAAGTCAGAAGACATCTTTGTATCATGATGGTTTTGTATGAGACCCCAGGTTGGCTGCAAGGTCCTAAGTCTTTAAATTGGTGCCATCTGTTTCTTGACGGTGTAAGAGCCCAATGTAATTCCAAATGGGCTCAAAGATTCTGAAGGCGCCTCCAAGCCATCTCTCTAGGACTTTCCAACAAGGAACCTTTATACTTTGTTGGCCAGGTCCCTCACCAATCTGCAAACAGATGTACGGGTCCATAGGAGGGTGCATACCTAGAAGCCTTAGAGCCTTGGCAGAAATTTCTTGACCCAGGGATAGCAGGCGGGACTTGAGTAGGCTTCACTCCCTTCTGTGTTTGGTTTTGTAGTGGCGGTGGTCGGTGGTGAAATGCACTGGTCGAGCCTCTGATCCCTTCCAGAGTTAGCTTTGTCAATGTAAATTCGTCTCTCGTCTCTAGGCCGCCCTCGAATGGATAACTGTTATCGTAACAGGTAAACTGGGCAAGCAGGTAATGAGAATGCTAGCTGGTGGGTTTCACTGGTCGGGGTGGCATCGACAGCCACTATGGATCGGTACTAGATATGATCCAGCAGGTGAAGTCGCTAGAGGCCATATATTTCAAATTTCAATCCGATCCTTTCAGCCATTCTTCAGTTATTGCCTTTCATACAAACAAACACATACACTGATGGAGATTGAAAGTTTAACTCCACTAATAACTGCCCACACGAAACATAATATTCTCACTTCGTTTGTCTATCAATTAATTAACTTTTAGTGAGATAAGAAAATCATTACATAGGTTATGTTAGCTCCAGGTAACTGTAATAAGAAAATTATAACTTTATCTAAAACAAAATCAGTAATTTTTGACATGGATATATCTCAGCTCTGTGGGGGTGTTGGCAATTTGTAAGATGAAAATTTGAAACAGGTTTCCATAGGAACTACTAGAGCTATTGTATTGAATTTTTAATATATAAGAATAAGAACAGCTGTTTAGAGGAATTGAAAACGTTTCCTTTAGACATATCCATGATCTAACCTATTTCCCACAGGGAAGTAGATACAAACATTTTTTCTATATTTTTAATACATTTTTTAAGTAGTTGATTTTGTTATAAAAACTATGGATGAAACGTTATATTCATCCAATTATACCGAAATATGTTTAATAACTCCTAATGAAGCCACAACATAAGGTTTTTTAACATCCATATATTTATTAGCATACAGAGGTGGTTATGCTTAAAAAAATATGCAAACTAAAAGAGATTAATTTTATTTTAACATTTTGCAAAAACAATTTTTCATAAATATTCTTTAAAAATGTCATATAGGAGAAGAAATGGACTTCTTGGAGTTGCTGAAATCATTTGGTCTGGATATGATGAGTGTGGCTAACGCTTTGGGCATTGACATTCACACCCTCAACAACATGGACCCAGAAGAACTGCTGAACCTCCTCACCCAGCAGGCCAACTGAACACTATCAACAACACATTCATTCACACACTCAACAACATGGACCCGGAGGAACTGCTGAACCCTTTGTTGTTTGTTTCTTTTGGTCAGTTCAGTTCCCATTTCGATGTAGCTCCGCCCACGCAAAGGAGGACGCTCTGCACCGCTTACCTCCGCACACTGTATTCCCTAGGCGGTGGTGCAGTGAAAGAAAAATTAAAAAGATTGGAAAAAAATTTTACAAAAACATGGGGATTTATAGTGCAACTATACCATTTCGGAAAATAATCCATGTAAAACAAAAAAGATCCCTTATTCTAAAATAATAACCTTGCAAAGGGTTAATTTTTCCTGGTAAAAAATTATATCGAGGTTTTGCTATATTACAGGTTTCAAAAGTAAAACTTAGATTCTGAAAGTGGGCAGACAAAGGAAAAGATCATTAAAATTGTAGACATCAATATTTTAGCATCCATTTCTTCAATGTACGGTATAATGGTGACATTAACATTTAGTAGGTTCAAGGGAAATAAATAAATATCAGTATCAACTGTGTGTAAAAAATTGTTTTATATGGAAAAATATTTATAAATTTTATTATTTAGAGGAAAATATACCTGACTTGTGATTCGTCCTAAAACAGGGGTTTTTAATCTAATGAAGTTACACCCTGATTTTGCCCAGCATTTATAATTCTTTTAAATATTGGTATCAAAGAATACATGTAAACTTAAAGAAATTTGATATATGTTCATCAGAGGTTTATTTGTAGGGTATCTGATTTATGAAAATGGAAAATATTCTTTACAAGATTGATATTAATTCAAGTTTTGTAAATGTGATAATTATTGTCTTGTAAATATTGTGAATTTAGAAGCATTTAGAATGCAATAGTGACTAAGATTTAATTAGTAGGAACTGATTGAATATTACCAGACATTTTTTTATTTAATGTAAATTAATATTGGTGTCCTAGGTAGAGCAATATTATACCAAAGGAAGGATATTAATTCTACGTTTAGTCTTTGTAGTATTTTAAGTGTTAACGTATTTAATTTTTGTTTTTCCAGTGTTTTGTTATGTAGTGTATATATTATTGATAACTTTTCGTTACATTATATTTCATGTCAAATTTTTGTTGATAGGAAATATGAAGGATTTGAATATACATATAGTTTAATTTTTTCAGTACAATTATCTTCATTCTATTAATTTATAAAATCACAAAATTTATTTTCAGGAAAGTAGTTGATTTAAGAACTACCTTTATAAAATGTGTAATAATATATAAATAAATCAAATTAATTTATAGAAATAAAGTACTGATAATCAAGATACATTTTTAACTAGAAGTTTTAGTATAAATATTTGAGTTTTAAACAAAAATAATTGATTTTCATATCTAAACCAAACAAAACTCTGAGAGGTTTACAACTCACCTTTATAATTTTATTTTTATTTTGTTTGAAGGAAGATGCTATTAACATTACTAAGCCTTGCTGTTAAGTACAAATTTCTTAGAATGTAAGTCAGAAGTCAGTATTACTCATTAAGGAGGTTATTCATATATTTATTTATCTTTCTTAGTTATAGCTGTCTCACTGTTTGATCACAATTCAGTAAATTACCTACCTCTTTAGCATTAGATGTACAAATATTTATAATTTTTTAATGTCTAAAACACCTTAAGAAAATAAAGTGTACAACACAATTTTTTTTTAATTATTTACCTATTACACTTACTAGTTTCTGTTCTTCAAGAGAATAAAAGGCTTTATTTATCAAATAGTCTTTTAGACTTCTGACAAATTTAGTCTCACTGGGGATTAATTTGATACTTATAGGGATGTACTTCAAAAATTTATTCCCCATGTAGTTTGGGGTTTTTTCAAAAAGATCAAAAGACAAGATCGCATCACAATCATCTTACACTAATCTCTCATTCATACTTGGCTTAAAATACCTAATTGGGTAGGTCGCCATTTCAAGAGATAATAGTAATAGTAATTTAATGGTTTACTCTAAAAATATTTTGTCCCTACGAAATTTTTATCATTTAAAATATTTCTATTGGTCGGACTATCTGGCAATTTAGTGTCGAGGAAGTGGTAATGTAAAGTTAAACAGGGTTCACTACGATTGAGAGGGACTCGTAGGTAGAGGTGGCAATGACAGGAGTAACCCCAGCGAGGAGGAGGAAGTGAGGAGTTGAACCAATTGTTGACAGTCACCGCGGAGCCATGGAGCTGGTGGCTTGGTCACTCGTCTGGCTGACTAGGCTGGCTGGTAATTATCCTACTGTCAACAATACTTCAAGAATTAGGTTCAACTAATTCATTTGTTATATAATTAAAACAATAGACTACTCATAGATTATAGACTATAGATAACATATATCTCAACAAATGAATAAAATTTCAACTCATCTATTTATAGGCTTATATTGTTTATCCTGGGAGTAGGAATAATCTTAAAAGGCATTTAACAAAAACATTTTCACTAAAATAGTTTTAGCGGTTTTCCCACAGGGAATATTTATATATGTGTCCATGAACACGGTAACTCTCGTAAAAATGGCCCGATTGAGAACAAATTTGGTAGAGATGTATATCCCTATATTTACTCGGTCAAGTTTGTAATCCAAACATATCGGTCAATCGGAAGGGGTATATTGGGGAGTTTTGTACCCCAAAAAAGGGTTTTTCGTGTTTTTAACATGCAATTTTTAAAAATTTCAAACTTTATCTTTTACTGTTAGAATCAGTTCAAAAATTACACAATTTAGTAGTTTAAAGTTTTGCTCTATTTCCAACGGTTACCGAGATATTAATAAATCTAAACTCAGTATGTTGTATTTTGGGGCTCCAAAGTTAATCTTACGGAGGATAGGAACAAATTAATATTTCACTTAACCTATATTTTTCTATGAAACTTGGTATTTAGCTTAATTTGGTTAGGATCCATACATTTATGCTAAAAAAAGCATAGTTTATGTGCTTATCATGGCAGCTAACCTGCATATCCATTTCCTATGTTAATCATATAGGAAATAGGCAAACTCCTTTATTTATGACCAGATGTTGATGAAAAATAAAAATGGTTTATGGTAAAAATGCCTACTTTAGGTGTTCCTCACAGCAGCAAACCTGCAAACTCTTTCCCATGCTTAATTTATTGAGAATAAGCAAACTCTCTTATTTATTACGGATACTAATCAAACCTATTATATATTATTATTGATTGGGAAATTCGCTGAGTACGCAGGTTTGCTGCAACGGTGGTATTTTTATATTTTTATACCTTTACCAATCACCCTTAGTGTTTCTCAAGTTTTTAAGACTACATTAGATACACTTTTAACCTTTTTAAGATGTGTTTGTTAAGATCCTGCTCACATGGTAATACTTAACTCTTGCATAACGCTTTAGTTAACTGCCAAATCTTTTGTGTTTCTTATTTTTCATCATTTGGGTCTTAATGCAAACTTTATGTTAAATTCATTTTAACTCAATAATTTTTATCTTCTTCTAATAATGATCCTTTTTGCTAAATGTTCTACTTTCTTAACAGATTGTGAATTTCAATAAAGTTATAACAAATGTTTTAAACATACACCATTCTATGAATAAAATATAGGATTGCAGACACTGGAAGTGGAGCCAGTATGGTTGACTGTATCATCACTCTATCGGACACCTATCCAGGGAGCAGCTCTGATAGACAGGGAGATACAGCTCAACTGGGAGGAGGATATAGAGGAAGTTGCACTGTTCACCAGCGACCCAATTCAAAATTTGAGTCTCTCTCCAGGTATGTGATTCATAGGTACAGTACCTGGTGACAGAGCTTTGCTCGGATAGAATAAGACGTATATCATACAAGTTAATTACCAAAATTAAAACATATTTATTACTCAATGAAAACATTTATGTGGTTTAAATAAAACAGATTTAATACACCTTAACCAATATAGTATGAACACTGAACAAAAATGTAATGCCTTGGTAGGGGATATCGATCTCACATCCTCCGGCACGTGAATCCCAAGCACTGAGCTACAACGTCAGCCAAATCAGGGATGTCATTTAAGGATTTTTGGCCAACCTCAATTGTTTTAGCCGATCACTTACTGTTTAATTATCCATACAGTTATTATTAGCCCGTGATCAACTGATTTTGTTAGAAAAGGAAACGAGAAATTTGATTTACACTAATTAATTGGTTTGTTACAGTGGCTTCGAGCAATAGAATGAATACGTTTTCTATCAAAACACGAAAGATTTTGGAAATACTGTCTTCCGTGCTTTTATTTCGCACAGTTATTTTACCCTTTACTTTTTACAAATTGTTTGGTAATTTGATAATTTTTCATTTATACATAAAATAAATATGTATGCAAAACCTCTATATTGTTCACCAGGATCTTCAATCAGCAACAACTGTCAAACGGTTATAAACAGATGTTTTGATTTGTTTACATTTGATTCTCCATAAGCGTAATGTTAATTTTTTAGATTTGAAACTTAATATTATAAGAAAACCGTAATTTTCCTGGACATTGGACTTATCTAGAACTTATTTTCTACTCGGAAATTAGACATTTCCAAAATTTAAAGAAATTCTTTAGAGCCGTTTTTGAGATCCCCATGCAAATACACTACAAACCTACCAAACCACCTACAACCAACAACCACCTACGAACCAATATACAAACCTTGCTCATATTATAGTATTGGATAGATAGATTGAATTAAAAAAGTTATATTGAGATAAGTGATAGTCAGAAATATACCACTCAATGGACAGAAGTTATCTGTAATCATACTGTTAAGTCTAAAATATACGTTTCACATCATATATGTTAAATATTTTAATAAGTAGAGTTTTACCACATAATAAAAGCAGTAAACAATAATTATTAACGTTTATAACCAATATAGGTCAAGTTTAGAAACCAATAGTTGCTAATTTAGTCTATTAACATCCTACATCGCCATTATCCAATTGTAACGTTATTGAAATTAGTCACAGTTCATTTATCGCTCCTACATTTCAAATCGTAATTACTCACCTTGGTATGTATTAATATATTTAAATACCTTACCTTTTTTGTTCTATTACCTTTTTTATTCATACATAAATTGATATATTACATTCAAACTAAAAAATAAGTCTTGAAGATAATAATAATCGTGTACATAATAGGGCGACAATTAAGTCTGGAACCTCTTTTTTAGATTTTTAAACTACAATAGAAAAAATACTTAAAGTTCACACGTGATTACTAATGATAGTAATGCATACATCTCTGGAGTACCTGAGAGATTGATCCTCCCTTGCTTTCTCCTCCAACGATTTCAAATGGTAATCAAATGGTAACGCCCATTGTAGGGTTGATAAAACCCCCATTTTGATTAGTCAGGAGGAAAATCACTTGGCCATCCACATAATGATTTTAGGTAGTCTAAGGTTGTTATGATCTTAGTGGTTCTGCCTACAGTTGTGCGTGTCCGTACGGAAGACCATCCTAGTGGCTTATACCAGACCACGGTCAGCCTGGGTCGTCCGCACCTTGGTCCCTGGGAGCTTATGACTGACCCAGAACCTCCTCCGGGCGACCAGTGTCTCAGCTTCTGGATTGGCTCCTACAGAAACGGATCTCTGGAACAAGTTGAATGTCTCAAAATTAGACCAACTTGGATGTCTGATAATAGGTAATAGTATTACTATCATGGCATCCTTATTTATCCATTCCTCTCGCATAATTCAATAAAACCTAATAGCAGTACAACACCTAACTTCTGGTGCTAATTTTTCTCTTACAGGTAGCCCAAGGAGCTGAAACATTGTATTGGCTAAGGCTGAGTTTATCTAAAGATCTAATTTAATATCAGTATTTTCCCCAAATACCTTGTTAGGTATGACACAGACCGAGCACCTTAATATTTTTCCCAACAGCATGTCTACTAGTAGTCCGGGTCCCTCATGAGCCTTGAGTTGAAGACTTGTCCCATTCTTTTCATAGAAGGTCAATCAGGAACTTTGCTTGTGACCTGGGTGTCTTGTTTAAGCTTGCATCCATCAGAATTTATTCACGGTTCATTATTTTTCTTTATTATTACTATTCAGGTAGAGCTCATAGTATTTTCTCTTTAGTTTGTCTCTCGGAGGGCTAACAGTGAAGTCCCTTGTGTGGCCGGGGACCCACAACTCCGCCTGTTACAGACGAGGCGACACACTGAGCCTCAAGGACACTCTGGCACGGTATGTCCTTACTCAGGATCAGGATGTGTGGAGTCAGCTGGTCTATGGAGTCAGGTACGAATTGACAACTTTACTTGAATATTGGTAGGGTTGCTATAAATCCGTATTTTGTATTGACGGTTTTTATTCTTTGTTTCGTGTCCATACCGTTCAAAGCAAAAAATGAGAAATGGCCATTTATTTACTAAAAGGTTCAGTTAACAAAACATAACAAATTAGTAATGTGGAATTATTTCCACATTGATATTTTAGGAAAAATAAAAGAATATGATTTCAAATATATTTTTAGATAGTATTGCTTCAAAAGCTTTTAGGTCTGAAATGTTTAGAGACGGAATTTGATTAAAAATAACCAATGTTCATCAATACTTTTCATAACTCCATAATATCTCAAACTACTGACCCATTTCCTTGTTCTGGGGGGGGGGGGTTCTATACCATAGCTCGCCAACCCTCCCTCTTATGATGTCTTAAATTATTTCTGTGCATCTTATATCAACCTGTGCCCCATCATTGTTCCTTACATGAAAGGATGTTTTAACAAGGATATGTCTTAGCTCTGGGGGTTGTTGGCAATTTGCAGGACTAAAATTTGAAACATCATTTTGGTTAGTGACATCATATGATTAGTGACGTCACAGTTTGGTTATAAGAACAGTTGTCTAGATGAACTGAAAACATTCCCTGTAGACATATCCATGATCTAACCAATTTTACTCATGGAAGTAATTTTTCTCTCTCTAACACTTAGTATGAACCTGTACAAATAAGGTCACGAGGTACACAGCTAGAATTTTGATAATCAAAAATATATTAACCTTATCATAGTAACAACCAAGCAATGAATTATGGTTTTAGAATTGAAATTTGCATTTGACAAACGATTTTAAGAAATTTAGACCTATTCAGCTTTTCAGTTTTGTTGCTGAAGATTGTTTTCATAGGATAAGAAAATATATTTATAGCTCTTTTTCTCTAGGTATATTGACCTCCGAGTTGGCATATATCCTGTGAAACACAACAAATCTGAGCATATTGATCATGAAAGAAGGTACATTATTTATTTATAAACTAGGAAGAGCAATGATTTATACTTAATACTTTTATACTTTATACTTTTAACTGAAATGGCAACATACCCAGGTGGGTATTTTAAGCCTATTTTTTTAGGATGATTGTGGGTGGCGCGATCTTGTTGTATTGTGTCTGATTAAGACTGACATGTTCCTTAGACAGAACTGTTAATTAATAGCCCAATGGTCAATGGCATATCTAAAGGACCTACAGTTTATCATTGGGTCCGAACCGCTGCCTCAAATTACGAACTGGTCTAATAACATTAGCGGGGTTAAGGTGAGAATGGGGGGGCAATGCCCCCAGAAATTTTAAAAGTTTTTTAAATTTAACTACCAATCTTTTACCAACCATTCTAATATAATTTTTTATTTGATTAAGATATTTTGATGACTTTTTACCGTGTTATTATATTAAAGTTTACAAAATAAATATGAAAACATATGATTTTTTAGGCAGTTGAGTTGAACCTTACATTAATAATTAACTATCTCAGATTTTAATCCTTAATGAAATTTTTATTTTAAAAATCCACTGGTGTGACAATTCTGAATTTTCTTAAAATAAGTTGGTTTCTTTTATGGTTTTGATGTGGTGAAATTTTGTGGAGGGCTTTAAGTTTATAACAGCACTCAAAATTTTGGCTTTGGTGAGCTGCGTGATTGAAAATTGGCTTACGTAAATCTTTTGGCCTGTCATTCTAACTCGTAAGGAGTTAGACGTTTGGCCTAGGTATGTATTCTTTTTGACAATGTTTGCACGATTGTAATATATAATATATAATACAGATTACACATTACAATACACGTTACGATAATAATGTATAATACAGTTTTATTCTTCTAAATTATATTTATTATGTGTTTTGTATGTATGCGGGAATTTATTCATTTTTTATATTTTCAGCTTCTGGGTAAACCATGACTTGATAAAGGTTCGTCCACTTCTTCCTGTCCTGAGGGAGATCAAACAGTTCCTGCAGAAGGCAAAAGGAGAGATTGTGATTGTAGATTTCCACCGGTTCCCAGTAGGGTTCTCAGGGAGGCATGCGAGGCACAACCGGTTAGTGGAATTATTGGAGAAGGAGTTGCGAGATGTCGCCATAGAGTACACTGGTGCCTGGCCTACTCTTGATACTTTGTGGCAACAGGATAAACAGCTGATCATTACGTATGGGGACAACGAAGTGGTTAAAAGTAAGATGTTTGTTGTAAAATAATATTTTGTTATAATACTTACTTACTGCTGTGGCTCGTGGTACCCTAGTTTGTCCTTTGCCTCACCAATACACTGCCTCTAGATTCCTCAATCTGTTGCTCCCTCTTCCTCCTTACTAGTCACTTATGACCTGGTCTCGCCATCTCAACTTGGGCCTCCCTGATGGTCTTCTGACCTCCAGATTATTTAAAAGGACGTATTTGACTAAGGAATCATCCTATTTCCTTATTAAATGGCTTATTATCTTATTTTCCTGCTTCTCACCTCAGCCACTATGTCTGAGTTCAAATTCAGTTGTCTCAATTCCGCATTGTACTTTATCCTCCATTCTTCATTTTCAAAAGATGAACCATAGATTTTTCTCAGGATTCCTAAATACTATCAAACGTTTTTCTGTTTTTTTTCTTAACACCCAATTTTCTGGGGTTTATAATAGAACTGGTCTTATAAATTTGAGTTTTGTTTTTTGTGATAGAAGTCGTGAGCTAAATAATTTGTGTTATGCCGATAGACTTCTATTTACTACATTTATTCTCTGTTGTATTTCCATGTCTTCTTCATTATTATTTGTTAACATTAGCTCCAAATAAGTGAAGTTGTTTATTATTTCTAATTAGTATCCTTCTTTTTCTATATTATTTTCATTATTTATTTTGGTTACTCTCCCACACTCCATTATTTTGGTTTTACCTTCATTTATTCTTAAGCCTACTTTTTGTGTTTGGTTTAGGAGTTTTATGACCAGCACTTTAAGTTTTTCTTTACTTGTCGCTTTAATTATGAAATCATCTGCAAACCCAAGGACATAATTTTTGTCCCTAAGGTGATTTCAGTTTCTGTTTTCTTACTTCTTGTAAACTTCTTCTAAAGCTATATTAATTAGCAATGGGGACAAACCATCCCCCTGTCTTACGGCTGTGCTGACAAACTTTTCTGAGATTTCACCATTTACCTTAAACTTACACCTAGGTCCTAATATGCTTGGTTTGGATAAATTTATTAATTTCTTTGGTATTCCGTTTTTCTATAATATTCTTCTACTTATCAAGTCAAATGCTTTGGAGAAACAATAAAAAGGCATAGAAATGATTTATTAATTCATAGCGTTTGGCAATTGCCTCCTTTAGTATGAATATTTGGTCAGTAGTTGATCTTCCTCTTGTGAAGCTTGAAGCTCTTGAAGCTCTTGTGAAGCTCCTATGTAGCTTGAAGCTCTTGTGAAGCCTGCTTGATGTTTAAATATAATATTTTATGTATACTCTTCAAAATATTTGATAATACTTTGTAGGTAATGTAGTCGAAGAGAGAAATACCTCTATAGTTGCTGCACCCTTTTTTGTCACCTCTTTTATGAATAGGAATGATAACCGCTTCCTTCCATTCGTTTGTAATCACTTCTATGTCCCAAATATCCAGAATCAATTTATATGAATCTCCTTCTCTAGTCTTTCCCCTCCTGCCTTAATTAATTCCGATGGTATTGCATCTTCCCCTGGAGCTTTATTTTTTTTAATTCCTTGAAGTCCTTCATTATTATTTTTGTGTCATAGCTGGGAAGTCTTTTATACTCATCCTCTATCATTTCATAAAAATCATCCTTTAGCATTTTGTTATAACAATACAATTAATTATTTCTTATGACATTTTTATGAGAATACTCTTCCAGAACAGTTTTTAAACCATTCAAACTTGTAGGGTTACTAAAAAATAAGCATAACTCACAAATGAAATATAGTGATTGTATTTTGGCTACATCCAATACATGTAGGCTTAACGTGCCTTACCTTGGTCGCTCTATTTACGTACACCAGAGTTCTGGTAATCAGAACGAATTGGTTGATCCTTGAAATATCTTGGTGGTGGACCTAGTTACCTTTTTCCATTTGACTATTAATTAATGATCCTAGCAAATTAACCAGTAAGTCTTTGTCAGTAACCATGCTATATGACTAGAATAAGTCATGAATATGTGCACTATGATTGGTAAAACAGGCAATCTTGGAGGGTACATTCTGGAATATTTGAGTGGATTGAATTATATGAAGGATATACGATACAGAGTAACTATTTCATAATTGGTTTGTTGCAGAGCACCCATGGCTGTGGCCTCCAGTGATGCAGAAGTGGGGGAACCGTCAGACAGTGGAGGGGTTGGAGGAGTTCCTGGAGTCTTGTATGAATGAGACACAGTCTCAGCGAGGGCTGTGGGCGGCCATGGCTCAGCTGACTCCGGGGCAGATGGACCTCTTGTTCAAACCCACCACCAGGTACGTAGTAACAAAGGGAACATTGCTAATACATAGTGTTAAAAAATGCTATACAGCTTCTAAAGCCGTACAAGTCTTCAGACTAACATCAAGGAATAGAGAAATATTGCATCTTTAGGCAAAAATATATGCTTTCAATGGATACCAGGTCACTGTGGACTGTATGGAAATAATGAAGCTGACAAAATTGTAAAATAAGCCACCAATATGAACTTAATACCACCTAAACAAGCAACTCAGCAGTCACATACCCACAGCTCACAAAAAACTGAGACACAGTTGGGTAGAAAAGTAGAGTGATATTAAACCAACTGGTCGCCACCTTTATAGCTGTCTTAAAGAACCAAACAATATCAAAATCTACAAAAATCTTGTCAGATCAGTAGCATAATTTGCCTCAAGAGCAAGGGTAGGACATATTAAGGGACCCAGGAAGAGACCCTGGAGCACATCCTCCTTAAATGTATCAGCAAATTGGAAGTACGGTAGTTAAGAGGTGAGATGAAAAGAAGAATATAATCTGACTGCTCTCTCAGAAGAATCTTGACTGAACTATTGACTAGCAAACTTACAAGAGACACTGTGCAATCGGTATCACCTTAAGCTGAGCCATGCACCAAGAAGTAAGACATAAGTAAGTTAAAAATAGCTCTATGACTATACCGCTTTCGACCCTCCACTCGGATTCTAGGTGCCCTTTCATTCTAGTATATCCAATACCAGAGTACGTTCAGAAATGTTGTTCCAATCAGAGGCAGTTATTCAGATGTACTACATGTGAACATCATTTGTTCCCCACCAAGAGAGGTTACTAAATGCAAGTTTGAGTGGATATAGGGCTTAAGAACTTCACTTTTTTATTAATAACGATAGAAATGTTGGAAAATATATTTAAAAACATGTAGTGGAAAAATTATAAAAAAAATGAAAAAAATGAGTTTATTTTACATGATTATTTTTTTGTACTGGGATGTCCTTTGACTGTAGACATGGAATTAGTACTTAAACACATACCACTACAGCACATCTGTCATTGGAGTTTGTATTTCTGTGAAATAGAAGAGTAAAATTGCTATTCACAATATGTTGCAAATCTAACATAGCTAAAATATCATAGTTTAAAAAATAGATTAGCAAAAAGTAGCAGTATAACTGATTCCAAGGAAATATATAGATTTTTAAAAATTATATGTAAAAACACATAATGTCAGCAATCAGATAGACCAAGATTTAATAGAATAATTCACAAATTTTCTATGGCCTTTTACAGGTAGTGTCACCAAAATAAATACAATAAAAAAATATTTGATATATTTTAAGCATGCTTTGACTGGCATCAAATAGAAAAAATAATCATTTTAATTAAATAACTATATTTTTTGAAATTTAAAAACACATGTATATTTTTTGGAATAAATATAATCTAAGAGATTATTTTAGTTAATTTTAACAAGTTTGATATTTTTGTTCAACCATACTGGATCCACTTTGTCTGCTTTGTTGACTGGGACGGTGGCGTGTCCTGTAATCTAGCTACTTAGAGGACACGAATTGTGGATGTTTATGAGATATGGTCATTGGATATGGATATTCTCAAGTGTGTATTAACGTCCACAATATTGGTTGCAACATTCTACCGCAAAGACCATCCTCATAGCTTGAACAGTTCATAGTTTAGAAGCAAAAGTGGTTCGGATTCCACAGGTTAAACTGTAGGCCATTTAGATGCCATTGATTGTTGGTCTATTAAATAACAGTCATATCTAACATGTCAGCCTCAATCAGTAACAAGACTACAAGATCGTGTCAGAATCATATTACAATCATTTCTCATTCATACTTGGCCTAAATACTTACCTGGGTAAGTCACCATTTCAAAAGGTAATCTAACAATAAAAATCTAATATTTGATATTTTAGTAGTCGCTCTAGGCTTTGATGGCATCAAATAGAACAAATTTAATCATTACTCAATTATTATTTTTTATAACTTTATTTTATATTGTGAAATATAAGATTTTACAAATATTACAGTGTATGTTCTTGAGACAGTTAGTTTATAGATTTAAAGTACATGTTCAGTGAAACTTTATTTTTCTTATTCAAGCTTGCGAACAATGGCAGCAGAGGTAAACCCTAGGCTGACAGAGTGGCTGAGAGATCGGTGGTGGTCGCAAACCAACATTGTCACTAGCGACTTCTTCCTCGGCAACAATGTGATTGACATTGCTGTCGCAGCCAACATTGAGAAGGGGAATGCTCTCAAGAGGTACGAGCTTATGTGAAAAACCACCTTAACTACGCACCAGAGTATATTTGGAACATTCTTGTGAAAATAATTTATTGTTTTGATTCATGCAATAGTAATAATTATGTACTTTTTAAACAACAGATGAACCAGGTTCTTTTGGTAGACGAGATTCTATTGTGAAATTGATTGAAATTACATGATAGATCAACATGAAAGAAAACTTACCTTTAAAAAAACAAAATTAAAGTTAAACTATCTGAGTCACTGAATGTCCCAATAGTTCGACACACAGTTCATTTTTTAATAACTGTAATGTTTGCAGGGATTAAAACAAAGGTATGGTACAATTATTAAAAATTGTACATAAAATTTAATTATTATCACATAAGCTTTACGAATAACTTCAAAATTGTATATCAAAGTTTCCATGAAGATGAAGGTACCTATCACCAAAACATATATATTTATGACCAAATTTGATGTGTATAAACCTATAAGCATTTATGCTATACTTAGCATTTGAAACTTTGTAATAAGTTTGTGTATCCATAAAAGATGTGAGGACAAATATAACGATTCATAATTACCACTCCGGTACTCGTGCGGAGTGCGATGGCACTCCAGTCATGTTGATTTGTTCATAAAACGCAGTTGACAGCACTTGTGACCTTGAGCAGTCATCTACCTTCCCTCCAAACACCCTTGGAACCTGTCAGTATAAAGATAGCAACCAATTCGGGCTAAACCAATTATTGATTTTTTTCATTATTGATTTTTTCCCATGGTGCCGCACGATTGGAGTGCAGGTGCAATCCACGCGAGTATCTGTGTTCTGGTTTTTTTCCACGGAGTGACATATGTTGTGGATTTAATTTCACTTAGGAAGATGATGAGAGTGTCATCGGTGACCCTGATGAACTTGAAATAGATAATATTGCGTTGTTTAAATAATTATTCTTAACCATTTTTTAAATAATTCTTCTATGCAACAATATTTATCTATTTTTTTATGTGAAATTTGCTAAATTTTAAAGTGTAACAAATGAGTATACCTTGATCATTTGAAAAGTGTGTATGCAAATGTGCTAATTAGGTGCATTTGTCAATGTATGCTGTCTTACTTGGTTTTGTGTTTCGATTGCATTGTTAAAAAAATTATTCCTAATGATTTTTTAAAATAGTTTTTCTATGCATCAATATTTATTTATTGTATTGTACAATTTGCAAAAAGCTTTTTTTGGTCGGAATTATGTGTTTTATAACATCACCAATCACATCAATTATGTTTGCCTCTTCAACATAAAATGCCAATACATCGTCAAATTAATTTATACTTATTAAGGAAAAAGAACAAAAACAAGTGGAGTGCAGGGGCACTCCACGCAACCGCTCCCGTTTCAGTATACCACACGAGCACCGGAGTGTTAATTACTAATAATTAAACTATGTATTACTACCACAAAATTGCTTTTGTTTCATAAAGATAGGGCTCAACTAAAATACATTTTTGTTCAAAATATTTATTACAAAATGTATTATAAAATATATTACAAATATAGTTATGATACAAATAAATCCTTTATGAACTTCGAAGATGTGTATTTTTATTTTATAGTTTTAATAGATAACATATCATAAGTAGAGTTTAAAGTATGTACAATATAAATTTATATGATATTACAACTAATACAATATGTTAACCCACGGATGGTTGAGGGGGGAGGACAGCAAACTTTTAATTTTAAGTTTCTACAAAACATGGAGTTTAAAATATAACAGCCTGAAACTCTGAAACTTGGAGTGCCTGTTGTTTGGGGTGTCAGTAGTAGGGGAGATACAGTGGAGGAGGTTAAGTGACCTTCAGTCTGTACTCACACTTTTGTTTTGTGATGAGTTAGAATGCAGTAAACACAACTAAAAAGACCTTTAAAGCCTCATAATATAGTATTAAAGTATGTGTTTTGTGTATTTATTATTTTTTGTTAGTATAATACGCTGAGTATTATCAAAATGTCTTTATAATTAATTTTGTCCTGTGTATTAAATAATTAATTAAAAATAGTTAGATTAGATTGTTGAAATAGTATTAGTTTGAGAGTTGTTTTTTATTTTGATATTTGTGATTTTTAGTTTTGGATATAATTAAAGGTTAGAAAAATAGTTAAACGAAAATTTCATGATGTAATTTGTTCAAAATTCGTGTATCGTTAACAAGGTGTTTAAAAAGGTGAGTTCACCCTTTTACAATCCATGTAACTCATGTGACCTTGACCAGTGGAGAGTTAATGTTAATTCTTTTCACATCTAGGTTCTGTTTTATTCAAATACAACTATGCAAAACAATTATAATATTTTTTTTAATAGTTTATAGTATCTCTATAATTTTGTGTTATTCGATTGTGCAGCTTCTTTAAAGAATTCTAAGGATTGTGGAAGAGGTCAAAGGTTCAAACTACTTTTTACTATGAAAACTTTTGGAACAATTAATTTAACACATTGAAACTTTTATAATAATTTCAATTCCATTGTCCTCACACTCTTTCATTTTTGGTAGTTTAAACATACTTTACTCAGATAAAACTATCTGCCTCACGAATGTATCAATTCAAATACATTTTTACTGAAACTGTTTCCTTTTACTGTAATTTGTAGTAATTTCAGTCTTGCTTGTACTATTTTCTGCATTCAGGTCTTTACTTCTACTATTTTTTTGCTCAGTGCTAGCCACCTTTTCTCGTTCATTAAGACTTTCATCTTTGTAGCTGTCACCCTTATCACGATTAGGAACACCTGTTTCAGCTATTTGAAAAATATCAGGTTGTATCAGAATGAAGTTCTGTTCCTCATTGGTGAAATACTGGTTATTCGGTAGCAAGTCAGATTCTTTAACATTATCAAGTTTATTGAAGTCGTGTTGGTACCCGTGGTGACCACCTTCGATGGAGCTACACTCCGAAGTGTACCACCAATCACAAACCAAGTACTTTTGGTTGAACAGGCTTCCTTGGGGACACAGAAATGAGTGTTTTCCACCAGCTGCATCACATATGTGGAATACCTGTTGATCACAAGTTGAATGACTTTTAAACATAACAATAAACAATTTGATTGTATTTATTGACTAGCACTAAACCTATCCTTTGTGCAGGTAGTAAAGTACAATGTTTAAGAAAGATTTTTATTATCATGACTGAATATAAACCTAGAATCTTAAACAAAACAAAAAGAAAATCTTAAAAATAAGTGTTATCTTACAAAGAAAAAAAGTCCTCAGTTTAATTATTTAGCATTAGTTTAAAATGTGTCATTACTCATTATAACATCACATACCCAAAGAATAACGTTTATTATAATTTTACTGCTGATGGTTATTTATTTTTTATTATTTATGTTCTGAAAACTTAAAAATTATGTCTAATATTGCACAAAACCGGGTTTCTAAGAGCTCATAATTTTTTGACATGGATATGTCTTAGGTCTGGGGGGGGTGTTAGTGATTTTTAAGATGAAAAACATGTAACAGGTTTCCATAGAAACTACCAGAACTATGGATATTGAATTTTAAATATAAAAGAATAAGAACAGCTGTTTAGATTAACTTAAAACATTCCCTTTAGACATATCCATGATCTAACCTATTTCCCACAGGGAAGTTAATACAAACATTTTTTCCTTATGTGTGGACCAGTTCAAAGTAAACAAAAACCATCTCAATAAGGTATCAAATAATGAAAAGTTTCATAACCGAGGGTGATCTCGCTTTTACATGAATGCATGATTGAAACCTTGTTTAGCATTACAGAAAGACAGGTAGACAGACAGACTGACATAAATTGAAATAAGACTTATTTTGGCTTTTCCGGATTATGAAAAAAATATCATAAATCCAAGCAATGAATAAACTAAATTCTATTTTATTCTCATGGATAATGTAATAGTGCTATTAAGTAGGACCCAGAAAAGTTAACTGTAGGATTAGATTACGTTTTTGAAACGGAGACTATACCACAAGGTAGGTATTATATATAGGTGTATTATATATAGTATAGGTGAGCCAAGAATGAATGAGGATCGATCGTTGTGCGATCTTGTAGTCTTGTTACTGACTAAGGCAGACATTTTCCTTAGACAGGACTGTTAATTACCACATCTTTGAAAACACCAGTTTGTTCTCCCTACCACTTTTATGGGTATTTTAAGATGATCATGAGTGGGCATAATACATTTGATGACTTGATTCATCTTCCAGAATCATTTATTTAAATATACAAAACAAATTCATATTAGTTACACCATTTATAACTTGAGAACAGTTGGACTGATTTATATGATCTTTGATTTTTTGGATTCGTCTCTGCTACGAGTAACATATATAGGCATATCAGTTTTGTTTTTAACCTTAGGGTTAAATAAACCTTAATATAACCTTAGGGTCCTACTGGCTTATAAAGTTTGTATATGGTAAGCTTATAAAGTAATAACATGATGCATTTTGATCATATACATCCCCAAATTTAAATATTTTACTAACAGCTGATTTTGTGTTGCTTTTTTTTCACCAGTCAACAGTTAATAATGTCATTGTGTGTAATTTTCAGTGAATGTTTGTGATTGTTTCGAAAAGAAAACATTTATAGAATAGTGGTTGAATTGTTTGTACCAGTGTAATTATAATGGTTTTTGTTTTTTGCGAGAGTAATTAATTAATGTTAGATTACGTGAGTATTAGTAATGTTACACAAACGACATACATCACTGTTAGGTGGTACAAAGTTCGCCAGGTCAGTTAGTTAGTAAATAAAGAACTGGGTCAAATATCGAACCATCACAAAAATTTACCTGACAACGAGCCTGGACATCAGCGTAGTATCCCGGGACTAGTTTACCAGCGCAGGTGAAGGATGTGGGGGGTACCGAGTTGTAGACAGGGTAGTCCTGTCCCGGCTGCCCCGGAATGGCTCCTAACCCATCATCCTCAGTGTTTCCTATAAAAATAAATACTTATAGCTCTATCACTAATGGTAAATTTCAAAAATAAAATTTTTATTTATTCCTTTATTTTTTTACAGCAGGTACTATGCTAACAATTGTATTAAAGTTAAAGTATTAAAATGTAGCTAATTTAAGTTAAATATCGAGAGGTCCTCATGGAGTCTATGAAGATTATATTAGATTAGATTATTGAAATGGCGACCACACCACAAGGTAGGTATTTTGAGCCAAGTATGAATGAGGATTGAGTGTATGATGATTGTGGCACGATCTTGTAGTCTTGTTACTAACTAGGGCTGACATAATCCTAAGACAGGACTGTTAATTGATAGCCCAACAGCCGATGGCAACTAAGGGACCAAGAGTTTAACATGGAATCTGAACCACTGCCTCTGAATTGATTGTTGAAGGTTGCATTTGGCGGGATTTGAAGCATAACCACTAGTTAGGGCTGCTGGTGCTGGTGTAGGTTAGGATAGGACATTTATCTCATTCGAAGGTAGTATCAAGAGAAGAGGTTAGTATGAGGATCAACTAGAACGCCTCTTTGATTAAGCAGATTACTAATCTTTATAAAAGCGAACGTTGAAATAACATTTATGACGATGGCCATAGGAGTGTTCATTGTCGAGGCAAGGAGCGTTCCACAAATCGTTGGGGGTGTTAAAGTCATCAAACATATCAACCTGAATAAAAGTAGAAGTTTTACTCCTTTAAACTGCGCTAAAAAAATTAACATAGACTTGTAGAGATGGCGTAAATTACTTCCAGGTTGGAGAGAAAAGTGGTGATAAAAATAATCTCCAAATTAATATTCTTGGAAACTTTAGTAATATATTAAAAATAATTCAGTTTACATAGGTAAGATTATAACCTACGATCAGTAAAAATGATAAGAATTCTCCTTTTATTGGCCCTTGTATGGTTTTTCAATGTCTATTAGGAGCATAGTTCCCTATTGACCTTAGTTTGATGGGATTTTGAGTTTTACTCTTCCTCCTGAGTGAGGTAGAATGTTCATTCTAATATTTCATATTCATTTAAAACTCTCCATTTTGGTGCATACACAACAGTTGAACAGTATATGGCAAACTCGCCTGACTAGAGTTTTGTAAATCACAACGAAAAATTGTATATTTATTTCATCAGGAAATGGAGCTGAGTGATTTATTGGAACTGTTTGATTATGAGTAAAGGCATGTAACAATATTAATTATTATTGGATTGTACAGAACATAGCAATTGACAATGCTTTTGAATGGGATTAACAATTATTTAGCCAATTATCACATGTTAGAATCCTAACCACTGCTTCTGAATTATGAACTGGTCTAATTTTGAGGATGGTCTTTGCAAATTGTAGTATTCAATAGTGTGGACCTTAATCCACACAAGAGAACACTACACCCACCAACCATCGCTCACAACTAAGCATAATTTGTGACCTCCAAGTAGCTGAATTACACGCCACAGTACCAAGTTGGGCCCCCGCATTGTCAGACTTTACTTCTAGGGAATCTAGGGTCTCCAGCTATGCCTTGAACGCTAACCACTGGACCTTGGTATTCCTGCTCTCACCTCCAAAATAAGTGTAAAGAAAATTTCAAATACAGAGTGAATATAGTATACCACAAAACGATTATTAAAGGAATTTCTTAATTTGTATTGCAATATAATGGCGTTGTTATTAATTATTAAATTAACAAATTTGACTTTTCCAACGCGTCTTGTGTTTAACATCCACACAACATTCGGGAGTTGGATGAACTACTCCCGTTTTCAAGTGCCTAACAATATTTACATTTGTACAAACAAAAGGTTATTTCTACATATGAAAGAAAACCGGTCAAAAAACACAACAAAAAATATAACTATAGAAAAAATTGTAGACAAAACACTATACTTAGCCTATTCTGTACATTCGGAAAATTGCAAACGAGCGACACAAGCTATCCTGAGCTAGCGGACGTAAAATAAGTAGGACCGCACGACACGAAGGCCAGACCACTACTGAATTAATTCGCTACTTTCACGTGTGACGCTGGAACTGTCCGCTAGCTGCAATAGCACACGGCAATTCAGAATTCAGAGGCTAAGTATAGTGTTTTGTCTACAATTTTTTCTATAGTTATATTTTTTGTTGTGTTTTTGACGGTTTCTTTTTCAAGTAGAAATAACCTTTGTTTGTACAAAAGAAATATTGTTAGGCACTTGAAAACAAGTAGTCATCCACTCCCGAAAATGTAGATTTTAAACACAAACGCGTTGAAAGTCTCAACTATTTGTTAATATTAAAAATTTGTATTTATTGCAATATAAATTTGTGTGAGTATTTTTTTTAAATTTCTATTGTTGTTATTAATCAAAAATTGTTTAGTGCTTGAGCCCCAACCATTTGAACTTCATACTCCTGCACTAACCTCTCGTAGAGGGGAACAAATAAAATTCACTTGGAGCATAGCTACGAGCTATTTGGAATAACTGCCTTTGGTCGTGATAAAATTCTTTAATGTATCCTAGGATTGGTATATAGACTGATCCTAGATAGTGTAAAGGTGCAATACTGTTATCAATGTCAAACTATTGGGTCTACTGGACTAGATGTCTCATTTTATATAAGGTGGCATCGTCCTTTAATTCATCTACTTGGAGGTCACGAATTGTGGATAGTTGTGAGCGTTGGTTGGTGAGTGTGGTGTTCTCTTGTGTGGATTAATGTCCGCACTATTGAATACTACGTTAATCCACAAAGACCATCCTCATAATTAGACCAATTCGTAATTCAGAGGCCGTGGTTCGGATTCCACGTTAAACTGTAGGTCCTTTAGTTGTCATCGGCTGTTGGGCTAATAATTACAGTCTTGTCTAAGGAACATGTCACCCTTAGTCAGTAACAAGACTACAAGGTCGCGCCACAATCATCCTATACTCATGTCGCATTAATACTTGGCTTAAAACACATATCGGGGTAAGTTGCCATTTCAATAATCTAATCTAATCTAATCTGTAACACATACTGTACTGAGCAAGTCGCAGCTCCTCTTGCAGCTCAGCTTGTAGTGCTGCCAATCGCAGCATCTCCTGGTGTTGTAATTCTCTCTCCGTCTCTTCCGTTGGCTCCCTCTCATTTTCTCTCCCAGACTCAATTTCCTCCTCATGGTAGTCTTCTAATATCTGGGCCTGGGGAAAGCCTTAGTTAAAGAAGAAATGCATAATACTTTAAATTTCTGGCAGTTTACCAAAGTTCTTATATTCTGCTTTTTTATATATAAATTGAGGTAATGTGTGATATATGCTTACTTTGCAATTATTTGTGTATATATTTAAGAAATTTTATGATTAGTGTTTGATAATATATTATTCTGTGGAAGAACTAAACCTCAGTCCTACAGATCAAATTATGACATTCATTCATTCATTTAAAATAAAAAAACTATACTAGGTCAAATAAACGGTACCAGTGGACTGACACATATACTTTCTCCCTTAAGTAAATTTAAAGAAGACAATCTGTAATAAAAACATCATGTTCTACAAAGTTATTCTAAATATCATTTAATAATTTACTGTTCAAATTGTATGGGGAGAAACCCCCCCCCTAGTACCAAGCTTTTTTTGAGCTGTTTTTGTTAGGTGATTTGACCTTACACTTCATACCAAGTTTTATGGAAAACGGTTGGAAAGTAAGCAAGAAATTGATTATTTATATTCTCCATAAGAATAACATTGGGCGCTTTCAGACAACGTACTGCGTTTATCGTGGACAGTAAATTTAACTTTTCTCTGGAACCGTTAGTCGTAGACAAATAATTCAAAATACTAATTTGTTTAGTTTTTTAAGCTGGTTTCAATGGCACCAGTCAAGTTATACTTGACTTTTAGTTTTTGCTGAAAATTAAAATATTTTTTTTGACATTTAAAAGACATAACTTTTGAACCGTCATTTTTAGAGATATGCGGGTGGTGTCAAATTATTTAGTACTCTGTGCACTATAAACTATCGTTAGAGCCGTTTTTGAGAAAATTGGATTTTTCACGTTTTTTAAGGGTTTTTAGGGGTGAACTACCCTTAAAAATAAAAAATTTAAAAAAATGAAAAAAACACCTGGAGATACGGTGACTATATATAAACATGCCAAATTTCATCTAAATCGGACCAACGGGGTAGGCTGTGGCACTGTACACATCCAGACACACACACACACACACACACACACACACACACACACGCACACACACACACACACACACACACACACACAGACACACGGACGGACAGACATCACGTCAAAACCCACTTTTTTGGATTCAGGGGACCCCAAAACGGATATATCCACCCTCAACTGAAATTCGAAAATTTTGACGAAAACAATACTTTCTCCATATACTATGTATAAGGGGAGAAAGTAAAAAGGTTCACAAATCTTTGGCAAAATGTTAAAAAGTCTACATTTTTTCATTGCTCTACAATTTATATAACCAGCTGTTTCAGACCCTTAAGCTGCGTTTACATCACAGTCTTTGATACAATGTCTGCAAAAAATCAGACACTTTACAAAATTTTCTGTGACAAATATTGAAATAATGTATCACAGGTACTATTTTAGGTTTTCAATCAAGGATTGGTAAGATCAAAGGTCTTTCATAGACAAAATTTTACACTCTTGCCATAGTATATGTACGGTAGTAAATTGTCTTCGACAATTAATTCTGTAGCTGACTTCAGTGTAAACGCAGCTTTACTTTCATCAACTAAAATCATGCGTTATCGGTCTAGAACCCAGGGTTTCCCATCCTAGGGTGTAATTAAAACACGTAGCTTTACAAGAAAACGTGACAGTATTCAATAGCCTTTAAGCCTAGAAGTGCCAAGCATTTCACCTTTAACAATAACGTAAAACTAGTTATGTATCTCTTCTTAAAATATCAAGTACTAACAAAACACAACCCTTAACCATGTAATCGTAAAAGAAACAAAACAGGTGTTCAATGAAATCCCAAATAAGCATACAAAATGCCGTCAACTTCCACCCAAGTCGGTCACCGTTTATTTAAAGTAGGCCTTCCCACCACTATCACACATTTGCAAGCCAAATTGGGGTTGCTTATGGTCGGGATTTGAACCCGCGTCCATCTAATGGGCTAAACGTTGCACTCGTCAGTATTGACGACTTTGGTAATTCCGTCTCTGACGTCATTGTAAACGCAGCTATATTTTTATCAACGAAAATCATGCTTTACCGGTCTATAACCGAGAGCTTCCCACCCAAGGGGGTAATAATTAAAACTTATAGCTTTACAAGAACAATGACAGTATTAAATAGTCTTTTAAGATCTTTGGTTTAGTATGAGTGGATATTCTACTTACACCAGTGAAGCAGATGAGGATCACTGTGACGATGAGACTCGCGTACATGGCTGCCTGGGGGAGGCGATCAGCGACTATATAGACGCCGTGGAACACGCACCGCACGAGCCGCGTGAGTCACACGTCACCACGACACACGCCGCGACCTGACGGAAGCGGTTGAGTGCAGGATGTTCCATGGAGAGGTCACTATTTTTGAATGAATATACCAGGCCCGTTAGATTAGATTAGATTAGATTATTGAAATTGCGACCATACCACAAGGTAGGTATTTTTAACCAAGTATGAATGAGGGTTGATTGTAAGATGATTGTGGCGGGATCTTGTAGTCTTGTTACTGACTAAGGCTGACATTTTCCTTAGACAGGACTGTTAATTAATAGCCCAACAGCTGATGGCAACTAAGGGACCTACAGTTTAACGTGGAATCCGAACCACGGCCTCTGAATTACGAATTGGTCTAATTATGAGGATGGTCTTTGCGGATTAATGTAGCTTCAATAGTGCGAACGTTAATCCACACAAGAGAACACTACACCCACCGACCACTGCTCACAACTATCCACAATTCGTGACCTCCAAGTAGCTGGATTACAGGATGACGCCACCATCCCAGTCAAACCCATATATTCTGGTTGATACGTTACAAACTTTAATACGTTTTTAAAAGGATATGTCTTAGCTCTGGAGGGGAGGGGTTGTTAGCAATTTGTGCCACCAAAATTTGGAACAGTGTCGTCATAGTTTGGTTATAAGAATAGCCGTTTGTATGAACTGAAAACATTTCCTTTAGACATATCCATGATCTAACCTATTTCCCACAGAGAAGTAAATACAAACATTTATATATATTTACAATTACCTCGAAATAGTGTGATTAGGTAGAAGGGTAGAGGTATTCTTCCATTTATGTTCTTTTACTAATGAGTAATGGGCTGTTTCGGTCATCGTTTCCTTTATCTGCAGTAAAAATGTTTAGGTCCAGGCTTCTCATGTTATCAGGAAGATGTTCAATAAGCTGAACATCTTCCAAGCCATAGTTGGTAAACATCACTGGGTGGTCTCAAGCTGGTGGCTTGGAATATCGATCTTTCTTCAACTGTGGGTCACTTGTTGATAGACTTCACCTCTGGTTGTAGGTTTTTGCACACTACTGTCACGTGTTCTTGTAAAGCTATAAGTTTTAATTATGTTTTCGTCACATATACAAGTGAACAGGGTATATATATACTGGTAATACACAGTGAGGACACCCAGTCGCCTGAAAATAAGTATACAGTGTGTCAGGATAGTTCTTGATGTCAATGTAGCTTTTTGGAGTATTAAGACTGCATAACAACAAGGAGCATGGCCCTTGATCCCCTGATTCAAATGGCTATAGAAGTAGAAGCCAACGTAGGCTTTCGCGGCCGGTGGAAATAAGCTGATTTTCGGCGTCAAACGCGTCGTGTTGCCACGACACAAACTCCATGACGATGCGGTTGAGGCAGAAAATCAACTTGACAATTGTCTATTTATTGTTGCCAATTCAATTTCTTGTCATTAGTGAATCCAAAAAGTTTTAGTTCGAATCTTGAACTTTCTTCCAAAGATTCGAAGAACACAACACCAGCCACAACAAAAATCCCACCTCAATAGAAAGACCTTAAAGACAATGATATCCACCGAATAAAATTACCAGAATCTTTAACAATCTTACACAATACCAAATTCAAATCTAATGCAAAAATTCAAGAAAGTTACAAAATATAGAAACACATCCAGAATTTTTGAAACATTAATTTAAAGAAATAAGACTATTTCAATTCAATATTATTCAAAATGATTAACGAAATTGAAATACAACCACACCACATTTATGAAAATATTTAAAATACGAAATTTGAACGGTATATTATTTTAATAGTATTTATTGATACTCAAGAATTTAACCCTATGATAATGCTACACTAAGTAGCGATATGTACATCTGGGAAATAAGAACATTTACATCTACAGGTAATTAAATGTAAATAAACTTTACCATATGACTAGGTTTATTTATTATTAACTATTTAAACCAAACGTAGATTATTTTATTATTCGATAAAAAACATTTCAATTGAAAAATTGGTAATCTCTGAGTATTGCATAATCTAGACACACTACTGAGCAACGCTAATCGTCACACGTGTAGTCTACCTCGTGAGGCGAGCGTCTAGGTTGCCCAATGATCGTGCAGGACCATGCTAGCTAGCATGTGCTACACTCATGTTGTGTTGCATACGACAACCTATCACTGACAGACCTGGTCTGGTCTCCCTGAGCATTGCTTAGTCTGGACACACGACTAAGTGGTGTTATCGTTACACTAGTAGTCTACCTCGTGAGGCGAGCGTCTAGGTTGCCCAATGATCGTGCAGGACCATGCTAGCTAGCATGTGCTACACTCATGTTGTGTTGCATATACAATCTACCACTGACAGACCTGGTCTGGTCTCCCTGAGCATTGCTTAGTCTGGACACACGACTAAGTGGTGTTATCGTCACACGTGTAGTCTACCTCGTGAGGCGAGCGTCTAGGTTGCCCAAGGATCGTGCAGGACCATGCTAGCTAGCATGTGCTACACTCATGTTGTGTTGCATATACAATCTACCACTGACAGACCTGGTCTGGTCTCCCTGAGCATTGCTTAGTCTGGACACACGACTAAGTGGTGTTATCGTCACACGTGTAGTCTACCTCGTGAGGCGAGCGTCTAGGTTGCCCAAGGATCGTGCAGGACCAGGCTAGCTAGCATGTGCTACACTCATGTTGTGTTGCATATACAATCTACCACTGACAGACCTGGTCTGGTCTCCCTGAGCATTGCTTAGTCTGGACACACGACTAAGTGGTGTTATCGTCACACGTGTAGTCTACCTCGTGAGGCGAGCGTCTAGGTTGCCCAATGATCGTGCAGGACCATGCTAGCTAGCATGTGCTACACTCATGTTGTTTGTCATATACAATCTACCACTGACAGACCTGGTCCTGTCTCACAGAGACATAATGCTTAGGTCTGGAGACCCATCCCACTAAGTGGTTTTATCGTCACAGGGGGGGGGGGGGGGGGGCTTATCTATACCGCTATGCGACGGCTAGTTTTCCCAATGATCTGAGCATTGCTTAGTCTGGACACACACGACTAAGTGGTGTTATCGTCACACGTGTAGTCTACCTCGTGAGGCGAGCGTCTAGGTTGCCCAAGGATCGTGCAGGACCATGCTAGCTAGCATGTGCTACACTCATGTTGTGTTGCATATACAACCTACCACTGACAGACCTGGTCTGGTCTCCCTGAGCATTGCTTAGTCTGGACACACGACTGAGTGGTGTTATCGTCACACGTGTAGTCTACCTCGTGAGGCGAGCGTCTAGGTTGCCCAATGATCGTGCAGGACTAGGCTAGCTAGCATGTGCTACACTCATGTTGTGTTGCATATACAATCTACCACTGACAGACCTGGTCTGGTCTCCCTGAGCATTGCTTAGTCTGGACACACCACTAAGTGGTTTTATCGTCACACGTGTAGTCTACCTCGTGAGGCGAGCGTCTAGGTTGCCCAAGGATCGTGCAGGACCATGCTAGCTAGCATATGCTACACTCATGTTGTGTTGCATGCGACAACCTACCACTGACAGACCTGGTCTGGTCTCCCTGAGCATTGCTTAGTCTGGACACACCACTAAGTGGTTTTATCGTCACACGTGTAGTCTACGCTCGTGAGGCGAGCGTCTAGTTGCCCAAGGATCGTGCAGGACCATGCTAGCTAGCATGTGCTACACTCATGTTGTGTTGCATATACAAACTACCACTGACAGACCTGTCTGGTCTCCCTGAGCATTGCTTAGTCTGGACACACGACTAAGTGGTGTTATCGTCACACGTGTAGTCTACCTCGTGAGGCGAGCGTCTAGGTTGCCCAATGATCGTGCAGGACCATGCTAGCTAGCATGTGCTACACTCATGTTGTGTTGCATATACAATCTACCACTGACAGACCTGGTCTGGTCTCCCTGAGCATTGCTTAGTCTAGACACGCGACTAAGTGGTGTTATCGTCACACACGTGTAGTCTACCTCGTGAGGCGAGCGTCCTAGGTTGCCCAATGATCGTGCAGGACCAGGCTAGCTAGCATGTGCTACACTCATGTTGTGTTGCATATACAATCTACCACTGACAGACCTGGTCTGGTCTCCCTGAGCATTGCTTAGTCTGGACACACGACTAAGTGGTGTTATCGTCACACGTGTAGTCTACCTCGTGAGGCGAGCGTCTAGGTTGCCCAATGATCGTGCAGGACCAGGCTAGCTAGCATGTGCTACACTCATGTTGTGTTGCATATACAATCTACCACTGACAGACCTGGTCTGGTCTCCCTGAGCATTGCTTAGTCTGGACACACGACTAAGTGGTGTTATCGTTACACTAGTAGTCTACCTCGTGAGGCGAGCGTCTAGGTTGCCCAAGGATCGTGCAGGACCAGGCTAGCTAGCATGTGCTACACTCATGTTGTGTTGCATATACAACCTACCACTGACAGACCTGGTCTGGTCTCCCTGAGCATTGCTTAGTCTGGACACACGACTAAGTGGTGTTATCGCCACACACGTGTAGTCTACCTCGTGAGGCGAGCGTCTAGGTTGCCCAAGGATCGTGCAGGACCAGGCTAGCTAGCATGTGCTACACTCATTTGTGTTGCATATACAATCTACCACTGACAGACCTGGTCTGGTCTCCCCTGAGCTTTGCTTAGTCTGGACACACGACTAAGTGGTGTTATCGTCACACGTGTAGTCTACCTCGTGAGGCGAGCGTCTAGGTTGCCCAATGATCGTGCAGGACCAGGCTAGCTAGCATGTGCTACACTCATGTTGTGTTGCATATACAATCTACCACTGACAGACCTGGTCTGGTCTCCTCCTGAGCATTGCTTAGTCTGGACACACGACTAAGTGGTGTTATCGTCACACGTGTAGTCTACCCTCGTGAGGCGAGCGTCTAGGTTGCCCAAGGATCGTGCAGGACCAGGCTAGCTAGCATGTGCTACACTCATGTTGTGTTGCATATACAATCTACCACTGACAGACCTGGTCTGGTCTCCCTGAGCATTGCTTAGTCTGGACACACGACTAAGTGGTGTTATCGTCACACGTGTAGTCTACCTCGTGAGGCGAGCGTCTAGGTTGCCCAATGATCGTGCAGGACCAGGCTAGCTAGCATATGCTACACTCATGTTGTGTTGCATATACAATCTACCACTGACAGACCTGGTCTGGTCTCCCTGAGCATTGCTTAGTCTGGACACACAACTAAGTGGTGTTATCGTTACACTAGTAGTCTACCTCGTGAGGCGAGCGTCTAGGTTGCCCAAGGATCGTGCAGGACCAGGCTAGCTAGCATGTGCTACACTCATGTTGTGTTGCATGCGACAACCTACCACTGACAGACCTGGTCTGGTCTCCCTGAGCATTGCTTAGTCTGGACACACAACTAAGTGGTGTTATCGTTACACTAGTAGTCTACCTCGTGAGGCGAGCGTCTAGGTTGCCCAAGGATCGTGCAGGAACAGGCTAGCTAGCATGTGCTACACTCATGTTGTGTTGCATACGACAACCTACCACTGACAGAACCTGGTCTGGTCTCCCTGAGCATTGCTTAGTCTGGACACACGACTAAGTGGTGTTATCGTCACACACGTGTAGTCTACCTCGTGAGGCGAGCGTCTAGGTTGCCCAAGGTTCGTGCAGGACCAGGCTAGCTAGCATGTGCTACACTCAGGTTGTGTTGCATATACCATACCTACCACTGACAGACCTGGTCTGGGTCTCCCTGAGCATTGCTTAGTCTGGACGACACGACTAAGTGAGGTGTTATCGTCACACGTGAAGTCCTACCCTCGTGAGGCGAGCGTCTAGGTTGCCCATGATCGTGCAGGACCCAAGCATCTAGCATGTGCTACAACTCATGTTGTGTTGCATGCGAAACAGTTAACCTACCAATGGACAGACCTGGTCAGGTCTCCCCTGAGCATTTGCGTAGTCTGGACACACGGACTAAGTGGTGTTATCGTCACTATGTAGTCTACCTCGTGAGGCGAGCGGTCTAGGTTGCCCAAGGAATCGTGCAGGACCTATGCTAGCTAGCATGACAACTGCTACACTCATTGTTGTGTTGCATGCAGACAACCTACCACTGACAGACTGATCTGGTCTCCCTGAGCATTGCTTAGTCTGGACACCAACGCGACTAAGTGGTGTTATCGTCACACGTGTAGCTTTTCTCTACCTCGTGAGGCGAGCGTCTAGTTGCCCAATGATCGATGCAGGACCAAGATGCTAGCTAGCATTATTGTGCAAGAACACTCGTTGTGTTGCATATACAATCTACCACTGACAGGATTGTGGTCTGGGTCTCCCTGAGCATTGCTTTAGTCTGGTCACACGACTAAGGTGTTGTTATCGTCACACGTGTATTTCCTCTGTAGCGAGACATGAGTTGCCCAAATTCGCTGCAGACCAGTGCTAGCATGTGCCTAATATCTTTGTTGTGTTGCATATACACCTTAACCACTGACCAGACCTGGTCTGTCTCCCTGAATTGCTTAGTCTACACCATCCCACGACTATCTTGGGATTAACGTGTAGTCTACCTCGTGAGGCGAGCGTCTAGGTTGCCCAAGGATCGTGGCAGGACCAGCTAGCTAGCATGTGCTACACTCATGTTGTGTTGCATACGACAACCTATCACTGACAGACCTGGTCTGGTCTCCCTGAGCATTGCTTAGTCTGGACACACGACTAAGTGGTGTTATCGTCACACGTGTAGTCTACCTCGTGAGGCGAGGTCTAGGTTGCAAGGATCGTGCAGGACCATGCTAGCTAGCATGTGCTACACTCATGTTGTGTTGCATGCGACAACCTATCACTGACAGACCTGGTCTGGTCTCCCTGAGCATTGCTTAGTCTGGACACACGACTAAGTGGTGTTATCGTCACACGTGTAGTCTACCTCGTGAGGCGAGCGTCTAGGTTGCCCAAGGATCGTGCAGGACCAGGCTAGCTGCATGTGCTACACTCATGTTGTGTTGCATATACAATCTACCACTGACAGGACCTGGTCTGGTCTCCCTGAGCATTGCTTAGTCTGGACACACGACTAAGTGGTGTTATCGTCACACGTGTAGTCTACTCGTGAGGCGAGCGTCTAGGGTTGCCCAATGGATCGTGCAGGACCATGCTAGCTAGCATGTGCTACACTCATGTTGTGTTGCATATAACAATCTACACTGACAGACCTGGTCTGGTCTCCCTGAGCATTGCTTAGTCTGGACAACACAGACTAAGTGGTGTTATCGTCACACGTGTAGTCTACCTCAGGCGGATCGTCTAGGTTGCCCAATGATCGTGCGGACCAGGCTAGCTAGCATGTGCTACACTCATGTTGTGTTGCATAACAAATTACCACTGACCTGGTCTGGTCTCCCTGAGCATTGCTTAGTCTGGACACACACTAAGTGGTGTTATCGTCACATATAGTCTACCTCGTGAGGCGAGCGTCTAGGTTGCCCAATGATCGTGCAGGACCATGCTAGCTAGCATGTGCTACACTCATGTTGTGTTGCATACGACAACCTATCACTGACAGACCTGGTCTGGTCTCCCTGAGCATTGCTTAGTCTGGACACACGACTAAGTGGTGTTATCGTCACACGTGTAGTCTACCTCGTGAGGCGAGCGTCTAGGTTGCCCAAGGATCGTGCAGGACCAGGCTAGCTAGCATGTGCTACACTCATGTTGTGTTGCATGCGACAACCTACCACTGACAGACCTGGTCTGGTCTCCCTGAGCATTGCTTAGTCTGGACACACGACTAAGTGGTGTTATCGTCACACGTGTAGTCTACCTCGTGAGGCGAGCGTCTAGGTTGCCCAAGGATCGTGCAGGACCATGCTAGCTAGCATGTGCTACACTCATGTTGTGTTGCATATACAATCTACCACTGACAGACCTGGTCTGGTCTCCCTGAGCATTGCTTAGTCTGGACACACGACTAAGTGGTGTTATCGTTACACTAGTAGTCTACCTCGTGAGGCGAGCGTCTAGGTTGCCCAAGGATCGTGCAGGACCATGCTAGCTAGCATGTGCTACACTCATGTTGTGTCACATATACAATCTACCACTGACAGACCTGGTCTGGTCTCCCTGAGCATTGCTTAGTCTGGACACACGACTAAGTGGTGTTATCGTCACACGTGTAGTCTACTTTATGAGGCTTATCGTCGAGGTTACACAAGAATCAAGCATGTTAGATTAGATTAGATTATTGAAATGGCGACCTTACCTCAATGTAGGTATTTTAAGCCAAGTATGAATGAGGATTGAGTGTAAGATGATTGTGGCGCGATCTTGTAGTCTTGTTACTGACTAAGGCTGACATGTTCCTTGCACAGGACTGTTAATTAATAGCCCAACAGTTAATGGAATATTTAAGGGACCTACAGTTTAACGTGGGATCCGAACCACGGCCTCTGAATTACGAATTGGTCTAACCATGAGGAGAGTCTTTGCGGATTAACGTAGTATTTAATAGTGCAGACGTTAATCTACACAAGAGAACACTACACTCACCGACCATCGTTCATAACTATCCACAATTCGTGACCTACAAGTAGTTGGATTACAGGATGACGCCACCATCCCAGTAAATGTTGCACATTCAGCACTGATGTGGTCCTTTATTCTTTAAGAAAATAGACATCAGCCTTTTCTGCCTACACACATTTGGCCATGATACGAAGCTTAGTTCCATTGAAGCTCTAAATTATATATCATACATTTACCCAAGATGTCTTAACGGCTCTCTGACTCGTTTTCGCTAGATAGATAAAATCTGAGTTCATTACAAAGGAGCTTTTACATTACTGGTACATTTTCGATATTTGACTCTGTAGCTCGAGAGTAATTCGCTGGCCCAGTGAGCCAAACAAATACTCTAGGTTAGAAAACTTCGGCATGCGACTCCCTTCAGATTGTGAATAGTCTTATCTGACTACACCGGTACGGTATCTTGATTAATTTCTTCTCCAAAATCTACCACATAGGCTTATAATGATGGGAAGTTGAGCACATATTTCACAAATCTTGGTCCCACCATATATTGTCTCTCGGCATTCAGCTGAGCCTGAAAACCCCAATATATTCAAAAATATTGAGAGTTGTTACATATTCTAACCCATCAACGTGAAAAGGGATGCCAAGAGGATAGACGCTTCTTGTCACGTACTGTGGGCGTGTTGTGTGGGTGGTCGATTACCAGTTCTTAACCTATTGTGAAGTTGAGTGGACTCAACAGGTTGGCCGCGTTTAGAATGAATCTTTAGAGTGTGGTTCAAATACGAACCTGAACTGGTTTGAGGAATTTACTTTTCATAAATTACGATACACTATCCAGTGTTAATGTCTGTCTTCTTATACTTATTATAATCCATTATTATACATTATTATTGGCGTGTCCTGTAACCCAGCTACTTCACGAATTGTGGATAGTTGTGAGCGATTGTCGGTGGGTGTAGTGTTCTCTTGTGTGGATTAATGTTAACGTTCGGAGTACACGTTAAACTGTCCTTAGTTTTCATCGGCTGTTGGGCTATTAATTAACAGTCCTGTCTAAGGAACATGTCAGCCTTAGTCAGTAACAAGACTACAAGATCGCGCCACTATCATCCTTACTCATTTCTCATTCATACTTGGCTTAAAATACCTACCTGGGTAGGTCACCATTTCAGTAGACATATAACATTTTTAATGATTTTTTTGGTCTCTATGCATCTCAAATTGAAAAAGTTAGAAGGTCTTAGGTTTTTCCATGAGACCTAAAATTATAGCTTCTTCTGTATGGGAAATTCGTAAAAATGAAAAAAACAGATTTACAGGTTCGTTTGGTGTCATTAGTATGGATATGGATTAGTATTTCTTACGTGGTAAGCTACAGGATGGCCAACAGGCACCCTTTCAACCAGGATGACCTCGCAGGCGCGTGAGGA